>CM070520.1:49515197-49985197 GCA_036346375.1 Guadua angustifolia | reverse complement strand
CCGTGCAAAATCTATATTCATTAGTTCTATTTTGGTCCCAGCTGAGAGAAGACTCCCTGCCGTCCCAATGTCGGTTGGTAAATTTGACAGAGCTATATTTCTTCAGAGCATACAACGGAGAGCAGCTGGTATTTCTCGCTGGCTGGTTTCCCGAATTGAAGGATCTCTGTTTAATAAACCTACTAGATTTGAAGCGGCTAGAGATACAACAAGGTGCAATGGCAAGCCTGGAAATATTAGTACTAGCCAACCTCGATCAGAAGCATGACTGAGGTCCCACCTGGCATTGAGTTCCTCATGCCCCTCCAATACCTAGACTTCCGCGAAATCACCCCTGAGTTCTTGACGTTGCTGCAGGAATGTCCTAGAATTCGTGGTATGCGGTGGCAGCATTCGCTCGCTGCTAGTGACACTGGAGATGTAAGTCGTCTTTCTTTCTTGTTTTGTTGTGTTCGAGACCAGACCAGAGAGATAACTAGCATCTTGTTTTGTTATTGGCAGAAAAATCTTTTTGAGACGAGGGGTGGGAGGGACACATGAAGAGGATCGGATTGTCCTCTTCATTCAAATTCAATTAATTGCTCGCTCAAAGCGCCAGTTTATTCAGTACTTGTGTTATCAAGGTTCTCCTTGCTTGTTTTCCCCACTAGCTAGGTTGCATGCTTGTGATCATCGTGCTGCCTACTTCGGTTGTGAATGTCAGACATTTCGTGTGATTGATATTGGGCTATGATAATGTTGTCTAGACACTCGTGTGGTTTGCTTAATTTGTAACTTTTCTTTTAAATTTTATGAATAGGTACGTATGCTTGTTTTTGTGTGCTATGCATCTTAGAGCAAGTACAATAACAAAGCCTACTATTTACTCCATCTTTCATCCATGTCATCTAGAGTAAGCACTAAAACCAGCTTGTATAATAACTATTTCTAAAGGTTAGCTCAAGATCTTGTGCAATAATTATCTCTTGTACATAACTAATCTACTTATGTTCTCGTGCAAAGTTGGCTACTAAATAAGAGTAGCTCTCTTCTTTCTTCTATTTTCTCACACTTCCACATAGACCAAAGTTGATGTGCATGGCTAAGGGTCAACCGAGGTGGTCTTATTATACATGCCCTTAGATATCTTTGGCCATATGCGTGTTTGTGCCTTCTATAGTGTATAGTCTCATGGAAACCACATTTTGTTCCATTCAGTAATGAGAATGCTTCACACACTACGATCTTGTTTGGGAGACCCATTCTTGACCGGATCCATGTGGATGGACTAAGAAGTCCAAAATCCTAGCCCATTCATATAGATCCTTGTCGAAAATATGCCTCCCAAACAAATCCTACACTATGATTTCTTTTCATACTCAATCTTACCCATGATCTACACCAACAAATTTTGATCTACACCATCAAACCGAGCATTGTTGTAGGATCGAAATATATTAATGTAGCAATCAAAGGGGGGGGGTGAATGATTGCGCGAAAGCTAAAATCAAATTTTTGATAATTTTTATAACACACCCCAATTTAACCTCAAATTGCTTGGAGACCAGTTCATGCAGACGATGAATAGTCAGGAGAAACGATTGGACGCTGATTAGAGACAAGTTTACTAATCGAGCGACAGTTGAGCGATCCAGGCGATGATAAGCGATCTGAAGCGTCGATAGAATAGTCCGATGACCAGTAGACCAGTTGGGTGACCGATGAGAGCGATCTGAGTGACGATGAGACTAGTTGGGTGACCGATGAAAGCGATCTGGGCGACGAGCGAGCAGTCTAGCACTAGCTCATAAAAATAGTAATTCATAAAGATCCCACCATTGGATTTATGTGAAATTTTAACTGTAGAAACTAGACTCAATTCTAAATCTAACGCAATAAGAATCAAGTTGATCAGATCTACAGATCTAAAGTTATGTCCTTTGCAAGATGACTAAAACAAATAACGATCTAACAACGACGAACCAAACTAAAACAAGACTAACCAAAGATCCCACCATTGGATTGATGTGAAATTTTAACTGTAAAAACTAGATTCAATTACAAATCTAACCCAATAAGAATCAAATTGATCGGATCTACAAATCAAGAGATATTACCTTTGCAAGATGGATGAACTAAATAATGACGAAAACGAGAAATAACTATGACGGATCTGACTTCATGCATACATGCATGGCAAGGCGATCTTGTTGCTAGGCTCTTGATTTGTTTTCTTACACTGCCTACTAGTTGCCATACGAGGAGCAAACAAAAACACCACAATGCACGGCTGCCAAGAGCAAAACGAAAATCGCCAGCCGTTGGAGATGCAAGAAAGATTTTTATTTTTGATCTAGTTATAGTACTCATACAAAAGAGTACAACCCTAAAACCTGAGCGCTCGAATAAACAGGAGACACCTCCCCCTATTTATACTGAGCAAAATATAACGAGATTGAATACAACTCTACTTTCAACATAGAAAGAGTCTGTATACATCTCAACCTGGCCCAACATGGCCAAAAACAACTCTTGCACGCATGTACAACCTACATGCCATACTCACGTGACTAACCAGCCTCCATGTGCATGTTCCCTAGCCGAATGTCCCGCATGACATCCTTGACCACCAAGACCTCGATTCCTCCTGAATCTAGTCCCGAACCTCGTTTCTCCACGAACCTAGTTCCGGTCCCGTCATCAACCACGTTCGCCCTCGAGCAACATATGCACATGAATAAACAAGAAACGCATCCAAGCACAAGTCCACAGTCAATCCATGCAACCACTCACATGAGAGCATTGCATCAAGCAAAATCATTATCATGCTGTCACCTGTAGATCAAGTAATCATCTCAAACAACATATGCACAAGCACCACACATGCTATAACCAAAACCACTATGCAATGCCAATTTCATTACTCAGCTAATTTTTCAGCACATGATTTCACAATCTCCCCCTTGATGAAAACATTGGCAACACCATTTAGAACTGAACATTGGCATTCACCTCACAAGAAAAGTTTTAAGAATTTTTGTTTTAAAAACAAAAAAGGAAAGTGAAAAATCTCCCCCTAAAAAGAAGAAAAATATGTGTATGAATGTGCAGCATGTGTATAAATAATTCGCCAAAATTCTCCCCCTTTGACAATGGATTTATCAAGAATACAAAAGAGAGAACAAAATCTTTTTTGTTTATTTTTAGTTTTTTCTTATGTACTTGAACATTATAGGTCATCCACAAATGTAACAATTTTATCACCAAGTCATGCTATCAAAAGTACTTGTACCCTCAAATCTACACATAAACAATGTAAAGTAAGCATAACTAGAAATCAAGTACTATTAACGATTTTTTGCATGGCATGATCTCCCTTTCTCAACAATCTTAAAACCTAAAAACATTGAATTTTTTGTGCACTTTATTTGTGCTTGAAAAACTGATTCATTAATTGATTGCAACAATAACAATTGCAAGGAATTACATGCACCATCAACCTTACTTTTCAACCATGCCAAGCAGTCACAAGCTTAAGGTTTCATGGTTTCGGTCATACACAACCTCTTCCAAGTTCATATCAAAGTGCAATGATAAGCAGTCCCGTAAAGAAGAAGTGCGATAGTACATAACCTTGTCTTTGCATTTATCAACAATCACTCTTTTAGCTTTAGCACTTAACTTTCATATTTTAGAACTTTTTTAAGCGAGGATTAAGATAGCCAAGAAAGTTCAACCATGACAAGATTTAATTCAAGTTGTCATTCCATTTAAATAGTCATGTCATAAACTACACCATATATGCATGAACATGAAGTTGCAAAAAATCTTGAAACATAAACATGGCTTTAAATGACATATGTGTATGAAATACAATGCTCAATACTTTTTATTGTTTTTTATTTTTTTTTGTTTTTTCATGTAAGAAACACACAAAATAAAAAGCATGTTACAAAATATTCAAAAATTTCAAAAACTCCCCCTTAAAAATAACCCATCGGATGAACCATCCCAAGTTCTCCTAGAATAAAAGCAAAAGCGAGAAGAAGACAAAGGTTTTGTGAAAATATCACCAATTGATGTTCAATATCCACATGATGAAGCACAATATTTCCCTTTTCTACATGATCTCTAAGAAAGTGAAATCTGATCTCAATGTGTTTTGTTCTAGAATGTTGCAGGGTTCTTAGCAATGCATATTGCACTAGTGTTATCACACAAAGAGGAACACTATCCAAATTAACCCCATAATATTTAAGTGTAACTACTATCCAAAGAATTTGAGAACAACAACTAGCAAGCAGCCACATATTGATTCAATGATTGATTGTGCAATGAGAAGATTGTTTTCTAGATGACCATGCAATAAGAGAATTACCCAAGTGACATGAGTCATATGTACTTTTTCTATCAATTCTACAAACTCTAAAATCAGCATCAGAGAATGCTCTTAAACTAATGCATGAGGAAACAGAAAGCCATATGCCACAGTCTTGAGTACCATGAAGATACCTGAAAATCCACTTGACAGCTTGTCGATGTGAAACACGTGGGGAAGCTTGAAAGCGAGCATACAAGCACATAGCAAATTGAATATCCGGCCTAGATGCAGTGAGATATAACAGTGAACCTATCGTGCTTCTATATTCCTTTTGATCAACCATCTCACCATCTTCATCCGGATCAAGTGTGCAAGTGCCTCCCATGGGTGTCATGATCGACTTGCGTTTTCCATCCAAAGCAATGAATACAAATCTTTTATGTACTTACTTTGATGAACAAAAGTACCTTCCTTCGTTTGTTTGATTTGCAGTCCCAAAAAGTAAGTTAATTCACCCATCATACTCATCTCAAATTCCTTCCTCAAGGTTTCTGAAAACTTAGACACTAAAATATGAGAGGAACCACCAAAGATGATATCATCAACATAAATCTGAACAAATAGTTGATCAGTGCCTTGCTTAAGTAAAAAGAGAGTTTTTCAACTTTTCCCATTGTAAACCCCTTTTGAAGTAAAAATGTTTTTAGCCTATCATATCATTCTCTAGGGGTTTGTTTTAATCTATACAAAGCTTTTGACAATTTGAACACATGGTCTGGATACTTGAGATTTTCAAAACCAGGTGGTTGCTTAACATATACCTCCTCATTAATATAGCCATTTAGAAAAGCACTTTTCACATCCATTTGATACAATCTAAAACCTTTAGATGCAGCAAATGCTAAAAGAATTCTAATGGCTTCAATTCTAGCAACAGGAGCAAAGGTTTCATCAAAATTTAAACCTTCAACTTGAGTAAAACCTTGAGCAACCAACCTAGCTTTATTCCTGACAACAAACCGTCCTCACTTTGTTTATTTTTGAAAACCCATCTAGTTCCAATTATATTAAAATCAGGAGGAGGTAAAACAAGCTTCCATACTTTATTTAAATCAAAATTCTCTAATTCCTCATGCATGGTATTGATCCAAGATTAAATGGATTAATGCATGAGATATATCTTTGGGTTCAAAAAAGACAACAAAAGCGAGTGAGCATGAGAATCAGAGCAATAAACACGGATCAAGGTGCCTCTCATTTAAATCTCAATCATCTGTTCGTGTGAATGTCTTCTTTGAATATGCAAAGGAGCTACAACCGGAATCTTCTCTTCTTCTTCTTCATTTTCAGCATATACGAGATGATGTTGTGGCTTGAGGATGTTCAATTTGTAGGTGATGTAGTGGTAGGTGCCAAAGGTACTACAGTTTGGTTATTATGGAATCAACACTTCATCCTCAACATCATTATCATCATCATCAAGAAAGATACTCTCCCCACGAACATATGCAGGACTAACCTCATCAAAAGTAACTTCTGATTTCTACAATTTTATTAGTCTTCAAAACAAGTACACAATAGCCACGTGTATGTATGAGCAGGATATCCAAGAAGAATACCATCAGTTGATCTAGCTTCAAATTTATCAAAGATTTCCAGATTTCAAGACAAAGCATTTACATCAAAAACTCTAAAATGAGATACACTAAGCCTATGACCAAAGCGAAGCTCATAAGTTTTGCCTAGCTTCGATCTCAAAACACTCTATTAGAAACATAACATGCAGTTGAGATTGCTTTAGTCCAAAACTTTCTAAGAGTGTGATGTTCATCTAGCATAGTCCTAGCCATCTCAACCAAGTTACTTTTTTCCTTTCAACTACACCATTTTGTTGAGGCACTCTCGTGAGTGAAAATTGATGATCAATACCTTTCTCAACACAAAAGTGATCAAAAGAAGAATTCTTAAACTCAGGTTCCATTATCATACGATAGCTCTAAGTGCTCCTGGATGATCAACAAATAATCTAATAAAAAGACTTCTAAAATGACTAAAAGCCTTATCTTTAGATATCATAAAATAAACCCAAGACTATCTAGAATAATCATCAACAATAACGAGTACATACCATTTGCCTCCAAAAGATTGAACACGAGAAGGTCCAACCGTGTCAAGATGTAGTAGCTGTCCTGGAGTGTTCGTCATCACCATGGTAAGAGGTGAATGTGAACCTGCAGTCATCTTACCATGTCTACAAGAAGAGCAAACTAAATCGCTATCACCCTTAAGTTTAGGCAAGCCACGTGTAGAATCTAACCCACTTACGAGTAAGATGATCAAAACCAAGCGTGATCAAGGTCTCTGTACCAAAAGAATAAATCTTTAGAAACATTGGCAACTAGACACCTATGCTTAGAAGAAGGTGATATATCAAAATTAGCTTTAAATATTCATACAAAGAGAGAAATCCTGAACACAAGATCACCTGAAGCATCTAAAACTTTGCATTCATTTTTCTTGAAACATACTTCAAGATCTTCATCAATCATTTGTGAGACAGAAAGCAAGTTATATTTCAAGTCTTCAACTAGAGTCACATCCTTGAACATAAACTTGTCATTTATCTTCACTGTACCTTTTGCCACAACAGGAGTAGAAGACTTTTCCTTTTTTGCTTGCGACAGGTTGAGCATGAAAGAACCTCATGAGTGAACAGAGCATCTGTCATTTGAGAAACCTTAGTATTTGCATCATGCAACTTCAAATCTGGTGTGGAGTATTTAGAACAATGAGTTGTATCATGCAAATCAACAGTTGAACAGCTAACATTTTTTACATGTTTCTCATTTTCCTTCTTTTCAGCATTGATTTGCTCTAACAAGGTAACATGTTCTTTCCTAAGCAAAGTAAGCTTATTGTAAATTAAGTCACATGATTTGCAAGCATCATCATCGAGGAATCAAAGATTTAAGTCTAGAAATTTCAGCATTCAAAGATTCACAACAATATCATGTTTCTTAATTTTCTTGTCACGTTTATCAAGCAATTTACCAAAAGCGAGCATGACAATAGCTAATTCATCGTAGAAGGTTCTACCTCATTGAAGTCCTTGTGTGATCATCCTCGGTGAAGTTAGTCATCACTCCTAGCCATAAGACACAACCCTATCAATTCATGCTTGCTTGAAGTTGTTGTGTCATCTTCCTACTCTCCGAATCCACATCACTCAAATTGACTTGTTCAAGAGTAGAAAGGACTCGATGGACAACTGCGATTCACAAAGCTTCTCTTCTTACTCTTTGCTTGAGGTAGTCTTCTTCTTCTCTTTTCTCACCATCCTATCGTTCTCATCTCTTGATGCTTTACGCAGGTTTAGGACAATTTGAGCGAATGTGGTTGAGATCACCACCTCATAGCATCTTGGAGGGCTACCACTAACTCTCTTCCTCATTCTCACATTACGCAGCGCTTTATTAAAAGCGAGAAGAAGTAATTCCAAGTCTTCTTAGGTTATTCTTCAATCTGTTCATTAGTTAGTGAAGACAAGGGCGGAAAGCAAAACTTGAAGAAGCATTATTACGAGACATGCTAGATTGGGAGGTCAATACAATTGATTTATGATCATTAATCCCTAAAAAAAACATCCAATTCATGAGTTTTTAATTTAGAGAAAAGAACATCTATAGTAAGTTCACTCATGATAGTTGATTCTATAATGGATGTGACTTTCATCTCCTAAATAGACATGCCTAATGCACCAAGCAATTGTGTAGCATTAGTAACCGTTCAAAAAACCCCGACCGCGTAAATTGCTAAGAATTTTATTGAAACAGCAGCAAAGAAATTATCTAGTGACTCACGGGGCTTCATCTCAAATCGCATGTATTCTTTTTTATATATATCTTGATAAACCTCTTTGATAGTGTTAGATCCCTCATGATAATCACAAAGAGATTTCCATACCTCATATGTAGATTTGAGTGGATTACGTGGTCGAAGTCACTTCTTCCCAATCCTTAGATGATCAAATTCCGTGCTTTGCTGTTTGCTTCAACATGTGCTCGATTGGTGTCATTGATTTCATCATTCTTAGGAACTTGATATGGAAGCATACACTTCTCCTAGATTGCAAAGCCCCGAGCTTGAATATATGCCTCCATCTTTGCTTTCAAAAGCGAAAATCAACACTGTCGAAAATACAAGGTTTTGTCGAATACCTATCCATCGCTACGGTTTTCTAATCACCGTTTAAGATTAAATAGAAAAACTAGGCTCTGATACCACTTGTAGTATCGAAATATATTAATGTAGCAATCAAAGAGGGGGTGAATGATCGCACTAAAGCTAAAATCAAATTTTTGATAATTTTTTTAACACACCCCAATTTAACCTCAAATTGCTTGGAGACCAGTTCATGCAGAACTGACGAGCTTGATGATTGGAGAATAGTTCACATAGTTGGAAACCAGTTCACGCAGTTGAGAGACCAGTTGAGTAGTCGGGAGATCAGTTGAGTAGTCGGGCGACCAATAGAGCAGTCTAGGCGACTAATGGGCAGGTTAGGCGACCGATGAAGCGATGCAGGCGACTAGTAGACCGATTAGGCGACGATGAGACGATGCAGGCGACCATGAGACCAGTTGGGTGACCAATAGAGTGATCTGGTGACGATGAACCGATTTAGGCTACCGGTAGAAGCGATCTGGGCGACCAGATGGGCCAGTTAGGCGACCATGAAGAGCAATCTGGCGACTAGCTCATAAAAATAGTAATTCCTAAAGATCACACCATTGGATTGATATGAAATATTAACTATAGAAACTAGATTTAATTATAAAGCTAACGCAATAAGAATCATATCGATCGGATCTACGGATCTAAAGTTATGTTCTTCGCAATATGACTAAAACAAATAACGATTTAACAACGATGGACCAAACTAAAACAAGACTAACCAAAGATCCCACTATTGGATTGATGTGAAATTTTAACTGTAAAAACTAGATTCAATTGTAAATCTAACCCAATAAGAATCAAATCGATCGGATCTACAAATCAAGAGATATTACCTTTGGAAGATGGATGAACCAAATAATGGCGAAAGCGAGAAATAAGCTGCGATGGATCGACTTCATGCATACATGCATGGCAAGACTTCAAGTTGCTAGGCTCTTGATTTGTTTTCTTCTACGCCTGCTCCTGTGGCATTACGAGGAGCAAACAAAAAACAACACGTACCCGCGATTGCCGAAAGCAAAAGCGAAAATGCTTGACGCTGGAGACGCATGAAAGATTTTTATTTTGATCTAATTACAGTACTCAAACAAAAGAGTACAATACTAAAACCTGAGCGCTCGAATAAACAGGAGACACCTCCTCCTATTTATATTGAGCAAAATATAATGAGCTTGAATACAACTACACTTTCAACATGGAAAGAGTCTGTATACATCTCAACCTAGCCCAACATGGCCAAAAACAACTCTTACCGCATTCACGAACCACATGCCATACTCACGTGACTAACTAGCCTCCATGTGCATGTTCTCTGCTGAAGCGTCTTGCATGACATCCTTGACCACCAAGACCTCGATTCTTCCTGAATCTAGTCCCGAACCTCGGTTCCTCCATGAACCTAGTTCGGTCCGTCATCGACCACGTTCGCCCTCGAACAACAGCGCACATGAATAAACAAGAAACACATCCGAGTACAAGTCCACGACTTGACTCACAGTCAATCCATGCAACTACTCACATGAGCGCATTGCATCAAGCAAAATCATTATCATGCTATCACCAGCATATCAAGTAATCATCTCAAACAGCATATGCACAAGCACCACACATGCTATAACCAAAATCACTTTGCAATGCCAATTTCATTACTAAGCCAATTTTTCAGCACATGATTTCATAGTTGTACAGATGTATAATAAGAAAAAGTTGGTGTGTACAGGATGGCCGACTAACTAAATTAACATGAATCAAACAATGCCCTGGTTAAGCTCTTGCCCTGTCCCGTCCGTCCCCAAATCAATCGATGATCAATCGATTCCCCCAACCAAATTCCATCCTGTCCCCTCTCCCTCGCAGACTCGCGTTGGGAGGTAGCTATTTTTAACCAAAAAAAATGCCATTTTGTATTTTTAAAAGCTTGTTCTTGCTTTGCTCTCCAATGACATTGTCGTTGTGCCATCTTGTATTGAATTAGCTAAACTCCACAGTGTTTTTTATGTAATCAAGTACTGAAGTTGCGATCTTGTGGGCTTGCAGAGGTGGTTGATTTTTGTTCAGGTGGTTCTGGCTGTGGCATTCCATCTCTCCCATGTACGATGTTCCTCGGCTTGCTGCAGGTACCTTCCATATATGTGATGCCACTGATCTTCACTCTATATGATGTCAGTTTTCATGCTCTGGTGCTTGCATTGCATGATGATATATATGTCTATTTCTTTGCTCACCGTCTCTGAGTTACTATGGCAATTGATGTGTTTTGGACATCTGTGTTTTATGAGCAAAGCTGTAAAGAGAGTAAAATTGTTACATGGAGTCCTACCTGGATGCTACCAAAGCCACATTGTTATCTGAGAAAAAAACCATGAGAACTCGCTTGTAGAATGCAACATGTGGCCTTGTAGTTAACAACTGTTGGATAATTGTGTTAGCGTTTCATGCAAGATAGGAGCTTCAATGCGTTGGGGAAATTTGAAAGGATCTAGTGCTTCAGTGTATCCTGTAATTGCCTGGATCCATAAAATGGTAGGTGTTTCTATGCTTTTCTTTTTAAAAGTTGCACAAAAATAATCTGAAATCTAGACCTTTTCTAGCTAATGATGAAATGGCCAGGGCCTGTTTGTGTGTGGAGTTGGGGGGGTCCTGCTATTGGGCTGAAAAGCTGATGTTGGCTTGTAGAGTAGCTATAGCTAGCTGTTGTAGCTTTTGTTGAGATGTCATTTAGCAAACTGGCTTTTTGGGGGGCATTTTTGGGGAGGAGACTGACCGGGCGGAGAGGAGGAGGCCAAGCGAACTGCCTCTGAGGTCTAGAGGATGGAGTCGGAGGCTGAGCGGCGGAGTTGGAGGCCGAGCGGGAGGAGGCGGCTGAGCGGTCGAAGGCCGAGAGGGCGGAGGAGGAGACTGAGCAGATCAGGGAGGAAGGCGATCGAGCGAGCAAAGCCCACAGCCAAAGCATGTCTAGGGGTGTTGTAGCTTCGAGGAAGACCTCGGTTGTGGCTTTGGGGGGCAGGCGAAGCACAGCCGTCATTGAGGGGCTTCTGGCCAACAGCCAAAACCTAGCACCTCAAATAGTCCGTAAGTCAACACATTATTCTGATACAAAACATCGATTGCTTATCGTTTCCTAAGTCATGCCCAAAAATAGAATAAAAAAGGTTTAAATAAAAAAGTTCCCCTGGAAAGGTGTAGCAGCATTACCCTCCATGAGCTTACAAAATATCCAAGCAGGGCAACATCGTGCCATCCGTGCATTGCCACAGTGGCAAAGCCAAAATTTTTGTCAAAGTTGGTCTAACTAAGAAAGAAAATATAACCACATAAGCATAAAATGCCTTGCGGCCTGTCGTGATCCAAAATCCAAATTCAATTTTACGCACGAAAGCACAAGGTGCAGATCCAAATCAATTGTCTAACGCTTTAAGCACATGCGCAGGCGCTGCTCAACAACGAAGAATGATTAAAGTATTGAGCGACCCAATGGTATTGCGAGTCCGCGATGTTCTATCTTCTTACTGATTGCGTGTACGTGGGCTAAAGAATACACGATGGGTTGGAGCATTGGTTGTGCTATTGCACTGTGCCAACTACTAGCTACGCCCCTGCATTGCCATGACGTCATGCAGCGATTCACATCGATCGCTGGCGTGCATGTGCATGTGCGTATGGATTCCGCCTGGAGCGACGCAAATTCACGCAGGTTTTCGCCTCCACCTACTCGCACACATCATCCATCCACGAACGTATGGCATGCTTAGGATATGTACAGTGATATAGACGGTGGTTGTATGTAATATATCTCTATATTATCTATAGGCGAGGATTAAATATAACTTATACAATAGATTGCACTGTAAAAATGGTATACATAGTATAAAGTTGTCTATAAGGCTGTTTGTTAAATAGTAGATATCATCTTTCACTCCCCTACTTCTCTCTCCTTCAAATCATCCAAAATCCTATATGCGTACTTTTATAGATACATGTCATATACCATTGTACATACCCTTATCAGAATTCCGAGCTTCGGGTAGATGTAAGTCAACCCAACCTATCTGGTTTCACTGTATTATGGCTAAGGGTCTTAGTTTGACTGCAAGCAATTATGCATCAATGTTGTAAAAAACAGTATACATCTAACAGACTGACAAGGTACCGCTAAGCGATTAATCGGAATTTATTGAACAATTATACACTCTCATTAATATGTTTACTGTTATTTAGAATTAATTAGAAATAATTCAGTTACCCAACATTATTGTAAATTATCTCTACAAAAAAATGTTTTACATTTCATTGCTTATACATCATCCAAAAGATATATGCTGAAAGACCACATAGTTGATGAGTGTTCGCCTGTATTTGAGTTAGCAATCTGATTTATTTTTAGCAATTGGATGATTATTGTATATCATTTTGGACATTGCTATATGATGGGTTTTCTTATTTTTTATAGTTGCAGGACAACAATGATAGGTTATGGTAAGGCGGAGGATGACCGGGACTAGCCAATGTGCATTGGAGGTCTAGACGGTTGGAGATTGCTGGGGGATGACTAGAAACGGAGTTGCTGTAAGCCTGAAAGACAAGAGAATGGCTGAAATGCTAACATGGGGCTGCTTGGATTAAGAAGAGCCATTGGATTGCGGTTTAGAGAATAGAGTAGTGGTCAAGTTAGCAGAGTGAATCTTAACCCTTGATGAGGTTTCTTGAGGGCTAAGTAGAACTTATCCAAGGGTGGGGGATAACTCAATCTCAACCCTTGATGAGGTTACTTGATGGCCAAGTAGAACTTATCTAAGGGTGGAGGATGACTTAAGAGTAGTATCAATAGAGGGGTATGGGTAGTTCTCCCCTCTTGAAAGTTTTGTGTGCTCCTTTGAGCTTTGCCCACTTTGTTGTAAGGTTTTGTAAATCTTTCTTCAAAGAAATAAAATTTTACTTCCTTACTTTTAAAATTTAATTTCAGCATTTATATTATATCTTAAATTCAGCATTTAAATTCCGTAATTTAATTTCTTGCAATTTGCATTCTCACAAGTTGTATTTGCCTCCCATCCTTCTACTTGCTTATGATTCTTGTGCCAAGGATGTATGATTGATAGATGAATCTTTTTCAGATCATATCCTCATCATCTAAGCAATCTTTTGCAAGAACTCGATCTCTTTGCTTAGTCTTTGAGAAATTTTTGTAGATCACGTTTGAGGTTTTTATTTCTTGTGTTCTTACTTGCTTTGTGACAAGTGGGAGAACATCGAAGATCATTTTGATCATCACAATCCCACGAGCAAGTTTAAGACCAAAATTTTCTCTATTTTATTATTTTGCGTTTGAGTGTTTCAAGTGAGGTTTTGATAGGATTTATTGATTGGGGAAAATTTAATTGTGATCATTCATCCCCTTTGATATAGCATCGGTCCTTCATATACTATGAACACTATGACAAAATATTATAAAATATTTATTATTATAAACTAATTTACCGTACTTAGTGAATAAAATAAGCTATTTTATGATTAAATGGAAAAAAGTATGATGAATCGGAAAGCGTCTGATTAGTCAGATTATGTGGTCATTTAATCATTCCACTGTGTTAATTGTACTCTGATTAAGCTATTTGTGACGATTTAGTCATCGTCAGCAGATTAATTGGCGACTAGTCGGTCAAGCATATGTTTTTCATAACAGTGCTATACGTTGAGCGGTTTTATTATAAATCTTTAGGATTTGATCCGTGACCTCTCCGTTGCTAAGCCTTAACAGCAAGGACAAAGAATGCGATCAAAGGAGGAGCACGAAGCCTCACCTCATCTCTGTGTGTAATTGATCTTGTCTTATTCTTATTATATTTGGTCATTGTTTGTGCTTAATTATCATTTTTCATATTCACCTCGATATTTATTCGAAGAAGAGCTTAACGTTCGTAAAGGATTCAAATATTCCAGGAAATAAAGAATAACAAAATTAGAAAACCACAAGCTTTTTATTCAAGATAAATCGTCAAAGCTAGCACACGAACGAACCTCTACAAAGGATCAAGCAATGCAACATCATGCATGACCACTCTTTCCACGGAAGGAAAACATCAAAAGAGCTAAGATGATAGAAGTTAATTTTCAAAAAGAATAGAGCAATCACATTTCACCGGAGACAAATATATCGTCACTGGAGGAGGTGACCCGAATATGGATGCAAGCTGATTTTTCTTTTATTTTCATCACATATTTTCTTTTGAATTCGGCGAGTACTTCGACATTCAGTATAAAAAAAACAACATACGAGTTACATATGCACACATACTCCGCACACACACGCCCCTTGCGCGTCGGCATTGAGCAGCACTTGAACGCAGGCGGGTGGGCTGAGCTCTCGGCGAGCGACTCAGACAATTGAGCTGAGGCTCGACTGCTCATCTCATATTTGAGCATCAATATATTATGCGGGAGCTGGAATGAGCATAAAACTCGTGAAGTTGACCACATATTTTCCATAAATTATGCAAGAAAAGAGCACGCAATGGAAATGTCGCTGCAAAAGGCGGTAAGGTGCCACTATAGCAATTCCAGCCAACAATATTTGACAGCTGTGGTTTCAAAGAAGAATATTTGAAAACTGTAACACCCGTCCATATTCATGTAAGAATGAACGAGCGAGACGCTCTTCACATATGCAGACAAATGGATAAAACTAGGATTGTTTCCGTGGCGTGATACGTCGCGTGCGTTATTCTTTTTTATAGAAATAATTTTGTTTTTTTCGACAGCGTTTTTTTAGATTGTCGAGAAAATGCGTGAAACGGCTGAAAGAATACAAATGCAATTACGCTCTTTTTTTACATTTATCTGGAGTCCTCTCACGAAGGATCCGTGACTTGGCTAAATTGAAAGGTTCTTTTAAGTGAAAATAGGTGGAATGATCTAGCGTAATTACACGGTTTTTTTAAAAATTGGCCGAGATAGAAGCGTAGCGATCACCGCATCCAAAAAAATTTGACTGAATTTGTTACTGCAAAAATACAATTTTGTTTTTTCGAAATATATATATATATATATATATATATATATATATATATATATATATATATATATATATATATATATATAGCCCGTTGGTACTCTCGGAGTACATACTCACTCTTCCCTACAGTTGATTAGCTTGAGATATCAACCGCCTAATGGATGCTTGGTATTGAATATAGATGACCCTCCACACTACTTGAAAGCGGATCTTGAGCGTGTCTTCGGTGAAGTGACGGTACGTGCGCATGTGGGCGTGCTCCATTAGGCATGAGCATTTATTACGATTCACGGTGGATTATTGAATCGAGAGTAGAGTACTCACATTAGTACCTAATTATTTTCATATTATATATATATATATATATATATATATATATATATATATATATATATATATATATATATATATATATATAAAATAGATGGAATGTCTTAGGCCATTCCAGTGGCAAATTTCATTTCACAGTTTCTAAGAGTACCACATCATCTAAAGGGGTTTGAGTTGATAAATGAAATAAGGCCTCCTAATGCGCATTTTCATTTCTTGATTTCATAGACTAGCCATAGCATTTAATTGTTGCATGGTTTTGTGATCAAATGTTCCATTTAGTGCGATTTATTCATTTGGTCGTGGGATGAAACGATGTGCTCTCAATCTTGATTTCATTCGGTTTCAATATGTTGGAAGCGGTGTGCACCGGTTTCAACGGATGAAACTCGTCTTCTCTCTCCTCATAATTTTTTTGCCATGTCACCATTTTTGCGATGTGTCACCTCATTAAATGATAATGAAACTCCCACTTGTGTGAGATTTGATTAGATGAATGAAACAAGGGCCACAATGCACGATTTAATTTTATGGTTTCATATGCTAACCATCGCATTTAATTGTAAGGCACGAGATTGGGCGAAGTAGGATGAAATGAAACTCTATAGCCCCAGTGCTAGTTTCAACAGGTTTCATAGTCTTGGAAACAATGTACCAGTTTCATCCTAATAAACTCATTCCCTCTCTCTTCATAATTGTCATCCATTGTTATCTAAATTGCGATGTGTCATATCATTTAATAGAAATAAAACTCTCATGAAGCCTCCACTGGGAATGGCCTAAGCATCACAGCACTACATAGCATCTCCAGTGGGGTCCATGAACAAGTAATGAGGTGATTGGTTCTGTATTCAGACGCAGTCCTTCAAAATAATGCAGCATTGTTGACTTGACTTGCAGGTTCATTGACTTGAGCTACACGGCACTGGCACCACAACTAAGCAGTGACTTGACTTGCGGGTTCTTCAGTTCTTGATAACTTTAACAGCAACAGGACTAGCATCCACCACTCAACAAGCCATGAGAGAGCTTTGATGCTTACAGATTCAGAAACGCACGAGGAGGACACCACAAGCCCACCATCGAATCTCGCCGGATCAAAGCTATCAGAAGGCAGGTGTGTCGCATCTTTAACGTTGTCATATTTATCAACCCTTCCTCCCTCTTATCTTGTTTAGATGTCCAAGAGCAGTATACTATGTAAGTTTTGGGAATTCTTCCAGCACCAGAGCACAATAAGGTCTTCATTAGGAAATAAGGACGAGCCTGAGAGCTTCTTAATTTGTAGCGGCTGTAGTTTCGCCATGTCTGACGAGCTGGTATGTACGCTCAGATAGATTCTTCGCTCCTGTTTACCTGGTTGATGGCACTTGTTCTTGTCAGTTAACAATTCGCTGCGGTTGGCTTTACCGCAGCCCAAGTGAATTAGAATTATAATGGACCTTCTTGTCTTCAGTATTGCTTTGTTTGTTGCGTTCAAAAAAAAAAGTATTGCTTTGTTTGATTATGTGGGTTAGATAGATTAATTGTAAGGAGAAAGGGTTTGTTGGGCAAGGGAAGGGGGTGGTGTTCGGTTATTTCACCTTTCCATTGGGTTCGTAGAGTTTAAGTGTTTTGGGAAATGCTACTAGCAGAACGGATTAATACATTGTATGCTTACTTCATTTCGCAGATGGTGATTCTATGATAGAAATCGAGGAAAATATGGAATGAAACAAAGTTACCCAGAACTGACACATTAGCCAACTCTCGAAGCGTAATGGCAGAGACTATGATTCTTCTAGCAATTAAAAAGATCGGCATCACTATGGGGAACGAAGTAGCAAAGCAAGCCAGTGCTCAGTTTGCAAAGTATATGACGCAACTGACAGAGCTCCAGGGCAGAATGGGTCGCGTTATGATGGAGCTTCGCGTGGTGCATGATTTCCTCTCTCAAATTGATATTCGCATCCGCAACAATCAAGTGTATCAAGGATGGTTGGAGGAGGTGCGCAAGGTAGCATATGTGATCGAGGACATGGTGGATGAGTACCTCTATATTGTTGGTCGGCAACAAGATGTCGGATGGAGATTCTATCTGAAGAAAGGGTTCAAGAAACCAAAAGCTCTGCTATCATTGTACAGCATAGCTTCAATGGTGAAGGAAGCAGAAACCAACCTTATGCACCTATCTCAGACGAAAGAGCGATGGGTTCCGTCGATGAACAGTGGGGATATTACCAACTCTAGCTACATTGTGCAGAAGTCCCTTGATCTAGCAAGCATTTCATGTTCCTTGGTGAGGAAGATCTCGTTGGGATTGAAGATAACAAGCAAACACTTGTACATTGGCTGGGAGATGATGAGTTGGCACGCTCTGTAATAGTTCTGCATGGCATGGGAGGGCTCGGGAAAACGGCACTAGCAGCTACTGTCTATAAGAAGGAACGAGAGAAATTTGATTGCCATGCATGGCTCTCCATCTCACAGACTTACACCAGAGAAGATGTCCTCAAAAGATTGATCATGGAGCTTTTCAGAGAAAACAGAATCTTCAAGTAACATTGCCACCATGGAAATAACAGCCATTCAAGAGACATTAAGGAGATTTTTGGAAGAAAGGAAGTATTTGATTATATTGGACGATGTTTGGACTCCTGAAGTATACACTGACCTGTTTCGAGCACTCACTTCAAATCTCAAGGGGAGCAGAATAATAATCACGACACGGATTGCTGACGTAGCTCACCTTGCTTTTCAAGACAGGATACTGACACTAGAACCCCTATCAGAGGACGAGTCTTGGGAACTCTTTTGTAACAAGGCTTTTCCAGATCATGAATGTCCTGCAAAACTTGAGGCTTTGTCAAAGCAAATATTGGGCAAGTGTGAAGGTTTACCCCTTGCGATTGTCTCTATCGGCAGTCTCTTGTTTGTGCGTGACAAGAACACAGAGGAATGGAAGCGGATACATGATCAGCTAAGCTGGGAGCTAATTAATAATCCAAGGCTGGATCATGTAAGGAATGTTCTGCATTTGAGCTACATATACCTTCCGACATACTTGAAGAGTTGTTTCCTACACTGCAGCTTATTTCCAGAAGACTATCTCTTCCATAGGAAGAAGCTTGTACGGCTGTGGATAGCAGAGGGTTTCATAGAGAAAAGGGGTCGGAGCACGATAGAGGAAGTGGCAGAAGGCTATCTACATGAATTGGTTCATCGAAACATGCTACAACTTATTCAAAGGAACTCATTTGGTAGGATAAACAGATTCGGAATGCATGACATCGTGCGTGAGTTGGCGGTCGATTTGTGTCGGAGGGAATGTTTTGGTGTCACATATGAGGAGGATAAACACGGGGAATGTGATCTTGATGAGAAGGATGGACGCCGATTGGTAATACACAAACTCAAGAGGGGTATTCATCTGTCTATTTCAAGTGAGCACCGCCTCCGATCCGTGATTGCATTGGATAGATGCATGCCATCATCCACTCTAGTACCTTCGATTGCGGAGAAGTCAAGATATATGTCAGTGTTGGATTTAAGTGGCCTACCTATCGAGGCTGTCCCAGATGCCATTGGAGATCTTTTCAATCTCCGTCATTTGGGCCTACGGGATTCAAAGGTGAAGCTGCTCCCAAAGTCCATCGAGAAGCTTTCCAACTTATTGACACTAGACCTAGGTAGATCTGACATAGAGGAGCTTCCACGAGGGATTGTCAAACTGAAGAAGCTTAGGCACCTGTTTGCTGAGAAAGTGAGTGACCGTTCTGGTCGACATTTTCGATGGGGCAATGGTGTGTGCATCCCTACGGGTTTTGGGAACCTGACAGACCTACAGACGCTACAAGCATTGGAAGCGCAGGATGAGTGTATTAGACATTTGGGAGAGCTGAGGCAAATGAGAAGCATCAGGATATGGAATGTGAAGGAAAATTACTGTGAACCCCTCTGTAAGTCTCTCATTCAGATGCAGTTTTTGTCCTGCTTGTATATTGCGGCAAGCGATGAGAATGAGCTTCTCCTGTTGAGTGCTTTGAACCCCGTGCCTCCAAACCTACAAACATTATGTTTGAGCGGACGATTGGTGGAAGGGATCTTGGGCAAGTCTGCTCTCTTCCAAGCTGCCGCACAAAATCTGTATTCATTAGGTCTATGTTGGTCCCAGCTGAGAGAAGACCCCCTGCCATCCCTATGTCGCTTGGTAAATTTGACACAGCTAAATCTCACCAGAGCACACAGCGGAGAGCAACTCGTATTTCTCACCAGCTGGTTTCCCAAATTGAAGGAGCTCCGTTTAGTAGACCTGCTAGATCTGAAGCGGCTAGAGATACAGCAAGGTGCAATGGCGAGCCTAGAAAGATTAATACTCACCAACCTCAGAAGCATGACGGAGGTCCCACCTGGCATTGAGTTCCTCATGACCCTCCAATACCTAGACTTTCGCGAAATCACCCCAGAGTTCTTGGCGTTGCTACGGGAATGTTCTAGAATTCGCAGTTGGTGGTATTCTCTCCGAGATTAACCGCCCGCTCACTGGCTGTTGGTGACACTGGAGATGTAAGTCGTCTTTCTTGTTTTGTTGTGTTTGAGACCAGACCAGAGAGATAACTAGCATCTTTTTTATATGTCCTGTTATTGGCAGAAAAATCTATTTTTGAGACGAGAGGTGGGATCGGATCGTCCTCTTCATTCAAATTCAATTGCTCGGTCAAAAAACCAGTTTAATCAGTGCGCATGCGTGCTGCGGTTGCTTCTTCAAGGCTCCCCTTGTGATTTTTCTCATCTCGTTCGACGAATAAAGGAAGCCAAGTATTTTGGCCCTTCAAACCTCACCTACGTACTTGTGTTATCAATTGCTTGTTTTACCCACTAGCTAGCTTGGCTGCATCCTTTGTGACATTGTGTTGCCTATTTCGGTTGTGAATGTCAGACATTTAGTGTGCTTGCTTAATTTGTAAACTTATCTGCTTATACAACATTGAAATTTGTTGAACACGTATGTAAGCTTGTTTTTGTGTGCCATGCATCTTAGATATCTTTGGCTTTTGTGCAGCGTATAATTTCATGGAAACTACATTCTATTACATGCATTTACTAAGGAAAATGCTTCACACATTACACATTTGTTTAGTACATATATCTCAACCTTTGATTTCTTTTCACACCCAATCTTACCCATGATATACACCCGTCCATATTCATGTAAGAATGAACGACCGAGACGCTCTTCACATATGCAGACAGATCAATAAAATTCGGCACCAAACGCAAGCGACAGAACTGTCATGCATTTTGTCCACGTTATTGGGATTTATCTGCAGAGAACTGTCCTGACTCATGAATTCTACACGATCTGCTGCTCTGCAAAAGAACAAGTGAAGAAACTGACATGGTCGTACTTTTTCCACCGGAAAGGAACAGTATACTTCTCTTCAAAATGCAAGCTGAACATTTAATATTGCTGTCAAATTTAGTAATATATACAGCTAAGTAAAATGGAGGCAGAACAGAAAACCAATATCGCAAAAGGTCAAAAGCAACTCAGAACACAGCACACCCGGAATGATGACCAAGCATTTGTATCTGACAACTGTAATTCTAATTGTCGAATGTGCAACACCTTATGCAACCAAAATAATTCCCAAGGTAATGCAAATCAGTCTGAACCCTTTTATTTGATGGTATATCTAAAGCCACTAATCTGTACGACCATCAGCATAGCAACTCCGGTACTTGCAACACAGCACCCATCTCAGCGAGTCCTGCGGCTGTTGGCTGGTTTAGAAGGAGAAGATGGCTTGTTCTTAGCAAAATCAACAAGATCCTTGAAAAGAGAATCCTCGGGTTTGGTCTGGCGGGATGCAGTTGACACTGATGCAGTCCTCTCGTTCTCAGTGTTCCTTTGATTAAGAGAGATGTTTTCTGTCTGTGTCACCAGTCCATTGTAGCCACCACCATTGTTCCCACCAGGAAACCCGTGCTGTTGCTCAAAGTACTGCTGCCTTTGTCCATATCTTGCTGGAGGCGGTGGCAGGGAACCTGGAGCTTGCCCTTCCCATGGAGCTTTTGGAAGATCTTCACTGGAATCTTCATAGTTTTTAGTAGTTGAGGACGAAGAAAAACCAGGAAGTGCGGTTGGGTTTATAAAGTCATCATCAGGTAGTCTCTCCTGCCGATTCACAGATGAACGTTTTGAGAAAATGAGAAGGCACAGAAAAGCTGGGTACTGCTGTCGGGTTTATGAAGTCGTCAGACACACTTCTTGACCGATCACCATAACTTGGCGGTGGATTCATTTCTGTTTTCGAATGAGATGATGCAGATGTATTGGCTGGGGCAGTTGGGTTAATTAAATCATCTGATACTTTTTCTGACTTGTAGGAGTCTCCACTAAGATAGTCCACATTGCTTGCTTCTGTGTAAACAGGCCTCTTTGACGCTGGTGGTGGAGGAAGAAATGGCCTTGGCCTTTCATTTCTTGGAACAGAAGGCAGGCTGCCCTGTGCTCCTGTGCCATCCCTTGCAGACCTACAAAGCATTTATCTGTACATCAGCTGACGAACTAAAAAAATCACTGATTCCTGGTAACATGACATGACCATAAAGAAACATTTTTTAAAGAGAAGTCAACAACCAACAATTTGAGAAAATGATGATATGAGTTGATATTACGATCTCTGTATCACCGATACACGACACCGGTATGGTGATACGCAATTTCTCAAAAACAAGAATCTGGCGATATGGCAAGTATATATGTTTTTAAAAACTAAAAAAAATGTAAGAGGGAGAAGGTTACGATGGCTTACAAGGGAGAAAGCGGTGGCAAAATTATAGAGGGAAGAAGGCAGCGGTGGTGGTGATTATCGGGCGGGTGGCGGTAGAAGAAGGAGGAGGCTGAAGTGTTGATCTCGGGCCAAGTCAATGGCTTGGCCGAGTCTTTAGGGGCCTAGCGCCCGTCTCCATGATCGGGGAGATAACCGAATAACCTCGGCTGGTCCCGAGTCACCCGAGCATATAAGAAGGAGCTCTCTCTCTCTCGGCCAGTTCTTGAGATTAGGAACCCTAAGACACCTATTGATCAAGGTTAGCTCGGGAGTGCTTGAAGACCAAGGCCAACTCTAGGCCCTCCATGTCTTGTGACCCTCTTCATCTCTGCTTGAGCTGGAAGGGCAACCGGGAAGGGCCTTGCAGGGAGGGATCTGAGGTCGCCTTCTTCTTCATCCTCTACTTCTTCTCGGCCATGGGGCCAGCAATGGCGTCTTCGTCAACTAGCTCCAACCGAAGGTATTTACCCAAAGACCCACATCTATGTGTTAACCTAGGCACTAAGATCCAATAAGATTCTATCATTGGTATCGAGCCACGTGTTAAAGTGCCTAAACCTAACATAAGATGTAGAATCCTTCGGGTTTTGTCTCTCGACAGAAGAAATTAGAAGGAGGGAAGAATTTTAGCTAAGAATATTAGATAAGATCTTTAGATCTTGTGACAAGAGAAGGAGAAGAATATAAACCCTAAATCGGGATTTCCCCAAATCAGTAAAAACCTAGAATGGTTTTCCCCAAATCAGAAGAACCTAGAAGTAAAATTCCTCGAAATCGGATGCAAGAAAAGAAAAAGTAAGAAAGGGAGATCTTCACGACCTCCCGTACTAAATGGTCGTCGATGAGGTAGTTCCGTATACCGCCCTTGCGCGCGCGCCGCCTCTGCTCGCGTCTTTCGCCTCTCTATAGCATTGCTGTAGTGCCCCATCGTGCTCCCGCAGCTTGCCGCCTTCGCGTCGCCTCGCGCGGATGCTCTGCGGCATCCGTCAGTATCTTGCCGTCGTCCGTCTTGCGGTGGTCGCCGCCGTCTGTGTCGTGGTAGTGCCGTGCCGTCGCTTGGTGTGGGCAGGTCGGGTTTTTGGTGTGTGAGAAAAAATGTTCTAGGGTTTACGGGAGGCCGAAAATTTTGGGTTTTAAGCGCCGTCGTTTTCGATCGTGGCCGTTCATCGATATTGACGGCCGATGAACCGCGCACTGGATGGGCACTTTTGGCCCGGTAGAGAAGAAAATTACGGCCCGAGCCCAAGTTGTTGGAGGCACGGTGTCCCAGGGTGCATGAAGAGAAATTTGAAAACGGCCATTGGGCCATTTTGGCTATAGCGATTGCAATGAGCGATGAAGTTTTTCTTTAATTCTTGCCTTTTCTTTGTGATTAATTAGTTTAATCCTTGTTTTGGTTGTGATTAATTAGTTTAATTACTGTTTTTGGTGAGTTTAATTAGTTTGATTTACGCATTATGTTCTTTGTGAATAATTAGTTTAAGCACATGGTTAAGTTTGAGTCTTGAATTAAAGTATATTTCCATTGCTAAAGTTTGAGTTTAATTTTTACGATTAAATTAGATCCAGCGAGAAAATTTAATTAGAAAATTATATTAAGAAATCTGTTTGATATGGAAATTTCATCTTGACCAGCGTTGATGATGAAATTTGCCATAATAATTAAGTTTAAAATTGTATTAACCCGTTTTTTTAGTATGGAATTTTATCTTGACCAGCGTTGATGATAAAATTTGCCATAAAATTAAGTTTATTCTCGGTGTGGAATTTTATCTTGACCAACATTGATGATAAAATTCACCACAATATTAAGTTTAAGTTTTGTTCTATTCTAATTACGCTTGCGGTGATTTAGAAGTAGAACAATTTTTTCTTTGTTAAAAGCATGTTTAATTGAACCAGCGTTAAATAAAATGCATGAGTTAATTAGAAAATAATCTAGTTTAGTAAGAAGGGCAATATTTATTTTCGACCAGCGTTTGATTATAAATATTTGCCACAACATAATATTGTTTTTGCTCCATTCTATTTACGCTAGCGGTGATATAGAATGGAACAATTTTGATGATCAATAAGAAAGTTTCAAGTTTGGAAAAGTGTGGTTTTGGGAATATTTTGTTTAAAGTTTATTACGTTCATTAAGTAATGGGCTAGTGAAGATGTTTTTCTTCAATGTTGTAATGCATGCATGTTCATGCATCATTTAATTAAGTTTTATGGCCCATTAAGTTGTGACTAATTAATGGTAGTTAAAGTTGGCTCAGATATTTTCCCTAGTTGCTATTAATGATGGCTAATTTTAAGTGATTATATGGCATTTAAATATTAAGTTTTCTCAAATCAAAATGAACCAGCGGAAATTTTGATTTGGGATATCGATAGCGATGGGCATTGATGTGTTTTTTCATGGTTGTATTCAAGCAGAGCTTGCTTATAGCCATGAATTATCACGAGTCATTGCGCGCATGACATGTTATGTCAAAAGGGCCTATTTTTGGGCATGAGATGGAAAGTTTAGGTTTTACAAATTTGCCATAAGTGACTTTTATGTAAGTCAATTGATTAAGTATTAAGTTTCACTGAATTAAGTTTAAGTTGGCTCTTAGAACTAAAAGTTTTGAGCCACATATAAACCTCAATTTATTATGGGGACTGAGCTGAGATGTAAGAGATTTAAGAAAAAGTAAGATAAGTATTGAGTTTTCTTATGACAAAGTTAATGGTGATCGTGTGATCATGTAAGTAAGTGTTGACTCTGATGAATGCCATCTTTGCTTGAGACTTGATAAGTTTATCATTAAGCTAATGGATCATGGCTATATACTGACCAACGTTGTTTATAGTCATGTGCCATATAATTGTTTCTTAGAACAATAAAGTCATATAGTCTTAAGCATTTGTAATCATGTTTCAAGTGACTTTTAGTAAGTAATCTTTGATCAAAATGGAACCAATGAGAAGTTTTGGTTAGAGATGTAGTGTAGATTGTTGGGATCATTATATGGCACATTTTCAAGAGTTGATTCCGTCATGTGTCGTTCTAATATTTTTTTCCAAAGTAATTGAGTTGTCTCTAATTAATATGGAGCCAACTAAGACTCTTAGTTGAACTTGTAATGTCGGCATTTTGAGAATAAGATGCGACCTTGGATATATTCGACCAATGTTGATTATAATCTGTGTCATTCACAAAAGTAATTGTATAGTTGTTGTTTTCTTCTTCACAGCGATGATGCGAAGAAGAATCATTAAGTTTTACATGGTTCTAATACCATGGAAGTCAATCTTTAGCTTCATGGGATGTTGAAGTTGCTAGATGAATATCCCAAATTGTTATACAATAGCAAGTCCCTTGGTTTGTGCTTGAACCTTAGTAAACAAAGTCAGCTTTTCCTAAATATCGGTACAAGGATTATCGCACAATATACATCATGCCGTAGGGATATGGGGAGAAATCCTCGGATGCAGGGGAGCAATCCCTAGTTCAATTCTAATAAATTTTAGGCAGCGCGATAAGAGGTATTGATTGACATCAAAAGTAATGTGTGTGTGATGAAGTTAAGCAAATGCTAAGTTTTATGTGCATATTGATAGTACGTGACCTCATGAATAGTAAAGTTTCTAAGGTGAGGTCATAGAAGTGGAATATCGACTATGAGATTTTATCGAAATATGGGCGTGTTTGGTTCACATTTCGAGGGAGAGACAAATCCCATTAAGATGTTTATTCCACTTCTCTAGATTAAGAATTTTGGATGGATGAAAAGTTGATGTTATCAAAGTCCATATCGAAGTTTTCTTGGAAGAGCCAATATAGTGAAATTTGTCATGGATCCACAAAGATGAATGTGACTCTAAAGGAAATAGTTGAAAGTAAAACCGGTTGGTGTTAGCTACATCCTATTTGGATCAGAAATTTCTCCTGATAGAGCCAATACTGATTGGAAATTTGTCGTGGGCTCACATTAACAAAGGTGACTCTAAGGAGAATAGTTAAAAGGCTATGAGTCGCACTTGCATTCACTGAGACACCACCTTTGAATTCTCTTATGGGTTTTGGACTTGAGTGTCGGTGTTGTGTTTTACACTCATAAGAACTCTCATTAGGTGTACATTTTGTGAATGCTTTGAAAGGCACTTCACTAAAGTAAGTAGGTAATTATGATGGTTACACCTATAGTAAGTTGCTAATTAACGGTACAAGGTTGAATAAGAATCTTGATTGATCGACACATTGACCTTAAGTAATTGGGGTCTTACTGATAAGACCTGAAGTATTTTTCTTCAAGGGACATTGGTGATATCTTTAATATATATGTTTTAAGATTCATCAAGAAAGGTCCAAATAAGTGGGAATATTCCCAAGTAAGGGCAAAGAAGTCTCTATGATAAATGCTGACATAAGTAATACAATTAAATATATTGTGAGCCCTTAAAGTTTTGAGGCCGGATTTTTGGCAAACTTAGTCGAGATTGGACCTGAAAATTATAAGTGATTTTAAGTTGCATATATGATGCAAATGGATTACACATGCTCACATGTGAAGATGTCCGCAACCGCCGTGAGTTATGCGTTGTCATGACAATTGTCTTGGCAAGGTGATTCTAAGAAATCCACATAAATCATCCTTGCGAGGGGGAGTCGTTTGTGTGGAATGACTCTATCTCCATTAAGTTATGTCATCATCGTTGATGAAGACCAAGTTGTGGCATGTTTTTGAATCCATAAAGGTTTAATGAGCTTTAAGAGTAAGATTATAGTGTTTTAAGAATAAGAAAGTTGTCTTTGGGATAATGAACTCATCCCGGGGTTCATTAAGAGTGCAATTTTTGTTCGAGTAACATGTCAAGTGGTATTGCCAAACCCGGGATAATGTGAAAGATTGAATCGAATCAAATAGAAATATAAGTGTAAGATCTTGATGCTCAACAAGTAAGTGTTAAGTACAAGGGTTGAGTATCATATAAGTCCAGTGTTGTGATGCCCAGGAAGAGTAAGTATTAAGTGTTAAGATGCAAACACTGGGCATTATATTCAGATATATGTGATTTTTCCTGGGCTTGCCATAAGTTGCTTCGGCATTAAGTTTTAAAGTAAGCCTCTGTTTTGGAATAAATTGAGATCTTAAATCATGATTACGAAAGCATGCATCTTTACGATTTTGATGTGCGAAAAGAATATATAAAGACAGATTGCAATAACCTGGACCATATGTGAATAGGCCATGTTCTAATAAGAATAAGAAGTTATCATTTTAAGATGGAATAGTGCACTATACTAAGAGATTGTATTAAGCATTCTCCACGATAAGTGTGAGTAAGTGTCATGTCGAGATAGAATGGTTTGTCATAGATGTAGAGATTGATGGTGTTCATTAGGCTGCGCAATACTTCATCTTGGTGTATCGTTCTATTGAGATTTAAGACTTGTAAGATGAGGCCTCTCGATCAAGGGGAGAATGTTAGTGTTGATCTCGAGCCAAGTCAATGGCTTGACCGAGTCTTTAGGGCCTACTTGCCCACGTCTCCATGATCGGGGAGATAACAAGAATAACCTCGGCTGGTCCCGGTCACCCCGAGCATATAAGAAGAAGGCTCTCTCTCTCTCTCGACGGTTGCGAGATTAGGAACCCTAAGACACCTATTGATCAAGGTTAGCTCGGAGTGGCATGAAGACCAAGGCCAACCACCGGCCCTCCATGTGCGGTGACCCTCTTCATCTCTGCTCGAGCGGAAGGGCAACAGGGAAGGGACGCTGCAGGAGGGATCACGGGAGTTGCCTTCTTCTTCATCCTCTACTTCTTCTCCGACCGGACGGCAATGGCGTCTTCGTCAACTAGCTCCAACCCGAAGGTATTTACCCAAAGACCTGCATCTATGTGTTAACCTAGGCACTAAGATCCAATAAGATTCTATCAGAGACAACAACGGCTTGTAGAGGGAGAAGCGGCATACCGCGAGATTGTAAAGGGAGGAGGCAATGACGAATGAAATTAGGGTAGAGGGTGGCGGCGAGACCGCAGAGGAAGAAGGGGGGCGATAGTGGTGGCCCACATGCTCGATGGAGGTTGGAGAGAAGGTGGCAGCTAGTAGCAATCGTTTGTCGATTCGATTGGGTGGAGGCGATGGCGACCAGGTCTAGGGGTTTTTATTGGGGGGTGACTATAGGAGAACTAAATGAAATGAGAGAGAGAGAGAGAGTTATGAGAGATGGTTTGGATTGGGCTTGACTTTGTGTTTTTAGCCTAGAAGTACATGAGTGTCGAACAAGGATCGGGATTATTTTTATTAATTTTAAATGTTTAATTTCACCGATCGTGGAGGATCGCCATATCTAATAAGTATTAGATACCAGTATGGCGATTTTGCGAAGGATCGGTGATTCATAGATTACGACAACCATTGAAAGCTTAGAGCCTAGCATTAGCACGTATGAAAAATAACTAGTAATAGATATAAATTGAGAAACTAATATAGCTTGCCTGCGGGAAAGAACGGAGAACTCATCTTCTGGTTCATCGTCCTCATGGTGTACATTAAGTAGTGGGGAAAATGAAGCCCCAGTAGGCCTAGGAGGGGCCGTTGCTTGGTTTACATTAGGAGCAGCAGGCACTGGTGCCCCTGTACTGGCCGGAGGGACTCCCTTTGCTATGTCATCATGACGCTGAAGAACACGCTGCAATTCATCATTTAGTCCTAGAGCCTGAAATAGATGGCTCTCATCACTGCAGAGAGAACACCAGATGTTCGGTCACATGACAATGTTAGAATACATGGTGCCAAAAATTTAGAGTGGAGAAATAAATACCCAGTATTGCTAACAAGATCCATGACGCGAGTTTGATAAGATCGGCACTGGCCAACAAGGTCAACAATGACTTCCTCCCTCACGCCCTACAGCAAGAAGCACAATCAGATCAAGATTTAAAACAAAGAACATTGGCACATGGACAACACTATTAAAAACAGAGAAACAAAGAGACATGGCATCAATATAAGTTTTATTTTGGTGAAAAAAAATCAATCAATTGGCCTAAAAAATCAACTAGGCCAAAACTTTAAGGACAACTGATCCAGGCCAGGGCAAAATGAATAGAATGAGCCATATGGGCCTCAACCAACTTATGGCACAAAAGTTCAATTGTACAAAAGTATTTTGGCCCTTCAAACCTCACCTATTTCTTACCTAGGAATGCCACTTGTACTCGGCCGCCTGCGACGCAACCACCTTCAGCCTGTTCAGGACAAAGTTGCCCGTCGACTCGCCACCTGGCAAGCACAGCATCTCACAATGGGAGGACGCTTGATTCTGGTCAAATCTGTCCTATCTTGATTCCGATCTATCTATTGACCGCATTGAAGGTGCAAAAGAAATTTATCGTGAACATTGACAAGATTCGAAGGAAATTCCTATGGGTCGGCAATGCGACTTTGCATGGAGGAATCTATGAGTCCGTTGGACAACTGTCTGCAGACCGCTCGAGATATGGAGGCCTTGGTGTCTTGGAACTCGAATGCTTCGCAAGGGCCGCCGTCTCCGATGGCTATGGCTCAAATATCTGAGACCCAGATAGACCGTGGAAAGGGCGCCAACTCCGTGTGACCGAAATGACCAAGCAACTCTTCATGGTGTCACCAAAGTCATCATTGGAAAGCGGGCAAAGAGCTAGCTTCAGAATTCCGGATGGTTGCATGGTCGAGCACCATCCCAAATCGCTCCAAGACTTTACAAGCTCTCCGGGAGGAAAAACATATTGGTTGTCGATGCCTGCACAACAATAATTGGATGCGGCACATTGGTGACACCTAACCTCCAGTTGCTACCACAATTTGTTGATCTATGGGTTAAAGTGCACTCCACGCCCGCTCGGTCCGGACGAGAGGATGGTTTCATATGGGCGCAAACCTCACAGGTGCCTATTCGGCCTCATCGGCATATAACATCCAATTCAGCGGGTGCATTCAGAAGTCGTTTCTATCAACAATCTGGACTGCATGGGCGCCGTTACGCTCAAAGATTTTTCTGTGGCTAGCAATGCAGAATCGATTATGGACAGCGCAAAGATTGCAACAGAGGTTGGCCAAACCAATATTTTTGCCAAATGTGCAATCGGAATCTAAAAGATCTTCCACCTCTTTGTTGAATGTGACCAACGGTTGATATGGTCTTCCATTGCTCAATGGGTCCGCATTCGGCTACGCTGCAGCGGACCAATGGGAGCCATCGGCGTGCAGCTTGAACAATGGAATCTTCAGGTGATTAGCTGCCACCGACTCTGCGAAAGGGTGTTCAAACTCGATCATCGACCTGTTGGGAATGGTGGAAAGAAGCGAAACAATAGAGTTTTCGGAGAAAATGGGCCTCTCGGGACCAAATCCTCCAAACGATCAAAGATGAAGGCGCCACGGACCCTAGCAGAGCAAAGCACCTAACGAGCATTCTACACCGACATCAATAATCTTTATGTGTGCTTTTAGAGTTTTTCTTTAGTGTTTCTATTCCTCTAGCTACTCAGGTTGGGTCCGCACCCTCTGCGGCCCTCTTATGGTTGTTACCGGCCTCTTCCTCTCATCTCCTGACAATGTATTATCACCCCTTCTTCTAATCTAATATAATCACAGCTTCTGCTGTTTTCAAAAAAAAAAAAAACCTCACCTACGTACTTGTGTTATCAATTGCTTGTTTCTCCCACTAGCTAGCTTGGCTGCATGCTTTGTGATCATTGTGTTGCCTATTTCGGTTGTGAATGTCAGACATTTGGTGTGCTTGCTTAATTTGTAAACTTATCTGGTTATACAACCTTGAAATTTGATGAACACGTATGTAAGCTTGTTTTTTGTGTGCCATGCATCTTAGATATCTTTGGCCTTTGTGCAGTGTATAATTTCTAGGAAACTACATTCTATTCCATTTACTAAGGAAAATGCTTCACACATTACACATTTTTTTAGTACATATATCTCAACCTTTGATTTCTTTTCACACCCAATCTTACCCATGATCTACACCAACAACTTTTGATCTACACCATCCAACCGAGTGTTGTATGCATGTATAATAAAAAAAAAGTTGGTGCATATAGCATTACCGGTTTGCAGGTATATTCAACCATCTGATTTATTTATTATCATATTTTTCTTGAATTAGTGTAGACAAAAAGAGTAGATTCAGAGTATAATATACTAGCGACGTCCAGCCAAAGCACAGCGCACCCATGAAAATTCTAAGCCAACTTGCCGGGTTTAAGCTTGGCATGCAATCAACCACTACTCTAACAACATTATCTTTGCGACAGCTTAATTAGTTTAGGATAAAACCAAACAAAGCCGACTTGTAATGCTTAAGTGTATCTACAATAGTTAAGTGATACTCGAGTGTTTTCTTTGTTTGTGAACACTTAACTTTTTTCTATAGAGTACTCAAATATAAGGAGAGAAGGTAAATTGGTTCTATCAATTGGATCTAGATCTAAAGATTAAAGATTCAAAATTTAAGTGCTATTTAACGAGAAAATACTCAGTGATCCCTAGATACTCTTTTTTTCTCTCGTAACTCTAGCTTAATTTGGGATGGCAACGGTGACAGTGTCGTGGTGGCCAGCACACCTGGTGCTCCCTTGCAGGGCATCAACACCGCCAGCTGGTGGCGCGCGGGAGCAGGTGGCGGCGTGGTGCCCCCACACGAGCGCGGCCGTAGTTCTTGGCGGCGCTTCGTTGTGAGGCAGCAACGGTTCATCGCTACCACCGGAGGAGTTGGGTTCTTGTAGCTCAACATTAGACTTTTTTCTAACTTGTCGGATTAAATATCGGAGGGGTTATTGACCTTTAGAACAACTAGACAGTATAGCGCGCTACGCCACGTCATACAAATCTCATTCCGGAGTTTTTTGTTCTAAAAATGGTTGTAACATCCCAAAATTCTCAAAAATGGTGAAATTGAAAATTTAGAATTTTAAAAATGGAATTGAGTAAACAGTTGAACTAAAACCAAGATTTTCGTTTTAAATATTATCTATTTCTCCATTTTCTAGTTGGCCAACCAAAAGAAAAGAACAAGTTGCGACATTAAAACTTTTGGTCCAAAATAAATAAACTCTGAAAATGAGTGGGAACGTAATCTTACTTTGAATTTCCATCTTTTCTAAGATTTTTTCAACCATAATAATTATTCTTGAATTTTGGGTTTAAAAGAGAAACCAATAAATGAAATGAGTAAATAAGTAAAAGTAAAAAGGTAAAAGATAAAAGTAAAAGGCCAGTAAAAATGTCATTAAACTATGAATTATTCACCACATCTTGACAGCTGTCCAAAGATTTTTAATGATTTAAGTAAAAAGTAAATAATAAAGCGACATGTTTTAACTTCAAAATAGTGACATGATGAATTCTTCAAAAATAATAAGAGCTTATATCTCACTGAGAATTTTACCATGTCTTCCTCATAACATACTTAACTCATGGTAAAAATATCAAAAAACTAATAATTACTTTTATTGCCGTTTAAAATTCAAAAGCAGATATCACTTAAATCGAAATCTGCAATGTCGAATTTTTATTAAATAATGGAGTAAATTTGTGAGCTGAAAATTTTACAGAAACATCCTTAGCTCAAATTCATTTGAAAAACAATGTTTCAGAAATAATAGACTTTATTTACTCTTAAAGAAAAATCAAAAACAGTAACAAGGATTTGGAGCAGTCAGTCTTTTAATTGCCAAATCCAACACTTTAATGAAACTCAAAGAAAATTCAAACAACATGCTATAGCAAATAATTTTGTAAAATACTAGAGACCAAAAGATGAATAAAAACCAATTTTGTAGAATTTGGCACACCATTTACTGAGCTTAAAAATTCAAAAACGGATTGAAAATCAGCCAAGTTTGATGAATTACTGTTCTTAAATGACAATAGATATTGAGATGAAACCAAAGAAAATGGAAAGTAGGACTCTTGGACTACTTGCTCAAAAATTTGCAGAAATTTTCAACCATTCTAACATCCCTTGCCAAGCCTGCCCATCAGACTTGTCGATTCAAAGACTTAAAATCATCCAATGTTGTACATCGCCGATTCACTCGATGAGATATTTGGCTCAGCCCCTGGCAGGTGGTCCCACACGTACCTGGGCCCACTGGCCAGCCCCTCCTTCCTTCTCTCCTCCCTCTCTCCCTCTCCTGCTCCTGCCCGAGCGCTGCCATGGCGTCTCTTTTTCTCCGTTGCTTCTTTGCCCGGCAGTATCCTCACCACGCGGCTGCAAAGAACCTCGGCTTCGCCGTCTTGTCGCCTCCAGCCTTGCCGTCTTCGCCGGCCTACGCAATAAAGCGATGGGCCAGCCTCCTCACTTCCTTTGCTCATTGCTGTCTGCTTACCTTCTTTGTGGATCTCGCCCGACCAAGCGACAAGACCAAAAGATTCAGCGGTAGCGGTGAGCTCCTTGCCATTTCATTCTTTGCTTGCGTGATTGCTCCATCTCGACTTTGCTTCTCCATCCTGCATGCGGCCGAGCTTGCAGACCAAGACCGGTAAGCAAGCACATTCTCCCTCCTTCTTCCCTAGCGCAGCGAGCGAAGACCGAGCCGGGCCTCATTCAGCGAAGCATTCGGTGAGCTCGCCATCTCGTTCTTACCTGACCATTGCTTCATCTCTGAAGTTGCTTCACCTTGCATGCGCCAAGCCGAGCCTGCCATCTTTTTCCGGCAAAGACTGCCAAGCATCTGCCTTGAGAGGAGCTAGATCACTGATGTCTGCTTCCTCGCGGTCGCCTCGCCGTGAGCTCATCTGCCTCCTCTCGTGCACTCAGTGCCCAACAAATCTCCTGAGGTTGTCTTGTGCATGCATGCAACAACTCGCCGCCCAAGAACCTCCCAGTGAGCCATTTCATTCCTGCGCAGTCACCTCTTAAGTCCGCTAACCCAGCCAAGCCAAAACCCCATCGCCATTGTTCTTTGTCCGTGGAGTTCTAGGGTTGAGCATGTAAGCCTCAAGTAAATATGCAAGAAACCTTGTCACAAGAAAGTGCATGGCGTAGTGGTAGTGCACCAGTGTGTGGATTCGGCAGGTCCTGTGTTCGAATCCTCACACCTGCTCTTTATTTTTTTTTATTTTTCTTATTTTAGTCTCACGCGATTAAACCTTAATATCTTTTGCTGTGAGTCTCCGATTAATGCAAACTTAGTTCCTAAATTTGAGTTACTCAGTAGGGATTCAGAATATGCAATAAAAAGTTACATGTTGCTTGCTGCAAAAACTTTTAATTAGGAGTTGAATGAAAGCCATGATTTAAGTATTATGAAGGAACTATCATAATCCTAGCTCTAAAAATTATGAAATAAATCCAGCATGCTCCTGCAATCTCAAATGTCCCATTTCTGTAAAAAGATTTAGGATTCAAAGTGTTTTGCATCAAAAAGTTGATTGTGCCAAGCCTTAATATCATGCAAGATTCAAATAGTTAAAATATGGATTAAATGGACTCAAAAATTGGTGAAACCAGTTTTGATGCAATCTTGGGTTTGTATAGATCACCAGTATATTAAAACATTTAAGTTTCACCTTGATTTGCCATATTTTCTCACTAATCAAACAAGCGGCGCATAAAAGCGGACGATTGGCGAAGCGTCATAAAAGAACCCCAAACTCGATAAAACCAAATGCTATAACCCTAAAATGTCATATAATTGTTTGCTGTGGGAAAATGGTATCATAATGAATAATTTTGAGTTAGGTCATATTACGTCGCAATGAACTTCGGTATAAAAGCGTCTTTAACGAAGGTGAAAAATCATGAAACCAACTTTAAAACACTCTTAGGGTTACCCTCAGCTTATCCCTGAAAATGGTTAGATTATCCCATAAGGTGTGATCGAAATCGAAGAATGAAAACTGGACCGTAACTACGCGAATAATGTGGTCATATAAGCCTTTTCGGCAACCCGTAAAATATCTTATATACATCAAAAATAGCGAAAGAATAGCTGAGTAACATTCTATGATACTTATACTACCATGTTCTGGAAAAATATTTCATTTATAACCTTCTTATCATATAAAACTAGTTGCTGCAAATACCTTAAGTGACCACAAACTGCACATTTTCAGAATCACTTAAGCACTTTCGTGGCTTGTAAAATTACTCGCCAAACATAAAATTTTGGGGAAATGGTCCAGAATCATACCCCAGTATATGAACAACCAAATTATGTCAACATATCTTAATTACTATTTACTTATCAAATAAATTATGTTAGCATAAAAGCCTAAATGATAACATTGTTGAACCGCTTTTACTGAATAAGAAGAGTAGAAAGTCTTCAGTCAATGTTGCCATAATACAAGAAATCATCCCATGACCATATAGCAACAGCAAATGACTTTAAATTTCAGATCTAACTTGTAGAAATTGCTTCCATGCATGAACACTTAAAGTTAAGCACTAATCAAACAAACCTTTAGTGAACGTTTTTCTTTTATCAATCCAAACTATTTTTGCGCCTTGAATTCGAAGTTATAAACACTAAAACACACATTTGTAACCTCTTGGTAAGATTTAATTTGGTAATTTTATCTGATTTCTTTTTGTCCCATTTTGATTCGGTGTTATTTGCTTTTGTCTCGGTTATTATTATTCGACGCATAGACGACGATAATTCGGATTCGGTTATTAACGACATCAACTTTGATCCGGATTATATTCCCGATGAAGAGCAACCAGGCAAGCACCTCCGTTGACCATCTTGATCCCATATTTGCAATGCTATTTTGTTTTATCAAAACTATATGCATGCGTGTATGTTTTAAACTTGTTATATTGTGGGTGATGGTAGCTAAATCCAATTGTTGCATTCCCATTACCTTGACATTTGAATCACGCCATTGTAACCTAGTAATGGTGTAGACAATAATTAATGTCACTTGGGTAAAACTTGGTAGATTAACATATGTATATGCTTAGACTTGCTCATTAGATTGGTTTCAAAATGATGGGAGATGTTTCAACTACATTGAGCAAACTTATTTAAATTGAACGGAACCGAGGTATGGTTTCCGTGTATCTTAGTAAAAATCCAACTCAAAACTTATGATTTAGACGCAGGCGAGTTATTACTTAACTTGCGGCGTGAAGCGGATCTCACGCGTAGTTAGGGGAGATCCTCGCCGTCGATTAAGGACCGAACTTGATGCTATCACTTAAGTGTTTGATTGCAACCACATGTGCTAGTATGGGATAGCCTAAGCTCACTAGATTAGCTAAAGTCTAGCCTTGCATTTTGGTAGGCCGGAGTAGTATGGACGATCCGATGTACTGGAGTCGTTCTAGGTGCTCCCTTCACTGAGGTGTTGGGGCCCAAGCATTCCAATACAACGGTGCGTGCCTTGCCATGGGGAGAGTTCGCGATGGGGCACCATCGGTCCAGGATCTCCGGAGCTGTGGCAAGGGTTTAACATCATCTGTCATTGGTGCAAGGCTAAGCTTTAACTAGTTGAGCGGCTTTGTCATGATCACTCTGCCGACACACCAAAGGAAGTGTGTTAATAGCTTGGCAAGAAGAGTAGATCATGTCTTGTGGGTAAAGTGTACACTCTCTGCGAGAGATTAAAATCTAATTAATTAGCCGTGCTCACGATCATGAGCAACTTGGGGGAATAATGTCAAGTATAGTCTTTGTTTTTGCTAAAACTTTTGGAAATGGTGTTGGAATGAGTTGGTGGAATGGGAAGCCATTGGTGGCTATTTTTACTTGTCATTTGCAGCCATGGAGGGCTGTGAATTGCTGTATATGAATTCTACTTACTGTTATATAGCTTCTTATCAAATGCTCTTTACAATTTCGATGCCATTTTATGAAATGTTTACTTGCAAACAAAATCTGCCTTATGCTGAAATGAGACTAGTGTAGAAGCTTAATTCCTTGTTCTAGCTTGCATTTACTGTATTTCCATACACTAAAGTCTTGTGAGTACATACGTGTACTCACGGTTGCTTAATCTAAACAATATAGACGACGGTATGGAAGAACTCCCCGACGACACGTACTTTACTCCGGGGTCCGACAATGATGTTGATGGATGAACTTGGGCTTTTCCAAGTCGGTTGCCTTTGGGTTATTGGATGGGCATACCGCTGTCCTACTTTTGGTATATGTTTAAATTCCGCTGCAATTTACTCTTTGACATGTAATATTTGGCCGGTCGGCCACTACTTGTAATAGTAAGTAGTTGTAATAGTTGCAGTTTATGTTTATGCTATTCCAACTGCTTAGATTCATGTGTATGTGTTGCGATACATCTCGAATGCGGGATATGTGGGTGCTAGGCGTTGATCTTGGGAACTAGCACTAGACACATATCCGGTACTGAATTGTCATCAAACATCAATGCATACACTCGTGCAACCGTCGTTCTTTGGCTATTGCTCGTGCTTTCCTTGGAGAGTGCGGCGATACCAAGGTCTGAGACGGATGGCGAATGCTATCGTGGATGAGTTGGTCTCAATCCCGTATGGTTGTTCGAATGGAATCGAAACTCCATGGACGCCGTAAGTGTGTACCGTGCGACTATGTGGCTCATATTTGCTTGAGTGAGGGCCATTTAGTCAATACTCGTGCACGGACTTTTGGGTGGCGATGAGCATACACTTAAGTGGAGTATGGCGTCACCTCTAAGTCCAACGCACGTGTGAGGATCGATTCATACTTCCAGGTGCCCACAATGGTAGAAGGATCTAAATGTAATTTTACATCTTTTGGGCTTAAAGAACCGGCACCCATATCGAATTAGCGGCGGAGGGAGGTAGCCTTGCAGTGTGGCAGTGCTTGGGCACACGATGATGATCACAGCACAGGAATGGCAGTTACATAGGTCTGGCAATGAAGTGCTTCGGCTAGGAGACTTGGAGTCATGCCATTGCTCAACGTGGCAGAGAATTGATTGCTGCGGTAGCGAAATTGATGAGAAAAGATTGCTGTGGTAGCGTTTTGACAATGGAGAGGTAAACATGGCGTTGGACAAATGGCCGAGGCAAAGACCAGGTTGGCAATGAGGAGCTGCCAGGGAGGCGCAAGCCGAATGTGAACGTGAATGCACCCTGGGCGTCGTAATTCTGTGCCTGATTTGATGGTTACTCAGAATTGGCAGGGATTGGATAGCCAGTGATCTGTTGTGGCAAGGATTTGTTGGCCTGAAGCTCGTCTTGGCAGAGGAAGCAGGCCTCAGGAGTTGCCGTGGCAGAAATTTGCAATGAGATAGCTTGCCGTGGCAAAAGATGGGCAAGGATGAGGATTGCAAGGTAGAAATTTCTGAGCTAACATTAATGGGGCTTTCAATTGCCTTGGTAGAGAGGAGTGCAGAGGATTGCTAGAGAAGATGAACTCAATGACTATCAAGTGGGGCGTATGCACTGTTCTATTAATCTGAAACACAACTGCCTTATCTTCTTCCATGCGCAGGCAATGATATTGAGCTGAGTTGGTTCACAGAATCAGGTAGTAATCTTGTTGCCAATTTAATGAAAATTTTATGGCGTGTAATATGGATAAGTGTAATATGGATAAGTAATATTATCTTGACAAATTTTCAGCTTCAGATAATGTTTGTAGAATTTCTAAAAATTCTGTCAATGCACTGTAATGCCTGAGACTTGAGCTTTTTCTATTTTAAAATTTTTGTAAGTTTATATCCATAAATAATTTCTGAAACTTTTTTAAATATTATTTTTGGGTATATTAGTCTCCTTTAAAATTTTAAGTTTCATATTCTTTATATTTTATTTATTAAAATTCTGAAATTGGTATTTTCGATTTTCACTTTTACATTTTTGATTTTTTATAATTAACAAATTCATTTATTATTTCCTAATATTTTTACTGTTGATGGAGTGATCCGAATGAAGATAATATAAAACTCTCTGGTCGAAATGATGATGGAATAGTTTCATTTAATTCTGACATCTTTACTGCTGCTAGTCAAGAAACATTAATAGGCTTTCATTTCATGCATAATTGCTTGATATGACATTTTAAAATTTATAAATGAGTCTCTGGAGTTTTCCTGGTTTTAGATAAATTTTTTATTTTATTGTTGTAATCTTTTCTCTTTTCTTTAACCATTATTTGAGTTTATATTAAAAGGATTTCTCTATTGTAGCAAAATTTAAGAAAATCTAGGAAAAGTCAATAAAATCCATAGAGTTCAGAAAAGAATCAATAAATATTTTTGAATATTTTTAAAAAAGAAATTTCTCTTTGTTTGTTAAGTTTTGCTTTGAGGAGAGAATGAAATCAACACAATAAAAGATTTTCTTAAGAACTAAAATTTAAGAAAAATTTTTATTATCGTCAGCCATCTCGGCTTCCGCACGACCTCCTCCTTCGGCTCCATCGAGTCGCAGCCATGCCTTCCTCCAGATCGTCGCGCTTCCAACATCGGTTGCCTCTGCCACGCACTAGCCCTCGGCGCCTCCTTCGCAACGTTCCAGCCACTGGAGCCCGTGGGCATGGGACTTCTTCGAGTGAGCCACAGCCAGCCCGCTCGGTCCTTGGCCTACCCATGCCTCGCGGCCGCACTTCATTAGCTTTTCGGCGACCAGCGCAGCCTGTGAAGACTTGAACTTCCGTCCAGACTTGAGCTGTAGAACTCACGTGAAGAAGTACCAGGAGAACAACCGAGAGAGAGAGAGCTGATCGGACTTCAAATGCATTCAACTGGTTTTCATTCGGTGGATGCGCCAGTGGATAAGGCCATAGAGGTGGGCACTTGGGCCGTGCCTTTGTGGGCTGGCCTAAGGCACGGCAGTGTGGGCCGACCCAATGCATGGCCCAGCACAAAGTGAGCCATGCTGGGCTGGCCCATTATTATTCTTCAGGCTGTGCCAGGCTAAAAAACCTGGCACGGTGGGTAGCATGGCCCAGCAGAACGGTGGCACATAGGGCACAAGCACGTTCAGCATGACAACACGCAGTAGGGCACGCCGATCGGCCGCGGCAAGGATGTGGGAGAGGGGGATAGGGGTTACCTAGGAGCAGCCGTGTCGCCGGGGCACCGTGCAGTCACTATGCTGCCAAACCGCAGGAACGCATTTGAGCTGTCGGGGCACGAGAGCCATAGATATCGACGTGCCGCTGTAGCCATCGTTGTGTGCCCGTCGTGGCTGTGGCCTGCGCCGCTGCCTCCTCCATGGCTCGTGTTAATCTGTTGAGCCACCGTGCTGCCGAGCCGATGGGGTGCCACGCTGAGCCAACGCACAGCCGCTCAGACTCCATCCTCCTACGTGGCACTCCGCCTCCCTCCTCAGGCTGGGCCACGCGGCGTTCCACCTCCTCGCCGCCGACTCACCCATCGTCTGTGCGGCCGCCTCGCCGCACCTCGCCCATCGCAAGCACGGCCGCCTCACTGCCCAAGCAATGGTTGCTCACCTCCCTGGGTCGCCCGCCTCGTTCGCCCCCATGGCCGGTCCCTTACCCTCCCTCGGCCCAATGGCTGCTCGCCTCCCTCGCCTTTCTTGGTGCTCACCTTGCTCGCTTCAGTTGCCATGGCGGAGGGAGGTGATAGAGGCGCTCACCTTGCTCGCCTCAGTTGCCATGGCGGAGGGAGGCGATAGAGGGAACTGGGGCCAGCCGCTTGGAGGTAGAGGCGTAGAGCCGCGGAGGTCTCAAGGGGATGGGAGGGTTCGAAGCTCGGAGGGAGGCGGAGGACTTGAGTACTTGACACTCGAGTCGAGTGAGTGCAGTGCGGGATAGCGGGAGCGAGAGAGGGGAGGCACGGCTGTGCATGTTGGTGGGAGAGAGAGAAAAGGGAGAGAGAGGGGGTGTAGGTCTCGGCGAGAGTGCGGGATCGAGTCACCGAGAGAAAAGGGCGAGAGAGAGAGAGGCACGGGAGAGAGAGAAAAGAGAGAGGTGTTTGACCGCACGGGAAAGAGAGAAAGTGGCATGGAAAAAGAAAGACAGACTCACAGGCATAGAAATGAGGAAAAGAGACAGCGTTGTGATTGGGCAATTGCATCCCGCTTTAGGTACAGAGCCACGGTTTCTCTCATCATATATCGCTCTTAGCTTTGTTAGCTAGCGTCTGCTGTGCACTGCATGCTCTATATATGCTAGTAATGATTTGATGCTCTATGTGTGCATTTGTGTAGAAGCTTTTGGAAGGTAGCTTGAGTTCTATGTGTGCATGCATGCAACCGCGTGATTTTGAATGGACGCTCACACTCGTGGGAATCACGGGAAGAAAATCATGCGCCTGATGTATTTGAAGTTTTGAACGCAAGAGAGACAACGTTGTGATTGATCGATTCCATCCCACTCCTATCCGTGTGATTTTGAACGGATACGCTCACACTCGAGGGAATCACGAGAAACAGAGGCTGTGATAGAAAGACATAAAGCTGTTGATGTTCAATTTTCATCCCGTGCAAGCGCGCATGCCTAATTTCAATTTGCAACAAGCATTTCGATCTTTACGCTATAAAATCAACCCGAAGGCTATGATTTGTTCAGTCCGAAGTCATCTCTTGTGCGCTCTCTTTTCTTACCCATTTTTGATTAGCACATTCTGCACATCTCTCTCGAATTGCTTTCCTTTCTATGAAATAAAATGTTTTGCAAGAGCAACAACACTAGAGCATGTAACATCCCAAATTTTTGCTTTCTGGATTTATTGTGCCTTTTTCCTAATTTAATTGAATTTTTGGAATTTATTTAATTCTTTTAGCATGTATTCTAATTGAGCCTTGTTGTTCTTTCAATTGTTCGAGCAAAGTATTAATGATATTTTGTTGAAAATATTTTATTTGGGTTCTATTTATCTCAAGCTATTTTCTAGAATTTTTCTGGATTTTTGTGAATCTTTCTGCTATTTATTTCGGCTTATTTGAATTTTAGGAATTATTTTAATTCAGAAATGTGTTTTAAATCACTGGAATAGTGCCTGGGCCGAATCTCATCAGACCAGCCCAACACTGTTCAAAGGCGCAGCCCAGCCGTCGCCAAACCCTAACCTAATCGCGCGTCGGTCGTTCGATCGCAATCGAGCGCTGCTGATTCGTCGCGTCGCTCCGTGCTCGAATCGTTGGATCGTGCGGCGTGTATGCGACTTGATTCTGCCCATCACCTCTCCGTGTCACCGCGGACTCGCCATGCCTCAACCTTCTCGCGTTTTCGCAATAGCAACCGCGGACCTTGAGAGCCTCTATTTGTCTTGCGCCGCGCCGTGTTGAACTCCTCGTTTTGTGCCGTACCCAGCCGTATGCTCCTCGTCGTCTAAGCCACCGCCTCTTCGCCACAAGAGCTCGCCGAAGCTAGCCGAGCCATCCGCCGCGTTCTTTGCCCCGTTTTGTTGTCACCAGTTGTCCTCCGCCGCGTTCGAGGTCACCGGAGTGCTTAGTGCATCAAGCCGCGTCGGAAGCATTAACCCTCGTCGCCGTTGAAGCCCTTGAACGCCGTTGGCCACACCTTCTTCTCCCTCTCTGGTAGATTTGCGCCGCCGCACCATCGCCGACTCCACCGAGCTTCATCGACCGTCCGATCGTGCATCTGCGCTTCAGATCTCGCCGCGTCACCCCTCAACAGTAAACATCTCTGTCTCATCTCGGTCATTAGATTTAATCGAATGGATTAGATTTAACCATTTAGATCTGCTTTTAGTTGCTATCTGCCGTCGGATCCAAATCCTAGGGGTTAGATCTTGCCACGTAGCAGCTTTGCTGAGAACTAGATTTGATCTCAACCGTAGGTTCTAATTTGGGCGGTTTAGGTTGAATCCTATAGCAATATGTCAGATTGGATGTAGCCGTTTGATTAGTTTTGTGCGGTCTAGATGGTTACACGTGTCAATCACCGGGTCATGCTCTGAGGCATCTCACCCGCACGTGTTGGGTTGATCCGCGCCGTTAATTTTGAACCGAACGGTTCAAATCACACCGCACAGCAGCCAATCCGTGCGCGCTGCGTGGCAGGAGGAATCTGATCAGCCACGTGATCTCGACCGTCCATTTGAACGGACAGGCCCGATTGAATCACGGGTGCACGAATCTTAAAGCCACCTGGCCAACCACACACTGTGCACGTGACGTCAGCCGTGCCAGCCGAGACATGCTGATGTCAGTAGCTGATGTCCACGTGTCAGTGACACGTGTGCGCGTGGACCGGGTCCACAGTGGACTCGAACCGAACCGTAGACCAAGTCTATGGACCGGATGACGCAATGTTGACATCATAAATCGATTTTTCTTTAGAAAAATAATTCAGCCGAAATTCAATTCCGGTGCTAACGTCAGCTGACGTCATATTTCTGAATTTTCAATAGAAAAATAAATGAAGTAATTCAGTTTATTCTTTTTAATTGATTTTCAAACTTCAAATGGCTATAACTTTTGCGTTTTAACTCCGATTTGAGTGATTTTAATTTCTAAAAATTTGTAAAATCAAGCTATTTCTGTTTATGAATTTTATTTGAATTTTAGACTTCAGTTTCTCTCTATTTTATTTATTTATTGTCATTTGTATCGTTCTGGCGTGAGCGCCGAGGTGCCCAAAGGTTTCGAAGGAGAAGTTTTGACCCAGGAGCAAGCTCAAGAACCAGAACCAATACTTTTTGAAGGCAAGTTATGCTTTGATCATGTTGAACCTACTTTTGAAAATTATATTGATTCAAATTATTGTATGCTAATTTAATAGAATCTGTTTTGAATAAATTCTATGATTAGTTAATTGCCTAGTTGTTGTATGCCACCTTGTCGTATATAATTGTAGGCCATGAATCCTTTGTCACCCTAGATTGTGAATTAATAGTTAGACATTAATAATTTGCCAACATGGGTTAATTAGACTTTATGTAGTGTGCTTAGCCCTGCCATGTAGATTTGTCATGATTCTGGAATATTAAAGTTAATATTGATTTAATGAGATATGGAATGTGTTTTTGAGAATGTAACATGTGTTATTGAGTTGATGATGACACATGGTGCATGGTAAAGAATTGAGGTGGGAAAGTGATTTAGACTGAGGCATGTGGCAAGATTGTTTCCGGTGGGCCAAGAGTGGCAATTGGGCGGTCGCATTTGATTTTATGATATGTTGACGTGATGAATTTTTGGCTGGTCTTGCCTCGGTCCACTAAGGACTTAACCTTGCAAGAATTTGAACTGGGTCATTCATACAACCACAAGTTCCGGAGTGGGACGGACCTAGCTGAGTAAATTGTGAAATCTATTCTTTGGTCTGTCGTGGTGGTGTGAGTTCCGTGTACGGTGAAAACTCACATCTTTGCAAGAAGGGGGCCTGTTGTGGAGGTGTATCCTTGATGTTGAAACCTTAGCGAGCGTCTTGGGTTTAGACGGATCTTTGGAAAGGCTTTGTTATGGTCACTTGCCTTTGTGGTGTTTGATTTGTATCTTGTGGGTAAAGTTTATAACCTCTGCAGAGTGTACAACCTATTCGAATAGCCGTGCTCACGATATTAAGCATTGCTCGGTGATTACAGTCAGGGTTAGACTTTCATGAAAATAACTTGGTTTATGGAAAATACTTGGGTTGGAATTGATGAACTTGACTTAAGTTGTGAAATGCTTTACTTATGAAATATTTATAAAAGTTATTACCTTTACTAGTGTTTTACTGCTTTGCAATCTATTATTGTATTTATCAAGGTTGCTTTACTGCAAATGAATTTTAGCCTATCCTTTGTAATAAGCCATGCATGTAGAATATTAGAATTGCATTCTGTGCATGACTTGCTGAGTGCTCAAAGTACTCACCCTTGCAACAACACAACCTCAGTTGAAGAAGAAGTAACCCCAGACTTGGAGGAGGAGTTCGGGAGGAGCCGAAGCGAACTAGGGAGCAAGCCCAGTCAGTTTCCTGTGGCAAATTGGTTGGCGCCATGAGTTTATTTTATTTCCGCTGCACTTGCTTATTTTACTAAGACTTCGCCCTGCGAGGCTTACTTTTGTAACTTCACCATAAGGTCGAGCAACCAGTTTGATTATTTAAATAAAGTACTTTACTATTTCGTTGGGTATGACTGTGATATGTACCGATGTTGAGACTGTGTGCACTAGCTTGATCTTGGACTAGTGCTGAATACATGGACGGTCCGGATTTGCATATTCAGGTCCCGACAGAGCACGCCCTCGCTCGTCAAGTCCCCCTTGTCAAGATCAAGAGATCGATCCACGCCAACTCTCCCCCATTATAGGAGACTATGGCATGGATGACCATCATCTAGACGGCACACACAGCATCGAGGAGGCCTCATACATTCCAGATTCACCGAACAGGGATGTCGCTACACCAGTGTATCTGAGATGGGCATCAGTATCCACACCAAATACGCGACGACATATCAATGCAGCAAAGACGGCGTCCATATCGGGCGCTTGACGGCGCAGTCTTTGGCAACATATGGACAAAACCGTCAAATTTGTGGACGGACGCGAGGTAGTGTATGCTATTTACAAATACTATCAATCTAAACTATCTGCACGCGGAGAATTGCTTGAGGAAGATATTGACCAGACGAAGGCCAGGTGAGGGCGTGTAGACACAGCTCAACTTCAACACCGACGATTTTGTAAGCACATGGGTATACAATGCCGACATAGCCAGAGATGAAATTGCATGTTACATAGTTACGGAGGATCTTCCACTTAGAATGGATGAGAGCTCTAGCCTTGAGAGAATGGTGCAATGTAGTTTTTACCTGCAATACCAACATGTTAGTAGAAGAACAATTACATGTGACATTTACAGAATATTTACAAATAAACTAGAAATGTTAAAATAGACCTTCATGACACTTAGTTTTTTATTTGTATTAACATTAGATATATGGATTTCCACTCATCAAAGAGCAGCCTATATTAGTGTTGTTACGTATTACCTAGATGACGAGTATGTACTAAACAAAAGAGTCATAGGGTTTAGAACAATCTCTCGGTCACACACCGGAGAAAATATCGCTACTCGTATACTTGAGGTTATTAATGACTTTAAAATAAAAAGTAGAATTATTTCCATCACTCTTGATTTTGCATTAGCTAACACGACGGCTATGGAGCATTTCTCACCGCACTTGGAGACTTATGTTGAAGGTTTTGTACTCCACCAAAGGTGCATATGCTATATTATTAATCTCATTGTGCTTGAGGTGTTTGTTTGTAATGAAACATAGTTTGGAGGGCATACGCAGTCTTATCGATTTTACTACAAATTCACCTACAAGGTTTGCCCAATTCTCATAGTACTACAAGGCCAACAATAAAAAATCAAGAAGATTCAACTTTGATATGAAGGTTAGATGGAACTCAACTTATACTATACTGCAGCGGTGTAAAGGCTACAAGCCTATTATTACTATCTTCGTCAACTGCAATAATGATGAGGCATTAGTTACTAAAGAGGATTGGAAAATTGCTAGTCGATCACTTTCATAATTTTTTAGAAAATTTTAATATGCAACTAAATAATTATCTCATGTGTACTACCCAACTTCTTGCTTAGTCATCGAGTGGCTTTGGCTTATTGCTAAATCTTTTATAGAAAATAGAGGTAATTATATTTTACGTCACATTATAGAACTAATGAAGCAAAAAATTTAAAATATTTTCAAGCTATTCCACATCTGTACTGTTTTGCTACTATTTTGGATCCTTAGAGAAAATTTCCTGACTTGCAGGGTGCCTTCGGGGGAATAGGTGAGGCATTCGATCTTGATTGCTCTGAGGCCTATACTCATGTTTATAACAAGTTTTTCTGAGTTTTTGACAAATATTACGAGAAGTTTGACACCAAAAGTGAAGCATGAAGATCTACCTCAACAACGCAACAAGCATGAGAAAGTTCGACTGTTTCAAGCATATGGGAGAAGCTGAAAGGCAAGTCATCTAGTTCGTCTTCTGAGACGTCGAGCAGGCCGCAATGGAATCCATGGGTAGTGATCAACCACTACCTCAACACGCCTTTCCTAGAGACAGATCTTAACATGGACGAGAAAAATCAACTCAACTTGCTCTTGTAGTGGAAGAATAACCAATGTATTTACCCTACGCTATCCCATTTTGCATGGGACATACTTACAGTTCTGGTGTCTACTGACTCGTCAGAATCCACTTTCAATTTGGTGGGGAGGATACTTGAGCCGAGGAGGTCGTCTCTCAAACTTGAGATGATTGAGGTAATAACATGCCTCAAAGACTGGGAGTGTGCAGATGATAGAACACAACATCGGCCCAAGGATTAGGAGACAACGAACGCAGAGTCGACTTTGACAATCTCGGTCTCGGGTAGTCTAAGTATATAAGCGTAGTTCTTGTACTATTTTTCTTCGGGGTACCCCACCGGGGTGTAAGGTTTTTAACGAGGCAGTAAATCTGTACATATTTAAGATTTAACAAAATTTACTTCTTTTCTTCCAATATTTGTGTTCATTGCTAGCAATACTGATATCCACACAGGATGTTTCTTTCGCTTGCTTTCTTTTGGACCTTGCTTTGCGTGCGCATTTCTTCTCATCATTTATTTACTTACTTTGCTAATTTGTCAAGAGATACACAAGGGAGCGAATGCGTGTTCACTAATAATGCTTTAATTAATTGGCACAATGAATGGCCTAACTTTATTTTGGATAATCCATGTGAATGTGTGTTGCTTGATTGTAGATTTACATATTTCTTTGATTAAGGTGGCTATATATTCGCTGCATACCGTAGCATCGCGTACGCATGCTACTACAAGCAACTTCAGTTCATTTCCTCTCATCGCAATAGTGTAAATAGGTTAGGCCTGGGATGGCACGACACAAAGCGCAAATGGGCCATGCACAGGCTCGTGAAGGTAGTCATGGGCTCTACCGACACTGGCCAGACACGATGAACCATCGTGGTTCGGCACGGTTTAGGTTCGAAGCATGATGGGCCCATCTTTGACCACTGCCCTGAGACGACGCCCACCTCTATAAGGCCATCTAAACCATTGAGTTGAGTCTGACTGAGTCAATGAAGATATCAGGAAGTTTTCTTCTTTGACCGAATATCAGGATTGAGGATGTTCAATTTCTTCATTTTTCAAATTGAATATACTATATTTTGATCAGCAATTATCAGCAATTTTTATCTATCATGTCATCCACTAAATTTCACATTGAGAAGTTCAATGGCAAGATCAGTTTCTTTATACGGTAGTTTTTAGTGGGCATGAGGAAATAATTGCTTTTTACCCCGGTGACTATTCTAGTGCTAACAAAAGTGGGATTTTATTGCAATTCTAATTATTGGCAAATATTCATGCACAATTCAGACCATTATGTCTATTATTTTGTGCTTATTATTTGGTGGTTTATTCATGCACGATTCAGGCTTTCATGTTTATTATTTCATGCCAATTATTTTGTGCTCATTATTGGTGGAATATTTCATACACATTTTCATGCTTATTATTTTGTGCTCATATTATTGGCGGATTTCATTCATTGCAATTAATGCTTTTATGCATATTTTTAGCGGATTTCATTGTAATTTAGGCGGACTTTATCACCAGAGATTTATTCGATGTTTGGTCATTGATTTATCATCGCTAATTTATCATTGGCAATTTGTTTGACATTTCATTATCTACTTTGGAGACTTTGGAGTAAAAAAATGTCAGTTGAGGAGACAACTGAATTTGGTGTTTCATCACCATTAATTGGAACTTGTTGTTTTATCACCATTATTTTGGTGTTTTATTCACCATTTAGATGTGTTGACCATTATGGAGTTTTTGGCAACATTCATTTGGAATCTAATGACACCTTGATGGTAGCATTATACTTATGTAAAATCCCAGAAATTTCAAAAATAGGAAAAATAAAAATTTAAAATTTAAAAATAGAATTGAACAAATATTTCAACTGAAACCAAGATTTTTTATTTTAAATATCATCTTTTACTTCATTTTCTAGTATTTCAACCTAAAAGAAAAGAACAAGTTGCTACATTAAATTTTTGTCCAAAATAAAAAAACTTTGAAAATGGGTTGAAAATGTAATCTTATTTTGAATTTCCATCTTTTCTGAATTTTTCTAACCTTATTGATTATTCTTAGATATTTGGCTTTAAAGAAAAATCAAGTAATGAAATTAGTAAAAGAGTAAAAAGTAAAAAGGTAAAAAGCCAGAAAAAATATCATTAAACTTTTAGAAGTCTTCATCACATCTTTTCAGCTGTCCAAAGATTTTTAATGAGTTAGGTAAAGAAGTAAATAGTGAAGTGACATGTTTTAACATCAAAACAATGATATGACAGAATTTTACAAAAATAATCAAAGCTTATCTCTAGTTAAAAATTTTACCTTTTTTACCTCATAACAATGTTAACTTTTGGTAAAAATATCAAAAATTAATGAGTACATTTACAGCCTTTTACAATTCAAATACAGAAATCATGGAAATCTGAAATCTGCAATGTCAGAATTAATAGAAAATAAATATGAAATATTTTGATCTTAAAATTTTATACTCGAAATTATAGCCCATATAAAAGTATCTTAAAAAAGTTTCAAAATTTTTTGAATCCATGTTCATCCTCAAATAAAATGAAAACATAAGTGAACAAATAAAGCAGTCAACATTGTCAGAATTGTTATAATTTTTTGTAGGAGGTATTAACCTGAAAATTTTACAGTACGGTAAGAACTGTCTCTAGATGACTCAGTAAAATTTTGAAAAATATCCAGTCATTAATGCTAGCTCATTCATTGCGCTTGCCCTAATGCTGTCTAGTCTGCTGGAAATTGTTAGTCTTCTATTTCACTGACAGTGGACCCGACAGCCCTGCTGAGCTTTCTTCCTCGCCAGCTCCGCTTGCCCATGCTGTGATCACAGCCATGGCAATCGGTCATAGTTGTCTTAACTGCCATAGCAAATCAAGCAAATCAACTCAGCCCCTTGTCACTGCCAAATCACATCGCCATCCATGCCTCGGCCGCTCCGACGCATGCACATGCCCAGCCTTAAGCCATCCCAAAACTTTACCACAATAGTTCAATGATCCCAAGCAATCTCAAAATTGGTTCTTGTTTTCCCTGCCTCGGCCAAATCTCTCGCCACTTCTATATCAAGCAACCTTGCAGCATCTCTGAGCAATACCTGTCACCCCCAGCCAGCTCTGCTCTTGCAGCATCTCTGAGCAATACCTGTCAGCCAAATCTCTCGCCACGACAAGTGAATGGCGATCAGAACGCTGCCATGACCGAGCGTCTCCTTCTCTAGTACCCGCGCACAAGCTCCACCACAAGGCCAACCAAGCTCGCATGTTGTGCCGAACCACTTCACTACCCGTTTAAGCCCCCAAACCACACCCCAAAGCATCTGCATATACCCCCTTGGGACTTCACCAACCAAAAGTGCCTCCAAAATCCTTCGGCGCTGCCGTTTCAACCAAGGGTCGAAGCATTGCGCCAAGTCTCCTATCAAGAGCTTCAGTGAATGAAAATCAAATTCACTTGGCATGAAACATTCATAGGCTGTAATATTGCAAAGCCTCGCTCCAAAAGTTTGGGCCTTCCGCCGTCTGGCCCAGGGCCGTCTGGCAGTTAATCTTAGCGGTGGTTGGTCCACCTAGGGGGATTAGAGCTAAAAGTTGTGGGTTGGGAGGGGTATTTTTGTAAATTTTCCTCTTCACCTACCTTTTTACCCAACCTTATTTCTCTCTCCTCTTGTGTGGCTACCATTTCCCTTGCCTTGGCAGATATTTTCTTGTTCCCTCATCCTGCCGACTCTTTCTGTTTCCTCCTGACCGCATGCCTCATTTCCTTGCCGGTTGCTTTAGCTTCCGCCAGAGGGCCTCAAGGTCAAGTCCTCCCTACCCCCCGGTCTTGGCTGAAGTCCTCCCTGCGCCCCAGCCTCCGTGTTCTTCCTCCCTCTGCTTGGTTCTTTGCTTCTGGTGCCGACGACCCGGCTCCAATGACCGATCGCTGCTCCTCCCATCGCCTGGCTATCCTCCTCGTGCAGAGATGCTGTGAATAGCCGGTGGCTCTGGCCGACGAGCCTCCGGGCTGAGTTCCCGTGCGCCTCCCCGCCTCTTGGCTCGGCAAGCAAAGAAGCGCAGCCAAGCTCGGCTGGCAAGAAGAAGTAGCTAAGCAGCGCCCTCCGGCTTCTCCCCCACCTCCCTCCTTCCTCCAAGCAGCCATGAGCAAGATTGGAGGTATAAGTTTTGGGGGGAAATTAACTTGCATGTAGGGTGTTTGATGAAATGCCCAACTAGGTTTTCCTGAGATGAAATGATTGTGCATGTTTCAATTTGTGTTGCCCCAATTTCTATGATTTGTGTGAGGAGCTTATCATCTATATATTAGCAGGGTTGCAAATTTTCGGTGATGGATGCCGGGCCTTTGGTTGTTTTGTGCCTAGATGAATTCGACTCAAAAGTGGTTGTTCTCATTCAATTTCTTGCAAGTGGTTGGTCTAGATTGGGAATGGAGGCCAAGTGGATTTCAAGAATGTCAATCGACATTTCTTTTCTTGCCTATATTTGTGACTTGCAGTCAATGCTTGTTAGAGGTCTAGCACTTATGCATTCTATAGTCATTTGTTAATTGTCATTTCGTAAAAGCCAATAGCGTAAAGTCATGATTAATATGTTAATCTCAAATGCGGCTTTTTGTCTTCTGGCATAAGGCATGGACAGAAGTTTTTAAGAGCTAGTTAATTTCTATGTGAACTCCTTCTAAGACAAAGAATGAAGTAGCTCTCATTTGCACCTATTGCTGTAATTGTTTGAGGATGTTCTATTTGGTGTGATATTTTGTTCCATGGACCCAGTAGTATTAATTAGATTGCATATGCTTTTACTCATAACTCTTGTGTGTTGTGGTTTAGCAAAAGTCTTTTATTACCGCTAGCGATCCTACTCTTTGCTCACTGTTTTAATGTTTCGTGCTCATAGAAAACACTAGTAATGAGGTGCAGTGGAAATGGTCCTATGTTAGGCTTGTATGCGTAGTTTAAAGTGTATGGGTAAGACACATAAAAGGTTTAAGATTTATTTATACCTTAATATTATGTTAATTGTGATCACTCTGGATTAAGCATGGCACTATCTCGCTGCTCGTTGTATGTTACTCTTGTAATTATTAAAATGGAAATTGTTTACTAGTGCAATGATTACATGACTAAAGCCGAGTGAGAACAAGTTATCTTTGTTATTTCAGACTTTTAGGATTCCATAAGCACCATAATATGCTTGACATTGCATTACTCAAGTAAAGCTATTTGCTAGACCTCTAGTTTCTAACCAAGGTTTAGGTATAGTTTGCAATGTGAATGTCATGAATAACTAGCCGTGTATGTTATTAGATTAGTCTTCGGTCTTTACTCATAATAGATTCCCAAGTTGTTTGAAATGTTGATTAAACATATATATCTATATATATATTGCCTTCTTAGGAGTTGTGGTGGGGTGTGCTTTAACTAATGCATGGAGGTGCTATTTCCTATTCCTTATCTAAGTTGCAATTTTGCTTTAGTTGGGTTATTTGTTGGCTATCGTGTAGATTATATTTATCTGAACCAACTTAAAAGGGGAGCTGTCGTGGTTGTAGTATGGGGACGTAAAGCATTATTGAAAGGGTATAGATTGTAAAGCGTTTTGCGTCGGTTGTTTCAGGTGGAGTAGTTTCGAGAGTGGCATAGTATCTTCCTCACGCCACTCCACTCCTTCCGGTAAAAGGCAAGTACATCGAGTTGTGTGCATAAATGAGTTGTTTGTTGTTATTTATCTATTCATGGCTAATTTCTATTGATTGTGGAAAGTTTGAGTTATTTTGGTGAACGTCCTTCGAGGACGTGAATAACTATTGGATTCGAGTGGTTGCTAGTAAGCCTTAATCCCGGTGAGTTTTCTGTACCCTTGTTGACATTGCAGTGAGTAGAGAGTATGGGGTACGTGGATACTAGTACTTAATTGTGCCCCATTTGGGAAATGGAATTGAGTGTGTGCGAATAGATTAGATTGTTATGAATGTGAGAAATTGGGCTATGTTTATCTGCATGTGTGTTTATGGTTATGAATGTGAGAATTTTGGCTATGTGTATGTATGTGGTTATGGTATGTTAGTGTTGGCATTGAATGAAAAGTTGCATCTCATTCATGAAAATTGCATTTGTGCATACATAATGGAAGAGGCGACCCATCTTGATCACGGGCCTCTGTGTTCACCCGTAGTGAACACGAAAGTCCTACCTCGTAGTCCCATTCATCGAGGTGAATGGGAGCGAGACAAGATAGAGTAGGCACCTTTCATCTACTGGGATGGAAGGGACGTGAGGGTGCACACCGAGCGGGTGGGCACTTTCAGCGACTCTGATCTGAACATGGAAATGAGCATTCATGTGCATTGCATCTTTAATATTGAGTGTTGTGGTAAATGGTGTGTCATATGGATGGTGATTATGATAATTGAAGGTTGAGTCGTGGATTCAACCCATAAAGGGGAGACTGAATTGAATTGAATCTGATGAATTAGCGCATTTCTTTTGCCTTGTTAAGTATGTTGTATGATTATCGCGGAGTGAAGTCGAGTTTTGAACTCAAATGAAATTGATGGAAATGATTTGAGTTGTAGCAAGGGGTAGTTGAGTCGGGAGGCGTTGTGATTTAGAATAAGTAATGCTTCTTTGGCGTGGAATGGGTCTATTATCAAATTGATGACTTGATTGCGGTAATTTTGATATAGTCAAGTTGTTGTTTTAAATGGGTATGAATGCTTATTGTCCGGATATTGTTTTTATTCGCATTACTTGCTCTTATGGTTAAGTTCTCGTTTTACTTGTGATGAATTGGGTTTATTATTCTCGTACTTTCTTGAGTGTGAACTCACGCTTGTTATTTAATGTTTGTAGGTGTTTTGAAGCGGCATGCATGGATGGGGTAGTAACACATTCACGTTTGCATCATCACCATGCCATCATATCAATTACATTACTGTTCTTACTAGCTCGCATAAAATTCTTGTAAAAGGTTGTTTGCGGTTATGTTTAATAAGTTCCCTGTCTGTAATAATTTATGTGGTGAAGTTATTAATTTTTATGGAATGTGTGTTTGGTTAACTAAGGACTGCTAGAATGATATCATATAATTGCATTTGTTTCTCGTCACGAGTGGATGTCCTACTTTCTAGAGAGGTCATGCCGAATTTTGTAAATTTCGGTGGCTTAGTTTCTAAGCCGATCTTAATAGTTTAGAGTGTTGGTAGCATTCATGGCGCATTTGAGCTCCAGGGTGTTACATAGGCATCACTAATCCTAGGACATGCTTCATTGTCACCTTACTTCACGCAAAAACTTGCACGCCGAGGAGCTTCTTCAATCTTATAAAATTTGAAGACCAAAATCAATCGGATTTAAGAGATATGAAAATAATAAAGTACCAAATAGCATCATATCTTATCTTTTACTATAAAAAATAACATTTTACTGTGAAAAATTCTCAAAAAAAATTACCACACGTAGGGGAGATGCGATTCTACAATTTTGTAAAATTTGAAGACCAAACTCAATTAAATTTGAAAGATATAAAAATAATAAAGTATTAAACAACAGCATATATTACCTCTTACTGCCAAGAAAACTACATTTTACTGCCTATTACTCAATGTATTACTGCATGTTGTATACAACAGCATCATGGTATAAAATTTATGAAAATTATAAGTAAAAGTTTTCAAAAAATCTCAAAAAATTAGCATATGTAGGGTAGGTGAGCTTCTACAGGACTACAAAATTTGAAGATCAAACTCAAACGTATTTGAAAGATATGAAATTGACAAAACACTAAACAATGAAAAATCACTAATTAGCCAAATTTGCCTTTTTCATATCTTTCAGCTGATATTTATTTTGGCCTTCAAATTTTATAAGGTTATATAATTTCACCTTCCCTATCTATGGTAATTTTTTGAGAATTTTTTTAAAATGTACTTATGGTTTTTGTGAATAAGAACTTAGTTCTATTTGTCGGGCCTACAGTAAATATTTGGAAAATTCTCAAAAAATTACCACATATAGGATAGATGAGTTTCTACAATCTTGTGAAATTTGAAAACCAAACTCAATCGGATTTGAAAGATATGAAAATAAAAATATGCCAAACAAGAGCATGTACTATCTTTTACTATCATAAAAATAACATTTTACTATGAAAATTCTCAAAAATTACCACAAGTAGGCAAGGTGAGATTTTATAGCCTTGTAAAATTTAAAGACCAAACTCAATCGGATTTGAGATATATGAAAATAAGAAAGTGTCAAACAACATCATATACTATCTTTTACTATCAAAAAAATAACATTTTACTTCCTATTACTCAAGGTGTTACTATATCCTGTGTAAAGCTATTCTTTAACACCTTGTTTTAGTATGGTAACATCTGGTGTAATAGCTCGTAACATGTCATTTGTTTGTATAGTAAAAGGCAATATATCTAGTGTTTTCTAAAGTTCATGAAAAATACATGTACATATTTTGAAAAATTCTCAAAAAATTACCATATGTAGAGGATGTGAGATTCTACTATCCTAAAAAATTTGAAGACCTAAATCATTCTCATTTGAAATTTATGGTTAAATAAAAAAAAGACTGATTCATGTAGAAACAAAACGTGGCATTTATTAGTCATTTGCTAGTTGGATTTAGTACACTGGACAGATGCACTAATTTATTGCTTGCAAATTAATGCCACGAAGTGGGAATGAAGTGATTGGTTCTGCATTCCGACGCACTCCTTTAAAATAATGCAGCGTGTTGGACAATAATTGATGACCTAGACGGACCGCAATTAAGCTTCATTGACTTGACTTACAGGTTCTTCGTTTCTTGATGACTTCAACAGCACCAAGACTAGCATCCACCACTCAACAAGCCATGAGACAGCTTTGATGTTTACAGATTCAGAAACGCACGAGGAGGACATCACAAGCCGAGCTTCGAATCTCGCCGGATCAAAGCTATTAGAAGGCAGGTGTGTCGCATCTTTAACGATGTCTCATATTTATCAACCCTTCCTCCCTCTTATCTTTGTGATGATTACGTGGGTTAGATATATTAATTGTAAGGAGAAAGGGTTTGGTGGGCAGGGGAAGGGGGTGGTGTTCGGTTATTTCACCTTTCCATTGGGTTAGTAGAGTTTATGTGTTTTGGGAAATGCTACTCGTAGAATGGATTTATACATTGTATGCTTACTTCAATTCGCAGATGGTGATTCTATGATATATACAACTGACACATTAGCCAACTCTCAGAGCGTAATGGCAGAGACTGTGATTCTTCTGGCAATTGAAAAGATCGGCATCGCTCTGGGGAACGAAGCAGCAAAGCAAACCAGTGCTAACTTTGCAAAGCTCCAGGGCAGCATGGGTCGCGTTATGACGGAGCTTCGTATGGTGCATGCTTTTCTCTCTCAAATGGACATTCGAACCCGCAACAATCAAGTGTATCAATGCTGGTTGGAGGAGGTGCGCAAGGTAGTACCTACATCTTGTTGGTCGGAAACAAGATGTTGGATGGAGATTCTACCTGGAGAAAGGGTTAAGAAAACCAAAAGATCTGCTATCATTGAATAGAATAGCTTCAATGGTGAAGGAAATAGAGGACAAACTCATACACCTATCTCAGACGAAAGAGCGATGGGTTCCGACGATGAACAATGGGGATATTACCAACTCCAGTTACATCGTGCAGAAGTCCCATGATCTAGCAAGCATTTCACATTCCCTTGGTGAAGAAGATCTCGTTGGGATTGAAGATAACAAGCAAACACTTATACAGTGGCTGGGAGATGATGAGTTGGCACGCTCTGTAATAGTTCTGCATGGCATGGGAGGGCTCGGGAAAACGGCACTAGCGGCTACTGTCTATAAGAAGGAACGAGAGAAATTTGATTGCCATGCATGGCTCTCCATCTCACAGAGTTACACTAGAGAAGATGTCCTTAAAAGATTGATCGTCCAGCTTTTCAGAGAGAAACAGAATCTTCCAAGTAACATTGCCACCATGGAAATGACAGCCATTCAAGAGACATTAAGGAGGTTTTTTGAAGAAAGGAAGTATTTGATTATATTGGACGATGTTTGGACTCCTGAAGTATACACTGACCTGTTTCGAGCACTCACATCAAATCTCAAGGGGAGCAGAATAATAATCACGACACGGATTGCTGATGTAGCTCACCTTGCTTTTCAAGACAGGATACTGACACTAGAACCCCTATCAGAGGACGAGTCATGGGAACTCTTTTGTAATAAGGCTTTTCCAGATCATGAATGTCCTGCAAAACTTGAGGCTTTGTCAAAGCAAATAGTGGGCAAATGTGAAGGTTTACCCCTTGCGATTGTCTCTATCGGTAGTCTCTTGTTTGTGCGTGACAAGAACACAGAGGAGTGGAAGCGGATACATGATCAGCTAAGCTGGGAGCTAATTAATAATCCAAGGCTGGATCACGTAAGAAATGTTCTACATTTGAGCTACATATACCTTCCGACATACTTGAAGAGTTGTTTCCTACACTGCAGCTTATTTCCAGAAGACTATCTTTTCCATAGGAAGAAGCTTGTACGGCTATGGATAGCAGAGGGTTTCACCGAGAAAAGGGGTCGGAGCACGATGGAAGAAGTGGCAGAAGGCTATCTAAATGAATTGATTCATCGAAACATGCTACAAGTTATTCGAAGGAACCCATTTGGTAGGATAAAAAGATTCGGAATGCATGACATCGTGCGAGAGTTGGCAGTCGATTTGTGTCGCAGGGAATGTTTTGGTGTCACATACGAGGAGGATAAACACGGGGTATCTGATCCTGATGAGAAGGATAGACGCCGATTGGTAATACACAAACTCAAGAAGGGTATTCATCTGTCTATTTCAAGTGAGCACCGCCTCCGATCCGTTATCGCATTGGATAAAAGCGTGCCATCATCCACTCTACTACCTTCGATTGCGGAAAAGTCAAGATATATGTCAGTGCTGGAGTTAAGTGGCCTTCCTATCGAGGCTATCCCAGATGCCATTGGAGATCTTTTCAATCTCCGTCATTTGGGCCTACGGGATTCAAAGGTGAAGCTGCTCCCAAAGTCCATCGAGAAGCTTTCCAACTTATTGACATTGGACCTATATAGATCGGACATACAGGAGCTTCCACGAGGGATTGTCAAACTGAAGAAGCTTAGGCACCTGTTTGCTGAGAAAGCGAGCGACCGTTCTGGTCGACATTTTCGGTGGGGCAATGGTGTGTGCATGCCCGAGGGTTTTGGGAACTTGACAGACCTACAGACGCTACAAGCATTGGAAGCACGGGATGAGTGTATTAGACATTTGGGAGAGCTAAGGCAAATGAGAAGCATCAGGATATGGAATGTGAAGGAAAATTTCTGTGAACCCCTCTGTAAGTCTCTCGTTCAGATGCAGTTTTTGTCCTCCTTGCATATTGCGGCAAGCGATGAGAATGAGCTTCTCCTTTTGAGTGCTTTGAACCCCCTGCCTCCAAACCTGCAAAAATTGCGTTTGAGCGGACGATTGACGGAAGGGATCTTGGGCAAGTCTGCTCTCTTCCAAGCTGCTGCGCAAAATCTGTATTCATTAGGTCTATTTTGGTCCCAGCTGAGGGAAGACCCCCTGCCATCCCTATGTCAGTTGGTAAATTTGACGGAGCTATATTTCTTCAGAGCATACAGCGGAGAGCAGTTGGTATTTCTCACCGGCTGGTTTCCCAAATTGAAGGATCTCTGTTTAATAGACCTGCTAGATCTGAAGCGGCTAGAGATACAGCAAGGTGCAATGATGAGCCTGGAAATATTAGTACTAGTCAACCTCAGAAGCATGACGGAGGTCCCACCTGGCATTGAGTTCCTCATGCCCCTCCAATACCTAGACTTTCATGAAATCACCCCTGAGTACTTGACGTTGCTGCAGGAATGTCCTAGAATTCGCGGTATGCGGTGGCAGCATTCGCTCGCTGCTGGTGACACTGGAGATGTAAGTCGTCTTTCTTTCTTGTTTTGTTGTGTTCGAGACCAGACCAGAGAGATAACTAGCATCTTTTTTTATGTCCTGTTATTGGCAGAAAAATGTTTCTTGAGACGAGGGGTGGGAGGGACACATGGAGAGGATCGGACCGTCCTCTTCATTCAAATTCAGTTACTTAGCTCAAAGCGCCAGTTTAATTAGTACGCATGCATGCATGCATGCTGCAGTTACTTAGCTCAAGGGAAGCCAAGTATTTTGGCCCTTCAAACCTCAGCTACGTACGTACTTGTGTTATCACGTTTTTCCTTGCTTGTTTTCCCCACTAGCTAGGTTGCATGCTTGTGATCATCGTGCTGCCTATTTCGGTTGTGAATGTCAGACATTTCGTGTGATTGATATTGGACTATGATAATGCTGTCCAGACACTCGTGTGGTTTGCTTAATTTGTAACTTTTCTGGTAAATTTTATGAACACGTACTTATACTTGTTTTTGTGTGCCATGTATCTTAGAGCAAGTACAATAACAAAACCCACTATTTATTTCATCTCTCACCCATGTCATCTACGGTAAGTACTAAAGTCGGTTTGTATAATAGCTATCTTTAAAGGTTGGCTCTAGATGTTGTACAATAATTATCTCTTCTCTCTTGTACATAACTAATATACTTATGTTCCCGTATAAAACTGGCTACTAAATAAGAGCCAACTCTCTTCTTTCTCCTATTTTCTCACACTTCCGTATAGACCAAAGCTGATGTGTATAAATTAAGAGTTAGCTGAGGTGGTCTTATTGTACATGTCCATAGATATCTTTGGCTATATGCTTTAGATATCTTTGGCCATATGCTTATGTTTGTGCCTTCTACAGTGTATAGTCTCATGGAAACCACATTTTGTTCCATTCACTAAGAGCATCTCCAATGGTACTAGCTATAAGAAATGTCCATGTCATCTATAGATAGCATATAGACAACCTCTTCAATGGAATAGCTATAGCATTGTCTATAAAATTAAATATTGGCCCACATGTAATAGATAATAAATGCCTTGGAATTAGTTATAGCCTGGCTATACATTAGTAGTCGGTCTATATCTCTCTCCTCATTTTCTCTCTTCCACCTAAGCAAAATACTGAGATGGCATCCTTATAGCTAGCTGAAGTAGCACCATTGGAGATGCCCTAATGAGAATGCTTCACACACTATGACCTTGTTTAGGAGACTCATTCTTGACCGGATCCATGTGGATGGGCTAAGAGGTCCAAAATTCCAGCCCATTCACATAGATTCCTATTGGAAATAAAGCCTCCCAAACATGACCTACACTATGATTTCTTTTCATACACAATTTTACCCGTGATATGCATAGACAAAGCCCAAAACTCACACATACACACGTACAACCCACCTATCGCTCTCACATGACTCGCTCGTCTGCATAGCCCGCTGGCCGCTACATTGCGTCACTCGTCTGCATAGACCTCTTCGCATCCCGTCTCACTAACACTCGTGACCCTCACGTGCTGCGTCTGGCCTATGGGTCACTTATGTGGATTCTTCCCGATCTGCAATGTCGCACATGCCTGAACTGCATCTCCAACCTGCGCTACATCTCTGTTACAAATAAAAACAAAACCACACGGTACCTAGATCTTCCACAAATAATAATAAATTATTCTATAATAAATATTCTTTACCGCAAATATTATTTTTCATCACAAATATTATTTTCTATCATGAATATTGTTTTCACATTAATCATTACACGTATGTTATATTGTTGTCAGCATCCACCCTCAACAAGCCATGAGCCCATGAGACTGTTTTAATGGTTGCAGATTCAGAAACGCACAGGGAGGACACTGGACACCACAAGTCCAGGACGGAATCTAGCGTGGACAAACACTATGAATCTAGTGTGTGGCCGGGACATAATTAATAGTCATTAAAATAGGGACCAACACGGTTGGTAGCTACTCTCTTGGTTGCTTGACTCAAAACGCTCTTCAAGTCTTTCTATTTTTTATACCAACACATATATCGGTCTCTTTTTAGCAGAAAGTGGAAACAACAAATTTCTGAGGGAATTAAAATATGTTGTAACCAGTGAATAATATGTCGATTGAGAAGAGAAGCAAGCATGGTTTTGCATGATGGCGTTACGCGCAGCCAAAATAGCTAGACAACCCTGCGCGAGACGGCTCTTCCGGCAACACACGGTGATGGCCAAAATTGTTAGAGCTGATCATTGACTCATTGGTGGTAGACATGAACATTTGAACCGGAGACTTACCCGAATTTGTGTACCAGACTGGTGATTGCCACTTTGCCTGTCTAAGCATTAATTTTCTTATTTTCTAAATTTCTAATTATCCTTATTTTTTATTCCGAATTTCTACTAATATATTAAAGCGACATTGTTCTTACTATAAGGCCTTAAAGGCTAACATGTAGCATAAGATACAAAGCTTGACAACATGCCTTACCCAAAATTCCCACAGGCAACTGACAATATAAGGCCCTAGAAATGCTCGTCGTTATACTCCCCGAACCTACATCAAATTCAGGGACTTCGCTTTCTTCTCTCACTGAATCAACAATTTAAAGCAAGGTTAAGTACTTTCATGGTAAGACTTGTACTAAATGCCAGCTATATTAAAGGAAAAGCTACAAAGTCTATTTGCATAAAGTGATATTGAAACATAAATATCAAGTAGTAAATTGTAAATAGAATTTGTAAAAGCAAATTGAACGGTACACAGATCACAAATATAAATAGGATAAATGTAACAACTCACAATTCTCTATGATTGCGAGTATCGAACCATCCGTTGCCATCTCTTGAAAAATATCTATAACAACTTTTCACAATATTTCTAATTCAACCCATTTTATGAAAAGACAAAACTTCTAACTAATGTTGGCGCACTAGAGTGGCTCGTAACCGCGAGCACGGATTTTTTTGAAAAGATTTACTCTTTATAGAAGTGTACAACTTTACCTACAAGATATGACCAAGTCTTTTTGCCATTATTTTCGCCCTTTCTTTGACGTGTGGCCAAGAGGTATTGACATGAACTGTTATATCGCATAGACCTAACTTTACACTAGCCTGGTAATGATAAACCTTTGCTATGGCAGCAAAAGATATTTGTATACTCTGTATCCATGATAGTTCATCCCTGTCATGTTCCCACTTCCCCCATAACAAAGCGCACACTGTTGTATTGGTATGTGTTTAACCCATACCATTGTGTGGACACCCTACAAACAATTAGTCTCGAAAACCCGTACTATATATTTTGGCCTTCGAATATGCAAAGTTAGACCTACAAATCAATAAAAATAAATTGCAGTCATCAGTAGGATAATAAAATTAATAATGTAGGATGAATTAAATAAATTGAATCTGAGTTAGAGTTGCTATCAGTCTAGAATATTTGTTATCGCTCACTAAGCTACCAAATATTGTCTGCGGGCCAACTAGTTAAATGTAGCGATTTATTAGCATCATTCGACAATATACAAACCTGTTTTTAAACCGTAGACGCGTGTATTCTAGAAAATATCATACAGTAGAAAGTACTTTTACCCTCAGTAAAAAGGAACCCAGTTATTGAGATAAATTCAAAGCACTGTGCTCAGGGGACCCAAAAACTTCTTTCGAAGGCCAGTAGAACTCCAGCCATTTAAGCCACAGTCGTTCGTTCTCCCATACGCACAAGCCACATTCCAGGAGGCACGAAGCAACAAAAAAGGCCATCGGGAGTACGCATTAGGAATCAGAAGGCAAGGGCTAAAAGCTCCAGAGGAGCTGGAAGTCTCAAAGAAGCCAGGAGCCAGAAGCTCACTAGGAGACCAAGCAACCCCAAGCCAAGTAGTTCAGTGGAGCAAGCGAAGGGCACAACCACTATTACATCTCCTTCATCACCACTACCTGCACCGCATTTGCTTTTCCCCGGTCTCAGGTATTTATCCATACCCATCATTCCAGTAGCATCAAGTTTGCTAATATGTAGCGATAGCAAATAGGATAGCAAACAAATGATAGTAGAGACACTGAGTAGAAGAAAGTGAAGTTAGTAGTCTCAGATTAGCCAAAATCATCACAGACCAGGATTCATACCAGTTATTTTGCATCACAGAACACATCGAAAATGAAGTAGAACAATCAAAGTCGCAGTAGAGAATTAAAATACCCAAATCTAAGGTTAGAAAAAGGGGATAAATAGGCAACCAAGTAGCTCTGGCTCATGTATAGGTTGAGCTTGGCTAGATGTCAGCAAGAACCAAGGCCGCGGCTCACGCAGACGACGCCGGCAAAGCGGGCGTTCGGGCCGGGTCCGGAGACGGGCCGCAGGCGCAGGCCGCGCAAGGCGGCGGAAGAAGCCGAGGTCGGGCCGGGCTGGACCGGCGGCGGAGGAAGCCAGGCGGCGCCGGCGCCAGAAGACCGGCCAGATCGGAAATCATGGGGAAAGAGGAGAGAGTAGAAGAGAGAGAGAGCGCGCCAAGAACTTTGGGGAAGAAGACTAAAGAGTAGAGCAGCCGAATGGATAAGGATCGGCCAGGAAAATGAGTAGAGAAAAGAATAAGAAGAGAAGAGAAGAAAGAGAAGGAATAAGAATAAAAAAAGTAAGAAAAATTGAAAATTCCTGAAATGTGTAAAATTGGTTTTTAATCTTAGAAAAATAATCACAAGACCAGGTATATATTAATAGATGCATATATCAACTGCGGTCAATAAATGAACCATAAAATAAAATAAAAAGAAGAGAAGAAAAACAAGAAAATTTAAATTGAAATAAATCAGCTAAAATAATAAATATTGTCTTTGTTAAAAAGCTAAAATCAATCAAATCGGTTGAAACACGTTAAAAATGATTAAATCAGTTAAATCAATCAATAGAGCTATAAAATAAAGCGGATCGTATAAAATCGAATAAAGCTTCAAAAATCACAAAATAAATTTTATAAATCACATAATAATAAGAAGAGCAAGTTGAATGCCTTAAAGCATGCAAAAACTTTTTGTCACTAAAATATGGTGTTCATATAATTTTAGGAAATAGATTAAACTAAAATATGGTATTTATATAATTTAGAAATAAATTTAATCGGACCGCAGATCTTCAATCGGATGAAGACGCATATTTTTATCAAGATCCATGCAAATTCCTTGGTCATGTTTATGAAGTTGTTTTTGTTAAAATGTTTCATAAATCATCACTGCATGGAAAAATTATCTTTTAAATGAAAACTCTAAATTGGTTTATTGGATTAACTGCGGATGCAGTTGTGTAGGAACGAGTTGGCTTAGAGGGGGTGAATAGGCAACTTTTCAAATTTTAATACTTTAGTTACTGACGAGGGCTGGGCACTCCTTGGCCGGCCGGCGTGCGGTCAATGGATCCCCCGAGCTCGGAAGGCCCCGACCACGACCTAGGTGCATACTGAGGCGCTCGACCACTGGCCTTGATGTGCGAAGCCGGCTTCCAGACGATCGCGATCGTCGAGCGGGATCTCGTTCGAAGCCTTGGTCCGCCCTTGGGTTTCAGATCTAGCATTTGACCAGTGATTGCGAGAGAATGTCGTCGGGGATGACTTCGAGTGTGCGGCAAATCCCAGGCGATTACCACGGCCCTCAACATGCATGAAGGCCTCTTCAGGAGATCTCGCCCATTGTTGCATCTGAGGGAGGTATAAAGACCATGGGCACTTTGTTCAGGAGAGACACAAAGACAACACACAACAGCTCGAGCTAGGAATCACCATTACTGCCTTGAGTTGTAAACACTTCCTTGTACACCCATATAACAAGAATCACCGCCGCAAGGCGACTGGAGTAGAGCTATTACCTTCACAGGGGCTCGAACCAGTATAAAACCTTGTCTAGTGCTCGTTGTCGTCTTGCTCGACCATCACCACGATCGATTTTCTTCGCCGTTAAGAACAAAAGCGCTCGGGTCCCATAACATTCGACCCCTTTCGTTTCTTGCGGTTGGCGATCCGATCGTCGGCGATTCTTGATAACTATTCTAGGCAAGTGAATGACTTAAACATAGAATGTAACAGAGGCAAACACAAACAGAAACAACGAAAGTAACACAATACGATGCAAAGAACAGAATGAGACAATGATTTATCCTGTGGTTCAGAGCACTTCTCCTACTCCATGTTGAAGCACTTCTCGAAGTATTGCTTCACCACGACTAATCATGAAGCTATGGTTATCACTCGGGTAGCTCTTTCACTACTCCAGTGAGGTGAGCTACAAACCCTTCACAATCGAAAGTGGCCTTCCACAATCTATTTTGGACAGGTCGCACTTTTCACCTCCTCCAAGCTGTTTAGGATCACTGAGATCCAAGAGTAATAAATTTGCACAAGTTCCGTCTCTTGGTTCACTCGCTAAAACACACTGCTAGACACAAGTTTGGAGCTAAACACTTAGGAAAGATGATGGTTTTGAGTTTCAGAGTGAAGCACAGACTCCTTGTAAGAAAATGAGCTTTTTGAAAGCTAAAATGTTCACGAGTTCATAAAAATCTATGGTAGATGGCACGTGTCAGTGTGTTAAATTTGAGCTAAAACACATTTACAGCGACTAAACTTTCAGACTTAGCGATATTGATCATGTGTATCACGGACCAAATTCAGACATTTATGACAGACAAAAATATTTAGTTCGTCATACATGGGGAATTCAGCAAGTTTGGTCCGTCAGAAGAATATGAGGCTTACATGTATGGCGGACCAAAAAGTTTGGCCCGTCATAGATGGTATATGACTGAGATCATTAGCTACGGACCAATTTTGACACAAAAAGAATTTAATCAAAGGATTTGAATTTTCAATGGACTAAATTTGATTTAGAATAGCGGACTAAACTTTCAGATTTAGCGATCTTGATCATGTGTATCATGGATCAAATTGAGACATTTATGACGGACAAAAATATTTAGTTAAGTCATACATGGGAGTTAAACAAGTTTGGTCCGTCAGAAGAATATGAGGCTTACATGTATGGCGGACCAAAAAGTTTGGTCCGTCATAGATGGTATATGACTGAGATCAGTAGCTACGGACCAATTTTGACACAAAAAGAATTTAGTAAAAGGATTTGAATTTTCCATAGACTAAATTTGATTTAGAAACATTTGGTCCATCATAGATGAAAACTCACAAAAATGGAACATAACTTTGATAAAGGATTCAAGGAGTCAAACTTAAGGATTGGTCCGTCAAGAAGGCTTGTGAATTTAAATGTGTGCCGGACCAAAACTTTAATTTGTCAAGGTATGTGTATGCCGGACCAAAAAATTTGGTCCGTCATAGATGGGCAACTGAGAAAATTTGGGTCAGCTGAACGCACATGTATGGCGGATAAAAAAGTTTGGTCCATCATAGAAGGGCAAAACCGATTAATGAGTTTTTTGAGAAATTTTCTATGAACTTAGATATATGAGAATATGAGATTTGGTTCGTTGAAAATAAATAGAATTTGATCAGAATTGGACTAAAGAGAATTTTGATGTTGGAGCAAAGAGATAAGAGCCTTGGCTAGATTTTGACAGACTTAGAGATGAACAACTGGATTTTGGTCCGACACATAATTTGGACTTGTGGTAAATGGGTGGATTTTGATTCAAAGATCAGAAACGCTAAGATTTTTAACTCCAAGCAATCTAGTTATGTCTTAGCCTTATGAACCAAACTACCAACTTGTGCAAAGTCCCTCTTGATAGTACAGCCAAAATAATAAAACAATCCTAACTATTTGATTTGAATCAACTCCCAAGTCATAAACTAGTAAAAATATACCTTAATCTTATTTGTCCAATTAGCTCCATCCATGATTTCAACACATACTCTTCACAGACACAAGAATTATTAACTTAGTCATCATCACAAAACTATTTAACAAAACATGATAAAAGTTAAGGGGCCTAGATGCTATCAAGTTGTGATTGTGATTTTCAACTCACCTGACAGGTGAAGTTGAGGTGAAGTATATATATGGTGGGTAGAGGGTACCATGCTTAGGTATTGCTGGCGGGACCCTCTACAAAGGATATAATATAAGGTTAAAACCACTACGCTCGAACAATGAGCCATAGAATTTAGTATTAAGCATAGTATGTGGAAACAACAAGAAAATGTTGTCTTATGATGGTATATAGTGCCAAGCTGAGTATCGCCATTGTTAGTGAGTATATAATCTTGCATTCAATAGTCAGAGTACAGTACTATGTACTATAATTGTGTTTCGACGTTCAATAGTCAGAGTACTGCACCGTATAATTAGTCAGAAGTACAACCGATATGCTAAGAGTAAGTGGGGGAAAGCAGTTGGAAGGGCATTATTGCTCGTTGGCTATCAGGGTTGGAGATTTAATGCCTGATTAGTGATAAACGTTCTGGGTTCTCAACAGCGGCTATCAGGGTTGGAGATTTAATACCTGATTAGTGATAAACGTTCTGGGTTCTCAACAGCGGTTGAGTTCACTATGGGTAAAGTGATACAAACCTGTGCATGGTTAAAATCATGAATTCATACCTGTTTTTCGGATTGGAGGCTACGGAAGCTATCTTATCCACGAGTGCTAATAGCAATTTTAATAATTAAAACTTACAATCCCACTTTTCTAATTCAAAATCCTATTTTCTACGAATGGTTTTGAGGAAGAAATACACTCGATGGGTGTGGCTAGCATTGAGCTGGATGTGGAACAAAACTGTATATAATACATTTTGCTATTAATACTTGCTGAGTACATTTGTACTTACTTTTGCTAAACCCCTTTTGCTAGAAAATGATTTCGAGGATCCATTAGTATTGGGTATTATATTTATGTAATACTTGTATCTTTTGTTTAATTAAGTACTGAACATATAGCCTGCATGGCAATGGAATGTAATAAAGTTTCTATTTCAGTCTAATTATTGTTCTGCTATAACACTCGAATTGGTGATAAGCGATAAAACATCGAGTCCGCTCGATGTTTTGTTAGCTAATATGTCCAAACCAACTTAATTAACTCAAAATTAATGGTAAGATTATTGTCATTATTTTGGATTAATTATGTGGATTGCCACACTGCTGCTCTGCAAAAGAACAAGTGAAGAAACTGAGGGCCTGTTTGGTAGAGTTCTAGATTCCAACTTCACCTGAAATCTGAAACTTGTAGACTAAAATAAAATGAATTAAGTTTATATTTTTAGTCTAAAATGTAAACAAGATGATCTATCTAAACACTCTTAATGTACTCACAGGTTCAGTTTCACAAATCTGGTAAAGTTATAATTTTCAGCCACACCAGATTCACGAATCTGAAGAAATTGAACACCTGCCAAACACACCCTGACAGTTTCACGACAGCCATGGTCGGTACTTTTTCCACTGGAAAGGAACAGTATACTCCTCTTCAAAATGCAAGCTGAACTATGAATATTGGTGTCAAATTTAGTAATATATACAACTAAGTAAAATGGAAGTAGAATAGAAAACCAATATCGCAAAAGGTCAAAAGCAACTCACGACACAGCACACACCGGGATGATGACCAAGCATTTGTATAGATAGGGAAGATGAGTTATACAACCCTGCATAAATTGAAGACCAAAATTAAAATCAGCTAAAAAATATGAAAAAGACAAATTCAGTGGACTAGTGATTTTTCACTGTTTAATGTTTTATCAATTTATATCTCTTAAATACCATTGAATTTGGTCTTCAAATTTGACAGGTTGTAGAATCTTACTAACCCTACATATGTTAACTTTTAAAATTTTTAGAAACTTGTACAAATAATTTTCGTAAATTTTACACCATAAGACTGTTGTAAACAACACATAGTAACACATTGAGTAATAGGTTGTAAAATGTTATTTTCTTGACAGTAAAAGATATAGTATTTGCTACTATTTGGCACTTTGTCATTTTCATATATCTCAAATCCGATTGAGTTGGTCTTCAAATTTTACAAGGTTGTAGAATATTATCTTCCTATATGTGGTAATTTTTTAAAATTTTTCATAGTAAAATGTTTTTTTCTAATAGTAAAAGATAGTATATGCTATTGTTTAGCACTTTTATTTTCATACCTCTCAAATCCGATTGAGTTTGATCTTTAAATTTTGCAAGGTTGTAGAAGCTCACCTCCTCTATGTGTGGTAATTTTTGAGAAATTTTCAAGTATTTTCTGCAGATCCGACAAAGATAATTAAATTCTTATTTATAAAATCATATGTATAAGTTTTAAAAATTATTAAAAATACTATACATAGAGTATGTGAGCTTCTACAGCCCTGTAAAATTTGAATACCAAACTCAGTCACATTTGAAATTACATATCTTTCAAATATGGTGAGTTTGGTATTCAAATTTTACAGTATCAGAAACTCATATTCCTACTTATGATAATTTTTGAGAATTTTTAGAACTTGTACATGTAGTTTTCACGGATTTTACTGTCAAATAACTGATCTATGCAAAATATCTTTGTAGATGTAATAATTTCATGTTGTACATATAGTATTTTCTGTTACCAGTTAGGAAAATTACTGTTTAATAGCGAGACTTATATCATTTTATTCCTCTCGTCGTTAATAAGCTACTGATGAAACCCATTTGCAAATCCGAGCTACTAATAAAAAGATATGGCTAAAATAAAGAAGAAATAGATTCATGTACAAACTACAATATGATTAACTAGCTGGGTTGACCAATGAACTAGTAACTGATTTAGGAGTAATTCAATCTATTGTTTTATAGTAAAATGTATTTATGATTTACTATCGAATTAGATTCAATCGGTAATGTGTTGTTTACATGCGTTTCTCCGGTTGAAGCGTAGAATAACTATTTTACACTCATAGGAATAGAATATCACCACCGTATATGTATATATATACATACACATATACATATGTGTGTGTATCTATACATATGTATTTATACACACATACATATGTTTTGGATTTGAAGAAAAAAATTCACACACACACACATATATATATATATATATATATATATATATATATATATATATATATATATATATATATATATATATATGTTGGCCAACCCTTGCGATATTTACGTCTTAATCATCACAGCACTATACAGCGTCTTCAATGGGGTCCATGAACAGTTATGAAGTGATTGGTTCTGACTGCATTCAGGCACAGTCCTTTCAAATAATGCAGCATGTTGGACAATAATGGAGACCTACACGGCAGACGGCACAGGCACCGCAACTAAGCTCCATTGTCTTCAGTTCTCGATGACTTCAACGGCAGCTGGACTAGCATCCACCACTCAACAAGCCATGAGACAGCTTTGATGTTTACAGATTCAGCAACGCACGAGGAGGACATCACAAGCCAAGCATCGAATCTCGCCGGATCAAAGCTATTAGAAGGCAGGTACGGTGTGTCGCATCTTTAACGATGTCTCATATTTATCAACCCTTCCTCCCTCTTATCTTGTTTGGATGTCCAAGAGCAGTATACTATGTAAGTTTTTGGAATCTTCCAGCACCAGAGCACAATGAGGACTTCTTTAGGAAATAAGGACGAGCCTGAGAGCTTCTTAATTTGTAGCGGCTGTAGTTTCGCTAAGGTCTGACGAGCTGGTATGTACGTTCAGATAGATTCTTCGCTCCTGTTTACCTGGTTGATGGCACTTGTTCTTGTCAGTTAACAATATTAACTTCGATGCAGTTGGCTTTACCGCAGCCCAAGTGAATTAGAATTCTAATGGACCTTCTTGTCTTCAGTATTGTTTTGTTTGATTCTGTGGGTTAGATAGATTAATTGTGAGGAGAAAGGCTTTGGCTTTGGTGGGCCAGGGAAGGGGGTGGTGTTGTTATTTCGCCTTTCCATTGGGTTAGTAGAGTATAAGTGTTTTGGGAAATGCTACTAGCAGAACGGATTGATACATTCTATGCTTACTTCATTTTGCAGATGGTGATTCTATGATAGATATCAAGGAAAATATGGAATGAAACTAAGTTACCCACAACTGACACATTAGCCAACTATCAGAGCGTAATAGCTAGCAATTCTGTGGCTAGCCAATATATTAAAATTTAGTATAAAATAGAAAATCAACATCACGAGCGGTTCTAACGAAAAACCGTGCGTGAATAAGCACAAATCACGAGGCGATTCCTTTGCGGCAAAAATGCGTGATGAGGGCATCATCACGATCGGTTTCAAATTGGAACCGTGCGTGATATATTCCACTTCACGATGGTTCTTTCTTAAAACCGCAGGATACGCCCATCATAACAGAACTGCTGCGAGATGACTCTACATCACAGATGGTTCGTAAGTGAACTGCTCGAGATGATACCACATCACAGCTGTGATGAGCTTTTTCACAGACGGTTGAAAAACTGTCTGCAATGACTCTTTGTCATCACTGACACTTGCTTATAGACGGTTTACAAAACCGTCTGTGATGAGCTTTTGTGTAGTAGTGCATCGAGCTGCTATTGCCCCAAATCCAGGGGAAATTGTGGAGCTTAGCAGGGTTTTATAGAGGTTCAGTGTTGTTTTGTACGTCTTGTTACAAATACGCTGGTGCATCTTTTTCCCGAACAAACCTGGCTTAAGTAGAAACCGGACTTTTTTTCTACCCAGTTATCTACTAAATGAATATACCCCTGCTAACGATTAATGAAATTAATTTGAGCTCTCGTTTCGCCAGAAAAAAACATTAAAGGACTGTTAGAGAGTGAAAATATTGCAATAACTACCCTCTTGATTTCCTTAATAGACAAACTTTGTGAAATGACACTAGCTAGTTGGACATCTTGTTAGATTCCAGCAACAAGTAATCGGACCAACAACAGGAAGGTGTATATTGATTCAGAGTATTAGCTACAAGTATCACCAAGGAATGGTATGGTATATCTCTGGAAGAAGATACAGGCTTCACCGCCGCCCAGAATATCGCCGCCAAGAACACCCTCACGCCTGTTAGCCTATTCGCCACCGCCTGCCTTATCTATTTCCCCTTTTTCCTATGTATACTTCTCACCCTAATCGATCACAGCCCGATTCATCACACGGCTCCGTAGCTACCAGAGTTTATCGCCTACTTGTTTACCCAGTCCGAGCCCATGAGACAAAGATTGGGCTCACGGGCTCGTTTGGCCTGGTGTTGTCTTGCCTCACGCTTGCCGTTCGGTCCTCCTGATGCTGATCAGTTGCCGCTTCCTCTGCTGCAGCTTGACCTCCAGTTTGCATAGGCAGAGTGCTGACATCCTCCCTCCCTTGACAGCCAGCTTGACCCCAAGCTGGAGCGTCAGGAAACTGGCCCTTCAGGAGATGTTCATCTTCCCAAGTCGCCATTGACGCCGGCCATGTGGACCAATGCACAAGAATTTGCGGAATTATCTTTCCAACATGATGACAGAGCTGACGATCCAAAATGTGCAAAGGAACTTGCAAATGGTGTGCAATGTCAGGAAGAGGATCACAGACCTGTTGGGGCGCTCCTTTGGCTGGTTTCAGGAGTGAAACATGGAACAAAATTATCGAGTACTTTCTTACTTTTCTCTCTGCATTTGGCTCAAAGTATGCTATGCCAACAGTCATGATGAAGTAAGCAAATATAGGCCTCGAGACCCCAGAGATTGCTGCTGTTGTGGAGCCCAGCAGAACCTTTCCCGGCACCAGTTTAAAAGTTCCAAGGAATATTCTGTGGAAAGCAGATGATCTCTTTCTGACCTCTTGCTTCGGTTGCTTTGAGGTCAGTTCTAGCTTATTCTCTTGTTCATGTGCAGCGAAAGAGTTTTCTTTGTATTCTCCGTTGTCCTGTTGTTCTTCATCCTGATCAGTAAATCTTTTTTCACTCTTGCCAGATTCCTTCTCTAGATTTTGCATATTGCATACACTTTCGAGTAGAATGTACTTTTCTTCAGCAATTCTTCGTGTGTTCCAGATTGAGCTACTCTTCCATTCTTCACAACAACAATCTTGTCTGCATCTATGATTGTTGACATTCTGTGGGCAATCAGGATGACAGTCCTCCCTTGCATAGCTCTATCAAGAGCTTCCTGAACTAGCTTCTCTGATTCTGAATCAAGTGCACTTGTGACTTCATCAAGAAGAAGAATTGGAAGATCTTTTAGAATAGCCCTTGCAATCGCTATTCTTTGTTTCTGACCTCCTGATAGTTGCACACCTCTTTCTCCTACCTCGGTTAAGTAGTGGTTTGGAAGTTTGGATATAAAAGAGTGCACAGTAGCTGTTTTGCTGCTTCAGTTATCTCTTCATCAGTTGCATGATTTGAGTGTACGGATTCAACCTCCTCTTTTGCACATATCCTATTTCCATTACTTAACTCTGATGTCAACAGAACAATGCCATAGTAGGAAAAAGCATTTTCCAAGAAAGCCATCCATAGAAGAAGAGTCGCTCTGATCAATTTTGGTGTCAGCAGCAGCAACGGACTTAATACCTCCAAAATTGGAACCTTCCTCTTCATTGATGTTGTCCTTTTCTTCATCAGCAATCAGAAGTGTTGCCGACTGAAACTTCATCTAGCTCAATGCTTTTGTCAGAAACAAGCTTACCAATAGGGAGTTCCACATTGTTTAATCTTGCCATTTTCTCCAATACCTCCACAGCCTCTGTTATTCTCCAGCCAAACTTGGGCATAACTATCCATGCAAGAGAAGCCTCGAAGATGGTCCCAACGGTCCAAAATGCTGAAAATACCACCATCCAAGTTCCTCTAGTCGGAGCAGGAACAAATTCCAAGAACCAAGATCCAAGAACAGGCCCTCCTCCCAAGCCAATACCAACTAAAAATCTTAGTGAAATCAACGTCACATAGTTAGGGGCAAAAGCACTCAGGAATCCAGCTCCACTTGTTACAATAGCAGTAAATAGAAACCCCGTCCTCCTTCCATAGTTGTCTGAAACCACACCCCAAGAGTAAGCTCCTATCAGCATTCCAACAAAAACAACACTTGTAATCATGCTTCCCTGATGAGCAGTAAGCTTCCATTCTAACTGTACTGCTGGACCAACAAATGATAGCAGCATCATCTCCATTGCTTCTGCAATTAAGCCGATCCCAGCATAGGAAAGAATCAATATTTGGAACTTCCCAACACCTGAAGACAAAAGAGCATCATCCACAGTATATGTGGCTGTTTGCTCATCCTCCATCTGGCGAGGAACTCCCTTGGCCGATTTGAGAAGGAAACTTGAAATACAGGATGCACTGTGCTTGTTGCCGGTAATTTCAGTTGCAATTCGGTGTTATGGCCAATCCAAACATGACCTTTAAATCTGAGAATACCTCCGGTCAGAGTGAAGTTTGGCACCTTCTGTCCGACAGCAACTTCAGTGAGTATCTTCTGAGTGCCAGGATCCTGCTGATACCCGAGTGCTACCTGCTCCAGCCAAATCAGTTTACAAACAGAAATGGCCGACACTGACAAACAAGAGTCGTCCGGATCACCATGAAAAAACTTGCGTACTAGCGACCCGTGCTGATCTCTACCAAATCTATTAGCTAGAGCCAGACCCAATTCCTCCCAATCCATGCAAAAGAGTTTGTGATCCATTGTTGCATCGAGCAATATGGCAGGTCCAGGATGGAGGAGGAAAGGCGACTCGGCCCTGCCCGTACCGCCCTCGGTGAAGATGAGTATCGCGATGGCCATGTTGCCCAGACTCCGCCGCGTTTTGCGTACCTTCCAGATGATTGAAACCGACGTCCCGATCTCTCATCAGTCTTGAGTTTGATGGTACTCGGGGGTACTTGCGCCAGAACCTGGCCGATTTGCTGCTTCAAATCGGTCACAGCGGTGTGCAGTTCCGTCACCCGTTCTTCCACCTTTGGCTTCCAGTCTTCGAGTTGGTCATGCTCATCCGTCAACTTTCTCACCGATTCGTCGACCCGTCTGATGTATTGCTGTACTTCGAAGACCATCTGGCGCGTCTCTTCCTCCTTCTTGCTGTTTTCTTCAAGTTTGGCCAAGATCGCTATGAAGCGAATCATCGATTCGTGGAGGCGCCATGTTTCGACTTGGATTTCAACCGAGTGAAATGCTCATGAGTCGCCTCAGATCGCCGATCATTGGAAGATCTGCTCGATACCGGATGTTAGATTCGGCAACAAGTAATCGGACCAACAACGGGAAGGTGTATATTGATTCAGAGTGTTAGCTACAAGTATCACCAAGGAATGGTATGGTATATCTCTGGAAGAAGATACAGGCTTCACCGCCGCCCAGAATATCGCCGCCAAGAACACCCTCACGCCTGTTAGCCTATTCGCCACCGCCTGCCTTATCTATTTCCCCTTTTTCCTATGTATACTTCTCACCCTAATCGATCACAGCCGCCCGATTCATCACACGGCTCCCGTAGCTACCAGAGTTTATACGCCTACTTGTTTACCCAGTCCGAGCCCATGAGACGAAGATTGGGTCTACGGGCTCGTTTTGGCCTGGTGTTGTCTTGCCTCACGCTTGCCGTTCGGTCCTCCTGTTGCTGATCAGTTGCCGCTTCCTCTGCTGCAGCTTGACCTCCAATTTGCATAGGCAGAGTGCTGACACATCTATGTTGAAAAAGAGCCGTATGTTGAGCACCCTTGTGAGTAGCGATCTGAAGCGCGTAGATATCAGTGATGATATGTTCAACAAACCGTCCGGTAGAATTGTGCATGCGGTGAAGTTGGGGGATGCTCTTGTTGAACCATCCCCACCGCAGGAGAGTTCTCTAGTGACGGTACCTTCATTGTTGTATTCTCCCGGACATCACCACGGCAGGCTGTATATGGTTGCCACTTCTCGGAAAGTGGCAGCCGGCCAAGGAGAGAGCAGACGGCTACCCGCCCTGGTATCTCATCCCCGCTCCTTCCTTTTCCTTTGATGCCTTCAGAAACGATTCGTCGCCTTACTGCGGACTAGCTAGGGCAAGATCTGAAACATCTTCTTTGCTATATATGCAGCAGTGCTTCTCCAGGTAATTAAGTTTTTTTTTCTTGAAAAGATCTTCTCCAGATAATTAAGTTGGGTGCTGGCTGTTGCAGATATTCTTTTCGCACTGTTGCTAGCTTTAATTCAGGAACCTGCTGCTTAATTGTGTTCATCGATAATCCATTTCATCATCACAGCTCTCTGTTTAGTGTTTACCATGCACCAATTAATTTGCTCCAGTCTTTAATTTGTTTGAAGGGAATTGTCATATATAATCACATATGGATGGTGGAGCTATTGCTATGCACAATGTCCTGGAGCGCATGCTACTCGATGACAGTGCAAAGCCGACGGACCTAACATTATCACTTCTACAAGCCATCACGAAAGGTTTCTCCGATAAGCTGCAAATCGGCAGGGGTGGATTTGCAATGGTTTACAAGGTATGGATAACTCTCAATAGTCTTAATCACACATCTGATCTGGAAAGTCATCTTCATTCTGACAAGGCATGCTGCGACTGCAGGGAATGCTTGCAAATGGGACGGTAGCAGTGAAGAAGCTGTACGAAATGCTTGATATTGATGAGAAGCAATTCAACAGTGAAGTTAAATGTCTAATGGGGTAAAGCACAAGAATATAGTACGATTTCTAGGATATTGTTCTGACACACAACAGAAATATCAAGAGTACAATGAAAAGTCTGTCATGGCAGATGTACGACACAGGTTGCTTTGCTTCGAGTACCTACCTAAAGGGAGTCTCCATGGGTATATCACTGGTACGATGATGTGGCAAGTAACATTTATTTCCATCTTTATTTTGTTTATTAAAGGTTATTATCTATAATTGGACTATAAAAATTACTTTCTTACCATGTGGTATACTATCTAGCATTTGAAGATTTACATTACCTTGAATACGAAACGCTTTCTCCTTTCCCTTCACAGATGCATCTTGTGGACTTGAATGGAAAGTGCGCTATCAAATAATCAAGGGAATCTGTGAGGGTTTACATTATCTTCACCAGAAGAAAATTTTTCACTTAGATCTCAAACCTGCTAATATACTGCTAGATGATAGCATGGTACCGAAAATCGCTGATTTTGGTCTCTCAAGGCGCTTCGATGAAAAGCAAAGTGGGACTATTACTTCAAACTGATTGGATCACTGTGAGCTAGCCTCTTGAAAGCTAATTTTTTTGGGTGTTGGGTATGGATTATGCTACATTCCTTTGCACATTCATCGATCGGACTATTAAAATTTCATGCAGGGGGTATTTAGCTCCAGAATTCCTCAATAAACGACGAATCTCATTAAAGTTAGACATATACAGTCTTGGTGTTATAATCATCGAAATACTGACCGGAGAGAAGGGTATTCTGCAGTTGAGGAGGTAAGAACAACTTATGTGATGATTCCAAGATAAAGGCAATATTTTGAAATAATTACGCTTTTGCTTTAATTTCAGATAATATATTTCTTTTTTCACAATTTGGATAATATCATTCTAGGGAGAACATCCAAGAGTGCAAATCACAAATTGTTACAAACCATAATTTTGTTTTGAGTATCAAGGTAGCACCAAAACATGTGAAGAGAATAATAAGATGATTTGCCCCATTTTAGTTTGTATAATTGATCATTTACACCGTATGTCAACAGGACAACATGGGGCAAATGATCAATGGCACAAGTAGTTAGGGCAAATAATCAATTATTCCAAATAATAAATGTAGTATTTAAACTAAATATAGTCATAAAAGTTACATATTGTCTTCAAGGAAAATTTACTTTTTTTTCTTCTTGTTTTTGATCGAATGTGAAAATGCAATTTACATAGTGTTAAATATATGAGGACGTACTTTACATTTTTTATAAACTTTGTTGTTAGTTTGATGTCTGAATTAACGTGGTTTGCATGTTAACATCAAGTAGTTGTTGTAAATACTACGTGCTTTAATTTCATGCTTGAAAATAATCATTGCTTCTTTTCATAAACTAGCCATGTGTCCGTACATTGCAACGGAAACTCAATTTGTGATAAAAGTTTATTTACAAAGAGCACTAATAGTGGCAAAGGTGAGTAATTTTGATGAAGTGGCGTAGCATAAAGGTAGATAATTAAAGAGCAAAGGCAAAGGTGGGTAATTTTGATGAAGTGACGCGCAAAGATGGGTAATTAAAGAGAAGTGACAAAGGTGGGTAACTTTGATGCAATGACATGGGAAGAAACTCTCTCTTTATATAGTAGAGACTAGTCAAATTGCCCAAATAATTTGCATGGCTAGATACTACAACACTTATATTTATATTTGAATGTGTGATTGTATTTGTTATATCATGTTAGTATCTATAGTTGAAATATAGTTATATATGTGTTGGTAACTACAACCATCGTTATATTTATAATCTAGCACCACAAATAAGTGGGTAGATTCTTCCCATTTTTATTGATTAGTGAGAGACTTTTTATTGTTTTTTTCTAAGGTTATTAATTTAGCAATAATTAGTTTTGATATATTAATGTAAGAATTTATATTGTTTATGTCTTAAGGGTTATCAAAGCAATCATTAGTTTGGAATGCAGGAGTTTTGAGACTACAAACCTTTCTTGATTTAATCTTACCAATGTAGTTATTTGCTATCCAATTCATTACATTAGACTTTGTTTGGAATAGGGTTTCCAATTATTGCAGGAATTAATTTATGAAACTCGTGAGTTCCAAACATGCCTTTAATTTGCACCACTGTGATTTAGACCAACCAAGATAAATAGTGTAGAACTATTTTTGTGCAGTCTGAGAGTATGGTAAATGAATATGATAGATATTTGAGATGTGAGATGTCCATCTATACAAATAGTAGATGATTAGAACACTATGCTAGGTTTTAAAATTTTGTCCTCTTTATTTTTTATTTGTTGTTTTATGTAACGTCCCAGGAATTTCCAAATAAGAAAAATGCAAAATGAAAATTTGAACTTTGTAATATTCTCGAATTCTATCTTTTTCAAGCTTTTCTTGAAATCGGCCTCAAAGAAAATCTTTTTCAATGTTGAACCTTTTATTTGAAAGCCATGAAAATCAACTTTGAATCTTGGTGTTATTCTGAATTTTCTCCATTTATAAATTTTATTGTATTTTTGGTATTTTGAAAAATTAATTTCAACATTTGATTCTAGATTTATAAACTATGGATATTAAAATCATATAATAATAATATTTATAAAATTATATTTGAAATATAGGATAACTCTAGAATGAATCAAAAATACCAAATTAATTTGAAAGCATTTAGTGCCTTAATTAAATGTAAAACAGTAAACTAGAATAAGAACAAGAAAATTTTCAGATTTATTAAATTTTCTTTAAAACTTATATTATGTCAAATATTTACCACGTAATAAAAATTATTATAATAATTCTCAAGAAGAATATAAAAATAAATAATCGAGTTGTTGCCTTTAAAAATTCCAAACCGAAAACCCGTAAATTTAAAAATCCCAATGTGAAAATTATTATAAAATAAATATAACATATATGTATCTACCCCCATTTTTACACAGGATGCAAAATGGAAATCTAATGTGCTTAAAAGATTAGTCCTCGGATCAAGAGCTAGCACGCACATTTCAACAAATGGAATCACATCCATACAACATATTAATTAGCGAAAACGATTAATTCGAAATATTACAACTCGTAAAATTTAGCAAAGAAGAAGCAATAACGTAGTTTGCCTAACCGAACCCATGAGCAGTGACCGACAGCATAAACTCAGATAGAACACGCTTCAAGGAAGAACCGCAACTGCGATGAACAACTTCGAAGCTTAGCTAGCATACACCTACAATATAATTAAGCAAGGGTGAGTACTTTACGTACTCAGCAAGACTTGAGCAAAACCTATCATACATGCAGGCCTTTTCAAAGGAAGCTACTACAGTTCATTTGCATAAAGCGAATTTGAATTTGTAAATCAAGTTATTTGCAACCGAATTTATAAGAGCAAGTTTAATTGATAACAAGTAAATAAAGCATAATAACACTCACCGAGCCCTCCATGACGTGAGCGATTTAAGAACTCACATTTCTCGAAATCCACTGGCCGTCGCCCTTCGACATAAAAACATAGTTGCAAAACAAATAGAACCAACCCTTTTGAAATTAATAAAACATTTAACATTGGAATGACTTCACCGAAGTGCTCATGATGGAAGCGCATGCTAATCGATTAGATTTAAACTCTGCAGAGGTGTACAACTTTACCCACAAGGAATGATCAACCTTTGCCCGACACACTTCCTTAGGTGTGTCGCCCAGAAGACCATACATAACCGTTCATTACCTAGACATGACTTTGATCCAAATTGGGACGTTAACCTCGCCCTCAAACAGAGACACTCACCCAAGTTGTGGATCCACATTTATCACACTCAACACCACGCCTCTCGTCCATGGCAAGGCGTGACTGCACAGAATTACACGCCAGTGCAATTACCCATACGAACCGCATGGAAGCCCCTCACAAGCAATCTGCACTGAATGCCTCCGCTAGCTCCGCCACCAATGAGCAAAGCCATGTCTAAATAACTTAATAAGCTATGGCTAACCCATCTCACCCTTGTGGTTGCACGGAAATCTTGATCAATAGCGCTCCATTGCTCGGTCCTTAAACCGACACGGCGACACTCCACCCTACACTACGTGCAATTCCTTTCGCACAACCCGCTATTGCCAATAATCGCTCAAGATCAAAGCATAGTTTCATTTTGGGTTTTAATCAAAATTACCCGCAAACCAACAAAGGATATTTTCAATGTTTTCGTGAAAACAAACATCGATTTGATCATGTACATTGCTTATTCTAAAGCATGGCTAAGGTGTTAATATGATCGTGTATACCCAAAATGACATTAAGAAATGTCTAACCTTACTCTATGGTTATCAAGGTTCACATGTTCATAATCATCAACGGAGGATCACGAGACAACAGTATAACTACTAAACCACAATATAGCAATTTACATAAAGTAATCGCATGCATAAAACAATTTGATGCACAAAAGGCATAGAAAATAGTAGGATCAATATGGTCAAGGATGCTTGCCTTGCTTAATTATGGCTTACGACGAGGACGAGGGTTATGGCGACGAAGATGACGCATTTAAAACAAAGAACGCCGGTTCTTGACGCCGAATAACGGAAACAAGAAATAAAAGACTTCAATAAGAGCAAAAGAGAATAGACAACAAGACAAATAGACTCTTTACAAGAACAGGGATTGTTCTTTATGAATTTATTAATCTTATTTTACGAATTCAAGATGCAAGGATTGATTGGATTAATAGAATTAAGCATTAGTTGCAAGGTTTCATTGATTTACTATTCACAACATGAGCTCTGACAATCTTTAATATTTGGGTTTTGCTCTATTAGGATTCGATTCAAAACAATATTGATTTAAACTTTTGGTTACTAATGGTCAATCTATGACTCATATACATCGATAGGAATATATGAGCAAAAGAGCACACCAAGACATGCAGCATACATATGCTCAATTGCATTGTGGCTTTTAAGCACATGAGCGCTTAGGGTTGTTTGGCTATTAGGATTTGTATGCAAAACATGATGAAATATGGTTATTTCTTCATATTAAGATGATTTATACTTTGTATAACAATCCTAAACCGATTCCATAAATTTTAGGCCTTAGCCGATACATTATAATCATTGCCTAAAAGGCTTAGTGGCATTGTTAACTTGACGCTATTCGAATCGACAGAAGGTGAAACAAAAGGTTATCACTTAAGGGTTTTGAGCTAATAAGAAGAATAGGCAAATCTCGATAAAATGAGATTATCTTTTTATAACAGTAGTCTACACTTTGAAGAACATTACTAAACTAGTTCCATAAGTTTTAGGATTTTGGACGAGACTATAATCTTATCGCTAAAATGGTTCACGCTTATACTTAAAGACTACACTATTCCAAATCGGCAAGAAAGGGAATGGCAGATTAACGATTAAGGGTTTTAAGCTATTTGGATTAATATGCAAACCTAAATGAAATAAGATTCTTTTCATAGAATATGGTAGTATAAACTTTGTATAGTGTTACTAAACTAGTTTCACATATTTTAGTGTTTAGACGAAGTTATTTTATCGATGGTTTAAATAGACTAAATGACCACATCTCCGAACCCTAAATCGCCAACTTCATTTTGAGTTTAGCGACTACATTATACAAGACCTTTAATTCATTTTTTCGTGTTGGCAGGAATAACCCATGGAGTGTTTTAAAGTCGGTTTTGCATTGTTTTGACTTAACTACAACAAAGTTTCCTATTTGCTTATTATTGCATTTGACATTTCTTTATGATCAAGGAATTCAAGTTAAACTCTATTCTAAATATTTTCACATATATATGCCTTTTACTGTTTTTAGGACTTATACCAATTACATTATCATTGCTTTGAGCCTTTATGCTATTATTTTGCCAATGGCCATAACATGGTTAAATAAATGATTATGAAGTAATTAATTCAAATTGAGTTCAACATGAGATGGTTTTGCATATTTGAGTTTATCATGATTCCAGAGACAAACAAGAATTTATTTTATAGTTATAGAAGTTATATTTTGCATATATGCAATAATGACCATAATAGGTGTTTATCCAATTTAACTTTAAATGATTGTTTTGTGATTCCGAGATTGAATATTTTAGTACATTTGAATACATTCCGATCCTAGAATCTCATGAATATTGATTTCACCATTTCATTACTTATTATACACAAATTCTCGTTAAAACTATATTAGCACCATAATTCAAGGTTCAAATTAAACAATTGTACAAAGAGCTCAAAATTAAATGTTTTTACATATTTATATTCTTCTCGATTTTAAGTGAATATACAAATTTATCTTATCGATTAAATTAAAATTACGTAAGATATTAAATGATGAAATCGCTTACTGGAAATGACCGGAAAATGGAAAGGCGTTTTCGCAGGAGGCGCTTCGCTCGCTTCTTCTCCCACCTCAGCGCTCGATTCACGTGCCCCAAGCAGAGGACAAAACAGGCACGGCCAGATGGATGAATGGCGACGGACTTCCTGCTGACTCTCCCATGAAGGCGACGGCTTGGGAAGGTGCAATTCGGCAGGGAACTCGATGGCGCCACCGATTCTACGGAGAAGCAGGGCTTGGCGCAATGGGAGGCTTGATGGAAAGAATGGCGCACGCAGTGGAGTCGAAGACGAGGACAACTTACTTGAATCGCGGCCTTGGGAGTATCTACTGGTCACCAGAGTCCATTTCGCGGTCGCTTCAACGGAAGAATCATCGGGAGTTCCGCCTACGGCCTACTGAATGAGGAAGATGGCGATCGCACCGCGGTAGATTTCGCATGAAAAAGCTCTAATGTTTTTGAGGGTTTCACTCAGGATGTGGTGATGCTCGCTCTAAGGATTTGGGAATAATTGGTTGAATCACCGAGTTGGCCGCGAAATCTTGGGCTTCAGGGCCGGTCATGGCGGATTTGGGCGAAGTTCTCCAGCTACCGCTTCGAGGAGGATGAAGGGACCGAGGGGTTTGAGAGGAGCTCGCTCAGCGCGGTTGTAGTCAAGATTTGCAAAGAATGAGTGGGATTCGTGGCAACCATCGAGCTTGGTGCAGAGCTTTGGGCTTTTCTTTTCGAACGAATCGGGTTGAGGAGGCGATGAGTTCGGTGGCAAGGCTCGGGTCCATCCGCTGATCGCAAGCTTCTCAAATGTGCCAACGAACGGAAAAGACAACGAATGGCCCACACGCCTACGACCGATTGAATTTCGCTTTAATTCGATTTTTGATTAAGATCAATCAAGTCTGCTATTTATGAAATTTTTTTCAAAGAATTTGGTCTCGAATGTTTTCTAAAATTTTCAACTCCATTTGTGATTCCAATATTTTATGTGAATTCGACAACATATTATTTTGGATTTAAAAGTTATCTTTTCATTTTACCTCTTCAATATTTTGGGCATAACATTTCAATTTGCTGGCTAAAATAATTTAATTGAATGATCAGGGTTCTCGTGGCAATTTTATAAATTTTACTTTTTATCTTTTCGCTTTTCCATCATTATCCATTCATTAATTCTCTTTATTTGATTCTTCATGAATTGCAAAACTCCAAAGGAAATTCAAATAAAACCAATAATGCCAAGGAAACTCGAAATAAATATTTTCAAATTTAAAATATTTATTTTTGCTTTTATTAAATTTTTGGGATGTTACAGATCTACCCCCCTTACAGAAATCTCGACCCCGAGATTTGGTGGGTCTAAAAGAAAAGTATTCCTAAGAGAAATCGTGAACTTCTCCTTGCGTCGGTCTTCTCGCCCAAGTTGCCTATTCTTCAAATGATTGCTTCGTTGAACCTTGATCGTTGGCGAATTTATTACGAGTGTATGCTTAGTTTCTTTTTAGGATTTTAGTGGGATGCTTCCACTAAGTTAAATTAGATTGTAGTTCGATTTCATTTAGCCAGACGAGTTTAGAAGGAAGATGAAGACATTTTCCTAATTGTGATACATGGAAGATGTTATGAACACGGGATAGCTAAGATGGCAACTCTTATTTATATGTTTTCTTTTTCTTTCATCTTCAACGATACGATATGGCCTAATATATCGTAGCGCCAGGTTATTTTGAATCTGGAAATAGTGAATACCCCGAACTTTGCAAATCTTGAGGATGAGATAGATTGGGGAATTATTTATCGGAGGTGACTTATCGTTCTGTTGATACGTCGTCTTCATTGCAAATGCTTTACTAGATTTCGTCTTGCGATTCCAAGTTGACGTGCGAGAAATAGAGAAGCATTCTATTTGAGTGTTAAGTAAGTAAATGAGAGATATTAATATTTCCCACGTATCTATTTTGATTGTATAATCAGTATTGTTTAACAAGGATGATCTAATTTATAGAGTGGCATGTGGTACGTCATACATTTAGAATTTCTGAGGCGAAGGAAAGGTTGCATTTTCATTAGATTCGTTTGGGAAGAATTGAGCGTTAACATTAAGAAGGACATTTGAATATAATAGCCGATTTGTATAATTCAACCTTAGTTTCTCAGAGCGTGTTGCCAATCGATGGCCCTCGACACCGGCAAGGGTTTCTCAGAGCGTCGCGAGGAAAAACTTACGCAGGCCACGATGGGGATGGGATCGAGACGGCGCCGTTTCATCGAGTGGGAGGGCAGATCCGGCTGTTCAATTCCTCTATCGCACGGTTGAAAAGTTGAGAACACCGTCAGGTGTGCTCTTGAGAGCAAAATAGCAATTCTCTCTCTCTCTCTCTCTCTCTCTCTCTCTCTCTCTCTCTCTATATATATATATATATATATATATATATATATATATATATAAGAAATTCGTTGTTCCTGATTATTCGACCGCTTCACCTTAATTGTTTTAATTATGGTCCACTATATTTTGCCTGGATGTTTTGCATTTCTCATAAAAAAATCAAGCCTATTTTTCCTTTTAATACTAAGGACCATTGGCCAACACAGATCAACTTCAAATAGGATCTACCAGATTAGTGACTAGATTTTTTTTTTGGAATTTCTAACATATTTTCCTTTTTTCTGCTTTTTTTTTCTGAGAAGCTGTAAATCAGCAATAATCAGTTTTTATTATACAAATAAATTGTAACTCACGATTGCATGCATCTTCGTAGGTTGTCATAAGTTGGATGAACAGGTTGGAGGTATCCGAGGGGGACACACTATTGGAACAAGTAAGAGTATGCACTGATATAGGGAACGAGTGCATGAATTCTGACCCAGCGAAGAGACCAGTTACACAGCACATCATCGAGAGACTTGATAAAACGGGAAATCTGGACTGGTCTGTGGAGACTGTCATGAATAGTTCATCAGCTGTGCAGGTGAGTATGTGTACTCATTGAACATAACGTGCTCTGAATAACAACGTTTTTGAGAGCTTGTGTGCATCGCACTCTTCACTTTTTGTTGCTCCGAGCAGGTTGGTGAGGTGGAGTGTTCGTTGTTTGTTCAACAGGCGGAAAATGCATCCATTGAGCAGCACCAACGCGTTCCTAATGTACAAGGAGAAACAAGCTCAGAGATCAGTTCGACCCTAAACGTGGAGTGGAATTACTCCAAGGTAATCGTCGAGACGGATTCTCAAGTTTTCACCAATAGTTGGAAAAATCAAGTTTACACCGAGCTGCTATTGCCATGTTGTGGACTTAGCAGGTGTTTTATACATGTTCAGTGTTGTTTTGTAAGGAGAGAGGCTTTTGTGGCCGGGGAAGGGGGTGGTGTTCGGTTAGTAGAGTTATAGTGTTTTGGGAAATGCTACTAGCAGAACGGATTAATATATTTTATGCTTACTTCATTTCGCAGATATCGAGGAAAATATGGAATGAAACTAAATTACCCAGAACTGACACATTAGCCAACTCTCGAAGCGTAATGGTAGAGACTGCGATTCTTCTACCATTTAACATTACCACCATGGAAATAACAGCCATTCAAGAGACATTAAGGAGGTTTTTGGAAGAAAGGAAGTATTTGATTACTATATTGGACGATGTTTGGACTCTTGAAGTATACACTGACCTGTTTCGTGCACTCACTTCAAATCTCAAGGGGAGCAGAATAATAATCACAATACGGATTGCTGACGTAGCTCACCTTACTTTTCAAGATAGGATGATGACAGTAAAATTCCTATCAGAGGACGAGTCACGGAAACTCTTTTGTAGTAAGGCTTTTTCAGATTATGAATGTCCTGCAAAACTTAGGGCTCTGCGTGTGATTGCATTGCACAGTAGCATGCCATCCACTCTACTACCTTCGATTGCGGAGAAGTTAAGATATATGTCAGTGCTAGAGTTAAGTGGCCTACCTATCGAGGCTGTCCCAGATGTCATTGGATATCTTTTCAATCTTCGTCATTTCGGCCTACGGGTTTCAATGGTGAAGCTGCTCCTAAAGCCCATCGAGAAGCTTTCCAATTTATTGACACTGGACCTATTTCCCAAACTGAAGTCACTCTCTTTAAGAGACATGCCAGATCTGAAGCGGATAGAGATAGAGCAAGGTGCAATGGTGAGCCTGGAAAGATTAACACTAATCAACCTCGGAAGCATGACGGAGGTCCCACCTGGCATTGAATTCTTGATGTTGCCCGCTCGCTCGCTGTTGGTGACACTGGAGATGTAAGGCGCTGTTGTAGAAAGCCCAGGATCCCAAACTTCTCCCGAGATCCTAAACTCAGAGGCTAAAATAAAGAAATTAAGTTTATATTTTTGGCCTAAAATATAAACAAGATGATCCATCTAAATATTCTAATGTACTCACACCCACCTTCACGGATCCGTGAGTTAGAAAACCAGCTCCACCGTGATCCACAGATCTCATGAAGTGGAGCCGCACTCAAACAAGTGCTCCCTAAGTTTTTCTTTTGTCATTTTTGAGACCAGATCAGAGAGATAACTAGCATCTTTCTTTATATCCTGTTATTGGCAGAAAAATCTTTTTTGAGACGAGGGGTGGGAGGAAGACATGAAGCCAGTTTAATCAGTGCGCATGCGTGCTGCAGTTGCTTCTTCAAGGCTCCCCTTTCGATTTTTCTCATCTCGTTCGATGAATAAAGGAAGCCAAGTATTTTGGCCCTTCAAACCTCACCTACGTACTTGTGTACATTATCAATTGCTTGTTTTCCCCACTAGCTAGCTTGGCTGCATGCTTTGTGATCGTTGTGTTGCCTATTTCGGTTGTGAATGTCAGACATATTTGGTGTGCTCGCTTAATTTGTAAACTTATCTGGTTATACAACCTTGAAATCTGATGAACACGTATGTAAGCTTGTTTTTGTGTGCCATGCATCTTAGATATCTTTGGCCTTTGTGCAGTGTATAATTTCATGGAAACTACGTTCTTTTCCATTTACTAAGGAAAATGCTTCACACATTACACATTTTTTTAGTACATATATCTCAACCTTTGATTTCTTTTCACTCCAAATCTTACCCATGATCTACACCATCCAACCGAGTGTTGTATGCATGTATAATAAAAAAAAATTGGAGCGTATAGCATTACCGGTTTACAAGTATATTCAACCATCTGATTTTTTTTATCATATTTTTCTTGAATTAGTGTAGACAAAAAGAGTAGATTCAGACTTCAGAGTATCAATATATTAGTCAGGTATAGCAATACCATGGTTAAGCACGCCAAGTCTAATATTGACACTCATGGACTAAAGCATGAGCGATTAATGATCATGGACGTGGCGGACAATGGTTAAGGAAGACAGAGACGTAATGCTCAAAAGGTGAAGAACATCTGGATGCGATATGGCTATTGATGGATTTGGAATCATTCATTTGTTTGGAAAAGCGGATAGATGAGATATAGCGACCTAGGTTTTTGGAATATCTCTCAAGATGCTATATAGAGCCATAAAAGAAGACCAAACGAGCTCATATAGTTTGTTACATAAAGAGGTGTATTTAGTTAAATTCAAATTTCGTTGAAGTGTACTCGATCAAATTCAAATTTTGATCAAATTATGGTCAAATTTTGTCCAAAAATCAAATTTTGATCAAATTTTCTTCAAAAATTCAAATTTCAGTCCAATTTTGTCCAAAAGTTCAAACTTTTATAAAAAAGCAAGTTTTTGTCAAATTTTTGTCCAAAAGTTCAAATTGTGATCAAATTTTGTCCAATAATTTCAAACCGAAATTCAAAATCTTGATTACAAGCAATCCATCCATCCTCATCCATTCTTCTTTGAAAGCTGTGGTTTCAAAGAAGAATATTTGAAAACTGTAACACCCGTCCATATTAATGTAAGAATTGACTACCGAGACAGATCGATAAAATTTGGCACCAAACGCAAGCGACAGAACTGTCATGCATTTTGTCCACGTTATTGGGATTTATCTGCAGAGAGCTGCCCTGACTCATGAGTTCTACACGATCTGCTGCTCTGCAAAAGAACAAGTGAAGAAACTGTCAGTTTCACGACAGCCATGGTCCTCTTCAAAATCCAAGCTGAACTATGAATATTGGTGTCAAATTTAGTAATATATACAACTAAGTAAAATGGAGGCAGAATAGAAAACCAATATCGCGAAAGGTCAAAAGCAACTCACGACACAGCACACACCCGGATGATGACCAAACATTTGTATCGGACATCTGTAATTGTAATTGTCGAATGTGCAACACCTTATGCAACCAGAATAATTCCCAAGGTAATGAAAATCAGTCTGAACCCTTTTATTTGATGGTATATCAAAGCCACTAATTTGTAAAACCATCAGCAAGGCAACCCTTTTATTTGGCGGCAATGGCAGAGGTACGTTGGAGCAGAGCTTCAGCTGGGGAATGGAGAAGGCACAGGGCAGGTGCAGGGAGTTGGCCAGCAGGTCCGGTCCTGATATTTTGGGGCCGGGGCAAAAATTTATATGGAGCTCCATCCACCTTTTTATATATATATATATATATATATATATATATATATATATATATATATATATATATATATATGGTGTATTTGGTGCAAACTCTCTTCTCGTGCAAATTTGAAAACTAACAATCTCAGGCCTCCTGATCTCCCTGACGGTTTAGATGCACAAAGGTGGGATTAACAAAACCACTTATGATAATAGTCTGTTACGGATTCTTCAAAATGCTCGGAATTTGAAAGTATCTTAATGTAATGTTCTGAAAGGAAGTGCTGATGATTTTGGTTGTACGTTGCTGAATTAATATTGTCAGACTACACAAGGCTCAAATATATCTAGTTGCATCAGAAATCCATATCTTATACTTTATAAATTTGTGCTTCTTTTTTGCTGATGATTTGTATTCGATCAACCTGTTACATGAATTACTGCTTCATGAATTACGGCTTCATGAATTTTCAGTCAATCTTATGCTGGGAAGATGATGGAACTATTTAGGGTCATGGAGTATCATATTCTCAAATAAAATTGTGTAACAGGCTTAGAGGTGCAGTATCATATTCTCAAATAAAATTGTGTAACACTCAAATTCTGGGAAGATGATGGAACAATTTATGCTGCATTCATATGAAATCTCTGAGATGGTAAACTGAACATTCAAAATTCCATACACTTGACAAACTGTAAGTTCAACCTTCATTAGTTATGATTTTGGTGTTAATGACAAATCTAATATTGTGATTATCCATTAATGTGATTTTATTATTAATGACAAATCTTATATCGAGACTAACTTGTTTATTTAGAATATCCTTGATTAGTCTCATCGCATTGAAAAATGGAAAACCCAAGGTATGTTTGCATATTCATTCTGATATTAGTTGCATACTTTGGAGTCAAGTTGAAATATGAATGTCCCCGTTATATTAACCACAAAATGTGCATCATGTCTCTCAATCCATATATTACATGGATGCACATATTTAGGGGGAGTTTGTAGTTTAACTTGAAAGTCTCTTTGTATTGATCAATTAGTTATTGACACATATAAGGATCAAGACAAAGAAACTAAATCTTTGAGTATATATTCGAATTGCCTAGTTATAAGTATACTCATGGTAATATAGGATATACTCCAATACGATCAATTTGAATATGTGCATATTATCTCCAAGTCAATCATATTTATGCACATATACATGTGGAGTGTCTTCTATAGTTGATGATTTAGAGTAACGATCATTTCCATATAGTTTACACATAATGGATCATTACTTCTCATCAACATGAGTATATGAAAACTTGTGTAGTTAATATATACTCGCATCAATTTAAATGATAATTTAAATTGAGTTCATTTGTCTTATTAATCATTAAAGAACATTTCATCATGTGTTGATGGTGTTCCTTGATTAATTAAGGATAAATGAATAGTTCTTAAGTATAATGAAGCATGTGTTGCATTATTGTACTTAAGACACATACAATCATTTCAATTAATTTAGGTTATGCTCAATTGATCTAAAGGCATCCATTATGTGTTAATGGAGTGCAAGAGATAATTGAGACAACCATGCATCTTGGACTAACAACTTTTATGAGTTGTGATTGAGTTAGGTCCAAAGATGGATGAGAACGGGATAATGACGGCATCATGAGTTGATGGGCGTCAAGAATGGATCCCGAAAAGGAGTTGAGTGATGATCCCGGGGGAGTAATCAAGTGATGATCATAAAGACCCCAAAGGGGATTGCTTGTGCGCGGCGACGAAGGTATAACTAGATAGGCTAAGGACTTTTGTAGTCTTTGAGTCTAAGGTTTTAATCGCCGTACTATTAAGAGGGGTTGTCTCCGTTGCTTGAGCTTCATCATGTGTTGGTGATCTCATTCCACGCTCACTCAAGCTCAAACCATTTTGATTTGGTTTTTGCATATGGGTTAACCATTTGGCATGTGTTGCAAATGTGTTAGACCTATGCTTGGTTGTTTTGCATTATGCTCTGATTTGCATATGTTGCAAAGATGAAAGAGTATATGCATTTGGTTTTCGATTATGCTTTGATTTGCATGTGTTGCAAATAGGATAAGCTAATGCGTTATTTTATGTGAAGTTCACTTTTGCATGTGTTGCAAATGTTGAAGCTTCACGCTTTGGTTCATAAAACAAATCTTTCAAAAACCGTGTGGTTGCTTGGAGCTAAGTTTTGCATGTGTTGCAAAAGGAGAGAGCTCAAGCACGATTTATTTGGTGTTTGTGTGTTCGTATGGAGTTAGAGGCTTGCATGTGTTGCAAGGAAAGAGCTCATACGGTTGATTTGGTTTTGGTGTTGCATGGAACTAGAGAATTGCATGTGTTGCAATTAGAGAGTTCATGCACCCTGATTTGATGTTGCTTGGAGCTAGACTTTTGCATGTGTTGCAAAGAGTAGTGCTCAAGCATGAAATGTGGTTATTGTGTTATTTGCAAGTTCGTTGTGCGAATAAACTGAGTGTTATGAGTCCGGAATCCCGAGAGCATGTGAGTGGGGCTTGCAACGGGTGTTGGCAAGTTGACCGGGTCTTGTGTTGACCTTCACATGGCTAGGGGGATTAATCTCATAAACTCGAGTTTGATTTGCTTAATACGATTTGCAAATAGATCTTGAGTAGTTGGCGAAATGTGTTTTCGTCATTTGGAGTTGGTTGCGGTTGTGCAAATGTGTTTTGCAAATGAGCGTTGGAGTTATGCGTGTCGATCCTAGAGCATGTGTTGGCATTTGCAAATGTGTTTTGCAAAGTGTCGGGATCATGTGTTGATCCTTACATGGCTAGAGGGTTGAACGCGTAAGTTCGGTGTTTGTTTGCGAAATGTGTTTTCGCAATTCGGTTGAATTCTTTGAGCATAAGCTAATTTGGTGCAAATGTGTTTTGCATGAGTGTTTGATCATGTGTTGATCATCTAGAGGCTCAAAGATTGGGTTTCGGTTTTCGGAGAAATGGATTTCGGAGTTAAATCGTGTTTTTCTCTGTGGTAGCACTACCAAGAGGGCATGGCCGTAGTAACGGAGAAGCGGTACTACCGGCTTTAGTTGCCTGTGAGGTATTTTCCAAAGGCTTGGCGTGTTTGTCGGTTTCGGTGAGGCCGGCACTACCGCCGTGTGGGAGCGTAGTAGTCATAAAGTTTGTGACTACCTAGGCCCTTAGAGGGCTAGTAATCTGGTCAAATGACCGTTGGTCGACCGTTGAGCGATGGCGCAGACCACTGCCCTATTAGTGCGGTAGTACCGGCCATGCTGTCTTTTGCCCGTTTGGAGCCCCCAACGGCTAGTTTTCTTGGTGGGTCTATAAATACACCCCTTGGGGGGCTTGGGCAGGTGGTTGCTACTGTGTGGGAGGTAGTTGCATGTGTTGCTCTTCTCCATTTGCTTCTTGAGCTTAAGTGTGAGCATAAATTGCATGTGTTGCAATTAGTGAGTGGTTTGAGAGCTTCTTGTGCATGTGTTGCACTTGAGGGAGGCCTTGTGCATGTGTTGCACTTGGTGATCACCGAGGAGCGCATTTGTTGTGCCCGGTGAGGTTCAAGCGGAGGAGCGGCTTATTACTCTTGGAGGTTGCCGACTCCTAGACGGCGTAGGCGTCGTGCGCGGGAGCTCTCGAGGTGTGAGAAGCCCCAACAAGTTTGTGAAGGTTCGGGTTGAGCCTACGCGCAAGCGTGAAAAACCACGTCCAGTGGAAAGAGGCGGGTGCTCGAGTGGGAGCCGGTCCAAGTGTGGGCTTGCCTCAACGTGGACTAGGGGAGACCGGCAAGTCTCCGAACACCACGGAAAAACATCGTTTGCCTCTTGTCTCTTTTACTTTCAAGTATTTACATTTCTAGTATATTGTTCAATTGCTTGATTGTAATAGAATTGCTTAGTGTTAATTAATTGATCAATTTAGCAATTCTAGTTTAGAGACATAATTTAGTTAATGCACTAGTGAGCCTAGTTGATTTAGGCTTTAATTGTCAAAACCTAGTTTATCGCTTCCGCATATATATTTGATTAGGTTTTGACATAGGGGTTGATTAGAGCGAATTGTTTAGTGAGCGATCGAATTTTGTAAAACGCCTATTCACCCTCCCTCTAGGTGCATCCTCGACCCTACAAGTGGTATCAGAGCCACGGTCACTCTCATTTTAGGCTTAATCGTCTAGAGAGTAAAAGGGATGGCGCTTAGCGGTCTAGTGCACTCACACGATCCACAAATGCTAAATGGCTCCAATTATGCTTCATGGAAAATATTTATGATTAATCATTTTAAATCCATGAGCCCACAAATATGGTGGATCGTAGATGTCGGCTTTTCTTCTCCACTAAATGATATTGCTCCAACTAAAGGAGAGGAGAAAATGCCTACATCTCGACGCTCAAGCTACTAACGTTTTATTTAGTGTTGTGAGCGTAGAAATATTTAATCTCATTTGCAACCTCTCAAGCGCTCATGCAATGTGGATCAAACTTCAAGATTTATTTGAATCATCCACATCGATTGAGGATTGCAATGAGGAAGAAGTGTCGGTTGACGATTCAACTTCAACATCAAGCGATGAACCGACATCTCCTTCAACCTCAACCTCCACCTCAGCGACAGACGAATGTTCACTTATATCAAAATTCGTTGCTTTATGGCAAAAGGTAAAAATGAGGTATGTGATGACGAAGAGCCCTCTTATGATGATTTAATGGACATGTTAGAGGAGCTCAATAATTATCTTGGGAAGGAGAAACTAAATATAAAACTTTAAAGCTTGAACATGAATCACTTCAAAGTGATTATTATATGCTTAAAGAAAATCATGAAACCCTCCTTCTCAAAGAAGTTTATAAGTCCAAGGTGGATATAGGAATTCAATGTGATTTAATTGATGATTTGCCATGCTCAAATATTAAGTCTCGCATTTCATCAAAAATTGACATGTCCACCTCTTGTGAAGACTTAATTGATATACCTTGTTGCTCTAATTCAATTGCTAGTACTTCATCTATGCTTGTTAAGACTAACCTTGTAGAGGAAAACAAAGAGCTTAAGGCCCAAGTCATTAAGTTGGAAAATGACTTGAAGAGGTGCGTTAAAGGAAAAGCACTCCTCGACGAAATCTTGAGCAAGCCAAGGGCACCTCAAGATAAGCGAGGACTCTCGCTATAACTCCAAGAGGAGAATAGCAAGACGAGGCATAATCTGCGACACACGAAGACAATCAAATGCTTCGCATGCAACAAGAAGGGCCACCACTACACCATGGCACACTTTTGCCAACACATGCTGATCGGCAAAAGACACCTTCCACGACACAAAAGCTGTTGGCAAAGGTTTAGCCGACAAGACATAAACGATCATGAGATGCATGATAAGTTTAGGCTTTTTAACAGATAATATCTTTGCCGACGGTTTATGTGTCGGCAAAGATCTAAGTTTTGCCGACAGTTTCAACCTTGCCGCGATTAATGTTTTGCCGACGGAGGAGCTTTGCTTAGCGCTTTACGTGTTGGCTAATTACTTTTCCCTCATAGACTAAAGCTAGTTTTCTACACATGTTTTGTGTCGGCAAAGGTGCAAGCACACATGACATGCAAATTAAATATGCAATATATACAGAACCAATTCCACATTATCCACCATTGAATTGACATACACACTTTACATGCAAATAGTGCCACTCACATATATACACTACAACACAGTAAGCTACTAACGGCGCCAAATATTTAAATGAGCATGAATAAATTTCATTAGGGATCTCATAACGAACCAATAAAATGATAGTTGACAATAATATTAAACATGACGGCACATATACATATCATCATTCCAAACAAATAGACAATCTTGTATAGCATAAGTATGCAATATTTTTAATTGAAACATCGAGAGCGAATTCTAATTTCCAAACAGGTTTAGTTTCAATCCCATGGTCTGCAATTTTAAAATATCACATCGGTTTAGTTATCCAATCTCGGAAGAATTCGCTACTACATCGCATACCAAAGAGGCAAATACACCATATAGCGCACAAGAGATGCATCTCGGCAAGCACGAAATGCATCGATTAGCTAATCTGACGCCTCGGCGATTAGACGAATAATCGCATACAACGAACGGCACATGGGAATTCAATCGTCGTCCTCCTCGAAGTCGAATCGCCGCTCAAATCCTGCACTTCATCCTCGGATAATCGCCTCTCTCTGCCTTTGTGTCATTAGAACGTGTTCTTGAATGGCAATTTCGAGATGCTTTTGAGGTGATCCTAGAAAAGCATTTTCCATGCAAGAGATAAACAGTGATTTTCTCATCAAGTCCATCTAGAACAAGTGCTAGTGCACTCCCAACATCACCAACCCTCTCTTGCAAAATGCAGTGACATCACGCAACTCCATAATCTAGACAAATATGCAAACACCGCCCAATCAGTAACTATCGAAAGTCTCCAAACTTGAGAATCGACCTTCGCTCATATTGACACGAAGGTGTGCAAGGTGTGTTTGATTAGCGAAATGAATAAAATGATGACGATCACACAAAACATGTTGCAGTCACTAGAAAAACTTCAATCTAACAAATTGCGTGAGAATTACTTTTGAATATCAGTTTTTAATAATCATTAAGACCATATTTGCATCTCTCTAGAAAAAGCAGAATTGTAGTATTCACTACAACAAAATGGAGAAACTGCAGAAACTATTGATTTTGTGAGCAGCGGTTCTAAAACATAATCGATTGCAAGATCCACGTAACCTAACCCCAAGAGAACTAATCCCGGTGCAATAGGATAGACAGGATTCTTCATGTTGTGTCATTGCCTATAAATATGCTCTACAGGAAAATGAAAGGCTTTGCGGTGAAAAATAGTATTTTTGAAACCATGACAACTCACCAGACTATCTCGTTTGTAACCAACAATCAACCCTAAGAACTGAACTACACAACTCGCTCCCAAAGGTTGTGAAATACAAGTGTACAAGGGAGCCATATTAACATGATAACATCATCAGAGGAAGCGGTGACAATTGAATTTTATTTGCAAAGGAAACATTGCTTCGGATCCCATATCATGTTTGTAGCAATTAACTGTTCTACTAATTGTCAATAGATTGTTCTAATTAGATTTTTTCCCCACAATATAATGGTTAACACTAAGTAGCTTCTAAAGATCCGCTAGATATAAGGTCAAACAAGGAGCAATACTAACATCAAAGCTTGTAGAAAGCGGTGACAATTGTATTGTATTTGTAAAGGAGATACTCCTCATCGGATATCTCGTTTATGGATGGCGAGACTTCTTTCTTTGCACCTCTTTTGCTTGATTCCTTCCTCCTTTCTTTTAGATTCTGCATTGTTCGCGATTCTCGGTTTCCATGGTCGCAAAAGTGCGACATCATCGGCTTAGACATTTTGAAAGCAGTATAGCATTTGTTCACTTTTTTGTAACACGTACCTTTGAGTCACTTCAAGTGAAAATTCTCAAATCTTGATAAATGTATTCTAACAACAAACACAAGTGTGAATGTATGCTTCCAAACATGTAGTGAACATTTGACATAATACAAACATTCTTCGAAGTGGCAACAGATCAATATTGCATGAAATACAATAATACCTGGAATCTTTTCAGAACTACCGTTAATATGTTTGGCACCTCATGCAGACTAACTTATTTTCTAGCTTTGACATAAGCAGAACACCTGAGGTAAAGTTTCAAAGTACCATCTGCAAATAGAATTGCTCTGGACCGAAGCGGCGTGAGCGTGACTCAAAAAAAATTAAATCGATCTTGAGATCTATTTGGAGTCCGGATGAAGCAAAATCGATCGGTGCATTTCTCGATTCCTCCCATGGAGCTTCTTCACGCGACGCGGCAGGAGCTCTCGGGGGCGCGAGCTAGCCGGCGATCGGCGTGGAAGTCGGAGCTCTGAGCCGCGGGCTTCCATGGAGCGTCGGGCGGCAACCAAGCTGCGGGGCGGTAAGTAGCTGGAGGCCAAGGTGCGCGGAAGGAGCGCGAAGGAGAAGGAGGCGCCGGTGGGGGGGAGTGCTCCGGTGGGGGTCGCGAACCAGAGGAGGAGGCGCCGGTGGTGGAGGGCTCCGGTGGAGGCGCTTCGAGGCGGTGAGCGATCGGCCGGCCGGGCTGGAGCTGCTTGCCTCTGCTCCTCTTCTTTGCTGCCATTTGGGAGGATTGAGGAATGTCTTTGGAGACTTGGAGAATTGGGGAATTAGGTTAGGTTAGATAAGGCTGGCGGCCGACCAAATTTAGACTCGCGTTGGCTGTGGGCTTGCCAAGGCCAAAGTCCTTTCTTTTCGCTAGTCCGTACACACCCATTCGCCGACACATTTTCAGTAGTTCAACTAGGCTACGCCGACAGATAAACTGTCTACTATTTTTGGCCGACACATTATCTGTCAAAATAAAAATGCCGACACATAACATGTTGCTCTATTATACAATTGCCGACAGACTACGTGACAGTAAAAGGTCTGATTATTGCCCACAGATTATATGTCGCCAATATTAGCCCTTTGCCAACAGTTCATAGTGGCCAAAAGTGTGCCATGGTGTAGTGCACCTCGCCTCCGTGTGCCCTAATCAAGTGGATGTCAAGCCACAAGCATCAACCATGAGGCAAACCGGCAAGGAGCAAGTCAAATAGGTCAAGAGAGGGCCAAATAGCGTGACATGCTTCAATTTGGGAAAAGGGACATTTCGGTAAGGATTGTCCCAAAGGTACTACCCCTAAGCCTATTCTTGTTAATGAAAATTATTTGCTTAGGAAGGACAAGAATGGCAATGTGTTTGCCAAATTTGTCAAATCCCTATGCCTTGCTAAGAATGATAATATTCATTTGCATAGGAAGAGTAATTCTAGAAATGTGTTTGCTCAAAATGCTAGATTTCCTAAGAATAAGAAAAATCATGATGATCTTATGCTTAGGAAAAATAATAGCAAAACATTTGCTAGAAATGCTAGATCCTCTAAGCCGATGCATAATTTTAATTATCATATGCTTAGAAGAGATCAAACTAGAAATAGTTTTGCAAAATATCATTATCCTCCTATGCCCTCTCATAAAAATGCAAATTATTCGCCTAGGAGGAATCATTATCGCAAAACTATTCCTAGTCATGTTAGTCAATTTAAAAATACCAAAATTAGGACCATATGGGTTCCTAAATCTATTGTGACTAACATTGTCGGACCCAACAAGGATTGGGTACCAAAAATCGTCTAAAAAGATTTTTAGGTGATATGAGATGGATTGGACGCTTGCCACTCAAGAGGAGAAGGATTATATTGATCTACAAGTGGTGTCAAGCATGAAGATAATCAAGTCCATCATGAGCCAATGCCATCTCGGTAACAAGTATTTAAATTGATTCTTATGTCTTATAGCCTTGTGTAGGTTATAATGAAATATTAATGAATATCAATTTAGATTACTTGTTATGGTCACTTGCTCTCGCCTCTCATCTATTCTCTTAATTGCAAATCTTGAGCAAGTTTAGAAGTGGCACATTTAGGGAGTGTTAATTCATATTCATGTGTATCACATCCCTACGTGCCCATATTAATATAAGTGCATATATATATAATTTCAAAATCAAAACATCTAGCCAAAATCAAAATTTTGTATACTATTACTAATCTTGGGAAAAACTAGTTGAAAAATGTATACAAATGCTTTTGAAATGTTTTCCAAAGGTTTTGGTTTCACAAAATCTATTTAAAAAAAAAAAATGAGTTTTAACTCCAAAAGCTAGTTACTACTATCTTGATTTTGATTTAAACTTATAATTTTCATAGAAATAAAAGTAAAATGATTTTGAAAATAATTCCAAAACAAAAATCCTAGAGGTGGTCATTCTCAACAATTTTCGTGTTCAAAAGATTTTCAAAAGACCAACCTAGCAAAAGTTATTTGATTTTGAAACTCGCCGAAAAACTATACTTGACCCGTAATGGTTATATTATTGCACTTAGTGAGTTTCATCATTTGAATCAAAATTCCTCACAAGAGTTGACTCAAAATGGTATTTTAGACTCATACACAAAATTCAAATCTCTATACCTTACCCCATGCTTTATTTGAATTCTTGTGTTATTGAATTTGACTTTGTGATTTCATTTGGTTCTTCAAAAGGACCCTCTTCGGACAAAAGTCAAAAATTTTATTTAAAATACCTAAATTTGTAAAAGTCTTGTAAAACAATTATACTATGTATTTCAAAAGTTTTGCAAGCTTCCAAAAGAAAAATTCTATGTTGAAAACTAATTTGGCCAAAACATTTGTGTTTAACTCAAATATACCTACAAATAACATTTTGGCATTCAAATTGGATTTCATTGCCTTCATTAAGTGGTCATGGCTTCAAAATGTATTTTAAACCCTTAAAGCCATGAGGATTCAAATTATGGATGAAATCCAAGTTGATGTTGCACCTTGAGGTCTTTATGGAGTTTGTTTTCATTTTTATACCTCTAGGCGCATTTTGCCAAAATTAAGCTAAAAGAAAAATTCTTTGAAATCAAAAATTGCTTAAAATTGTTTGAAAAGGTCCAAAATTGGTTCCCTGAAGAATTCAAATCATTTGGACTTCATCTGCAAAAGTTCTTGAAGAATCTGAAATTTCTGCAGTTCAAGTCGTGTGCTACAAGACTACCGCTTCCCGACCTGCGGTAGTCTTAGGGTTCTTGATTACTACTGCCCTGTGTGTCTTGTAGTATCGCCTTGGCGTAAAAGTCTGAAAATTTCAGATTTTCTCGAGTTGGCTTTGGGATATCTTTTATCTGGATCTTCCTTTTCAAGAATTCTTTTTATAAAAGGTTCTTGTAATCCCAAAGTTCATTTGTGCAAAATTTCAAAAGCTCGCAATTTACTTGATCGCATTTTTAAGTGGTATCGCTTATGAGCACTTTATTTAATCAAAAGAGTGATATTCACTTGATCTTTTGAAAAGACAAAACTTGTGCAATTCAAATGCAAATAACTTCATGATTCATCTATTGAATATCTCGGGAAGTTTAATTAAATCAAGTTTTGGGCAATTGGTTGCTTCCAAGTGATATCATGTCTTTGTTTTGCTCTGATACTGATTCTTTGGATTTTATTGATCGTTCTCGAGCTTTTCGTCCCTTCAATACCCGTAAGTATATTTTGCTCTGATTTTAATTGCTCTGATACCCATCGATGATTATCGATCATTCTTTTCAAGTGGTATCAAGTCTGTGTGATTTGATCCTAAGTGGTATCAATGGAGCTTTTATTCATTTCATATGCTTACAAGTGGTATAATTGAGATTCTTTTCTCCAAGTGGTATCATTGATCTTATTGTTCATCTCTTCTAGTGATATCCTTGATTATTTGATTTCCTTTTTAAAGCGGTATCATTGAATTCAATTATTTCCTACAAGTGGTATTCTATTACCTCTTTGTAGTATCAGTTCGATACTCGACATTCTTGGTTTAAGATTTTTCCTCGCAAACTAAAATTGTAAGTTCAACCACCTAAGACTTCTCTGTGTGAGAATCTTTATGAGTTGAAATACATCAAAAGAGGAAAATCTCAAGTTGAGCATTGTTCTTCATTTGAAAATTTGAAAATGCTCATTCCTTTTGGATTTTCAAGCAAGCCCTTGAGATAGTATTTACAAGTGGTATCTATTTCTCAAGTGGTAATTCTTTTTGGTTTCCTCGTTTACCCGGTTAGGCAAATTATTAGATTCTTCAAAAGAATCATGTTGAAAAATTGCTAAACTTAATAAAATGAGGAGTGAGTTATTTGAATCTGTTTCAAATAACCCGTGTGATACCCTTCTTTGCTTTTATTGCTTATCTTTACAAGTGGTATTTGTTTTACAAGTGGTATCCACAAACCCAAATATAGTCTCTTTTCAAGTTTTCCTCATTTTCTAGACTATATTTCAAATAGAAACTTGTTTTACTTCTTGAATGATCTTTCAAGTTTTTATTTGGTTTTAAATCTTAATTCCTCCCCAAGGTCATAAATGTTCATTCTAATTCTTGTATGACCTTCATTAGATATGACCCTTAAAAGAAATAGTTAAATGCCAAAAAGGGGAGAATAATTGAATAACTAAATAAAAGGAGGAGAACGATTAAAGTAAAAAGGGGGAGAATAAAATGAATAAAATGAATAAAAGCTAATCCTCTTCCATGGTTTATCCATGTTTTGGTGTTTAATGCCAAAAGGGGGAGAATTAGAGGAAGCTTAATATCATTTGGTTTAAAACGTGTGCTGGTTCAAAACGTGTGCTTAACTTAAAAATCTCATATGTTTAATGCCAAAGGGGGAGAATTAATTCTCATATGCATTCTTAATTGTCAATGCTTATATTGTTTAAAATATGCATATGTGTTCAAAAAGTTTTAAATTCTCTCGATATATTAGTTTTAATCCAAATGTGCTAATTAAGCTTGGATTTGTCATTAATCACCAAAAAAGGGGAGATTGTAAGTTCAACCTTCATTAGTTATGATTTTGGTGTTAATGACAAATCTAATATTGTGATTATCCATTAATGTGATTTTATTATTAATGACAAATCTTATATCGAGACTAACTTGTTTATTTAGAATATCCTTGATTAGTCTCATCGCATTGAAAAATGGAAAACCCAAGGTATGTTTGCATATTCATTACGATATTAGTTGCATACTTTGGAGTCAAGTTGAAATATGAATGTCCCTCATTATATTAACCACAAAATGTGCATCATGTCTCTCAATCCATATATTACATGGATGCACATATTTAGGGGAGTTTGTAGTTTAACTTGAAAGTCTCTTTGTATTGATCAATTAGTTATTGACACATATAAGGATCAAGACAAAGAAACTAAATCTTTGAGTATATATTCAATTGCCTAGTTATAAGTATACTCATGGTAATATAGGATATACTCAATACGATCAATTTGAATATGTGCATATTATCTCCAAGTCAATCATATTTATGCACATATACATGTGGAGTGTCTTCTATAGTTGATGATTTAGAGTAATGATCATTTCCATATAGTTTACACATAATGGATCATTACTTCTCATCAACATGAGTATATGAAAACTTGTGTAGTTAATATATACAGCATCAATTTAAATGATAATTTAAATTGAGTTCATTTGTCTTATTAATCATTAAAGAACATTTCATCATGTGTTGATGGTGTTCCTTGATTAATTAAGGATAAATGAATAGTTCTTAAGTATAATGAAGCATGTGTTGCATTATTGTACTTAAGACACATACAATCATTTCAATTGATTTAGGTTATGCTCAATTGATCTAAAGGCATCCATTATGTGTTAATGGAGTGCAAGAGATAATTGAGACAACCATGCATCTTGGACTAACAACTTTTATGAGTTGTGATTGAGTTAGGTCCAAAGATGGATGAGAACGGGACAATGACGGCATCATGAGTTGATGGGCGTCAAGAATGGATCCCGAAAAGGAGTTGAGTGATGATCCCGGGGGAGTAATCAAGTGATGATCATAAAGACCCCAAAGGGATTGCTTGTCTTGGCCTGACGAAGGTATAACTAGATAGGCTAAGGACTTTTGTAGTCTTTGAGTCTAAGGTTTTAATCGCCGTACTATTAAGAGGGGTTGTCTCCGTTGCTTGAGCTTCATCATGTGTTGGTGATCTCTCAAGCTCAAACCATTTTGATTTGGTTTTTGCATATGGGTTAACCATTTGGCATGTGTTGCAAATGTGTTAGACCTATGCTTGGTTGTTTTGCATTATGCTCTGATTTGCATATGTTGCAAAGATGAAAGAGTATATGCATTTGGTTTTCGCATTATGCTTTGATTTGCATGTGTTGCAAATAGGATAAGCTAATGCGTTGGCTTTTGCGTGAAGTTCACTTTTGCATGTGTTGCAAATGTTGAAGCTTCACGTTTTGGTTCGCAAAACAAATCTTTCAAAAACCGTGTGGTTGCTTGGAGCTAAGTTTTGCATGTGTTGCAAAAGGAGAGAGCTCAAGCACGATTTATTTGGTGTTTGTGTGTTCGTATGGAGTTAGAGGCTTGCATGTGTTGCAAGGAAAGAGCTCATACGGTTGATTTGGTTTTGGTGTTGCATGGAACTAGAGAATTGCATGTGTTGCAATTAGAGAGTTCATGCACCCTGATTTGATGTTGCTTGGAGCTAGACTTTTGCATGTGTTGCAAAGAGTAGTGCTCAAGCATGAAATGTGGTTATTGTGTTATTTGCAAGTTAGTTGTGCGAATAAACCTGAGTGTTATGAGTCAGGAATCCCGAGAGCATGTGAGTGGGGCTTGCAAACGGGTGTTGGCAAGTTGACCGGTCTTGTGTTGACCTTCACATGGCTAGGGGATTAATCTCATAAACTTCGAGTTTGATTTGCTTATCTGATTTGCAAATAGATCTTGAGTAGTTGGCGAAATGTGTTTTCGTCATTTGGAGTTAGTTATGTTGTGCAAATGTGTTTTGCAAATGAGCGTTGGAGTTATGCGTGTCGATCCTAGAGCATGTGTTGGCATTTGCAAATGTGTTTTGCAAAGTGTCGGGATCATGTGTTGATCCTTACATGGCTAGAGGGTTGAACGCGTAAGTTCGGTGTTTGTTTGTGAAATGTGTTTTCGCAATTCGGTTGAATTCTTTGAGCATAAGCTAATTTGGTGCAAATGTGTTTTGCATGAGTGTTTGATCATGTGTTGATCATCTAGAGGCTCAAAGATTGGGTTTTGGTTGCCGGAGAAATGGATTTGAGTTAAATCGTGTTTTTTCTCTGGGCTTCCAAGACTACTGGAGAGGCATGGGTAGTATACGGGAAGTCGGTACTACCGGCTTTAGTTGCTTGTAGGTATTTTCCAGTCTTGGCGTGTTTTGTCGGGTTTCGGTGAGGCCGGCACTACCGTTGTGTGGGAGCGTAGTATATCAAGAAAGTCGGTACTACCGCCCTTAGAGGGCTGTGAGTACTGGCCAAATGACCGCTGGTCGACCGTTGAGAAGCGATGGCAGCGGTACTACTGCCCTATTAGTGCGCGGTAGTACCGGCCATGCTGTCTTTGCCCGTTGGAGCCCCAACGGCTAGTTTTCTTGGTGGGTCTATAAATACACCTTGGGGGCTTGGGTGTGGTTGCTCTGTGTGGGAGGTAGTTGCATGTGTTGCTCTTCTCCATTTGCTTCTTGAGCTTATGTGAGCACAAATTGCATGTGTTGCAATTAGTGAGTGGTTTGAGAGCTTCTTGTGCATGTGTTGCACTTGAGGGAGGCCTTGTGCATGTGTTGCACTTGGTGATCACCGAGAGCGCATTTGTTGTGCCCGTGAGGTTCAAGCGAGGAGCGGATTATTACTCTTGGAGGTTGCCGACTCTAGACGGCGTGGGCGTCGGCGCTGGAGCTCTCGAGGTGTGAGAAGCCCCAGCAAGTTTGTGAAGGTTCGGGTTGAGCCTACGCAAGCGTGAAAAACCACGCCCAAAGGGAAAGAGGTGGGTGCTCGAGTGGGAGCCGGTCCAAGTGTGGGCTTGCCTCAACGTGGACTAGGGAGACCGCAAGTCTCCTAACACCACGTAAAAACATCGCTTGCCTCTTGTCTCTTTTACTTTCAAGTATTTACATTTCTAGTATATTGTTCAATTGCTTGATTGTAATAGAATTGCTTAGTGTTAATTAATTGATCAATTTAGCAATTCTAGTATAGAGACATAATTTAGTTAATGCACTAGTGAGCCTAGTTGATTTAGGCTTTAATTGTCAAAACCTAGTTTATCGCTTCCGCATATATATTTGATTAGGTTTTAACATAGGGGTTGATTAGAGCGAATTGTTTAGTGAGCGATCGAATTTTGTAAAACGCCTATTCACACCCCCTCTAGGCGCATCCTCGACCCTACACAAACAAATTTACAAAAAGAATTGTACGTGCCTGAGGCTCCAGGTGCTATGTACATACACAATTTTCAGCTACAAGCCTACAAAAGCATGTGTATGCACTCTTACAACAACTCTGTACATACCACAAAATTTCAAACAATGACAATCACAAGACATAACTCAAACTGAACCACATTCATTTGTTCAAGGCCAAAGCTACGATTTAACTTCATCAATCTCGAAGCTCCTGGTGGTGTTCTCGGCGGCAATACCGCAAGTAGAGACGGCGAGTGCATGGTGCGCAGTGCATGGGATCAAACATACTGCCTTCTCAATGCCGGATCAATGGCATCCACCCTAAACATTATAAATGAGCTATTGTTTCAACAGAACTACTTTCCATGATTTGATACATAGATTATAATCATGTCCCATCGAGACGCTCTTAAACTTGGCCACTAAAAAGTAAATTACAACAAATCGTATAACTGGATTTTCCGACTGTTAGTTGATGCAACAACAACTATGTGAGGCGTCTTTGATGATTTCTTGTTTCATCCATCGCTGTCGCAATGAGCAACTATGCGGGACTCTTGCTCTTTCTGTGAAAAGTGCATTAAGAAGACAAATTTTGACAAACATAAAAGACATAATAAACTTACCTCTCGTCACGGCGTGGACATATGGCATCCAGTTCATCGATGAAAATCACAAATTGGTCTACCTGCGATGTCCGAGAGTATGCTTCAGAGAAAGCTTCACGCAGAACTTTTCACCCTCTCCAAAGATAGGCTTTATGCATGTAATATGTATCGTCAACATAGGCACATTAAAGCGCTTAGGATCATGTCCAAATATCTCGAAAAGCAACATAGAGACCTTTAAAATAATAGATGTCGTGTCTCTCGTGGTCGAATTGAGTCGATGATTGATCACCGTCGGTGGGCATTGCATTCTCGAACAATAGCTTGGACCAAGCTTGTCCGAAAAAATAAGTGCTAACATGTTCAAGACTTGCAGATTGCTATATCACGAAGTACAATAAACAATGCAGACACAAAGAACTCTATATGAACCTAATATAACCAAAGACAACCGGTGAAGATTTGCGTTAGAATAAAGACATGGCATTGCAAATGCAGCACCTTTCCGTGCAGAGGGCCATGGAGCAACAATCCTCCGGCCACTGCAGAAGGCAAGCTCACATGACAAACGAAGCACAATTATTCAAACGAAGGTGCATTGGCGGATCAATTGATGAGAGGAAGCAAAAGGACGGTGATGATACCTTGAGCCCGAAAGCACGGGACTTCAGGCGTAGAGGAAGGATATATCAAGAGCTCCGGAGAGCCTCGAGGGCTCACTGCGGTTGCCGACAGCCTCCTCCACCCGCCAACATCCGCCAACTCGCCATCGCTTCATCACCTGCCGCTGCCGCCTTTGCTCGCCGCTACCATCATCTCCTTCTTCGCCACTGCACCCCTTAAAACAAAGAAGCTGCTTGAGTTGGCACTCCACCCGCCCGCTCTTCTGTGAGGACGCCGTCTTGAGCGAAGCCATCGGCGAGGGAAGCCGGTCAAGAACAGAGATTTGTTTCTTCTAAGGGCATCAAAGCAAGGAAGGAAAGCACCGGGAGGAAGTAATGTCATCTGCCGAAGGAATGAAAACGGGAGATTGAGCAGAGGAATCCGGATCGGATCGGATGGGCGACGCGAGCGTGGATCTCGCATGGGCCGTGTGGAGCGGAGCGAGGATCGCATATGGGGAGCGAAGAGAGGATCGCGCGCTGGGAAAGATCTGGATCGGATCTCGACGGGCCAGGCGTGAGTGAGCGAGATCGCGGAAGAATGGATGGATGGCGCGTGATTCGGAGGGGCGAGAACGCCAAAAGGGAGAGATTGGGGCAAGGAAGGATCTCTGTGTTGTGTGGGGAAAGGATCGCTGCGGCGGGGTTAGTGGGCCGTGGAAGAACGTACCATGCCACCAAGTGCTGCATTATATTAGTAGAGATATGTAGATAACATCATACCCCAACTAACCTTTGAAGAATTCACGCCACCGCAGACGTTTGAGACGAGCCTGCTCAATTTTTTTTTTACATTTTGGTCCTTTCATAAATTACGAATAGACCCTTCGTGATTTTTTGAGAGAGGAAGATTTTTTCCTCTAAAATCGCGTTCGTACCTCATGCGTCATTTTACGGAAAGAACCTCCCGTTAGATTTAAATCGCGAACAAGCCCTTTTCTAATTTTTCAGATAGCGACGGGTCCAAAAACGTAACATCTGTGTCCTTGCTCCTTACGCCTAGATCCTTTCTCCGCTTTTTCCTAAAAATATTTTCGCCACTAGAAATATGGGTGCACTCTATTTCTAGACTTTAGATTTTTTTCCCAACTCGATTTCCATCTCGATCTCTAATATTTTTTAAAACATGTATTATTACTTGGTGAACGCGTTCAGTGTTAGACTTGGCAAAAGAAGGTTGTCATCTCTAATAATTTTCCACCCTTTTGCCTCTAGACTTTTTCACCACCACGGTTCTCCAGCTCGGTCTCCAATATTTTCCTAATAATTCATCGAAATAGATATTTTTGCAACTCTATCTCTCTATTTTTTTCCCGTTTCGCTCGCTATTTCGACGATTTAGGAAATAAGACGCCGCCGAAAAAAAGAAATTTTTTGTACGAAAAAACGACGCGCGTGGCGTGTTACGCCGTGAAAAATTTTGTGTTCTTTCAGACGTTTCGCTCATTATTTCGACGATTCAAAAAATAAAAACGCCGCCGGAAAAAAATTTCTACAATACTAGAAAAATTATTTAGACGATTCAAAAAATGATTCCGCGTGTTTTCTCGACGATTTTAAAAAATATACCGCCGAAAAAATAAAATTATTTCTTCGAAAAAACGTCGCGTGAGACGGTTATGTCAAGACTTGGTCTCCAATATTTTCCTAATAATTCATCGAAATAGATATTTTTGCAACTTTATCTCTCTACTTTTTCCCCGTTTCACTTGTTATTTCGACGATTTATGAAATAAGACGCCGCCGAAAAAAAGAAATTTTTTCACGAAAAAACGAGCGTCTTGGGCGTGTTACGCATTGAAAAATTTTGTGTTCTTTCAAATTGCTTTCGCCATTATTTCGACGATGCAAAAAATAAAACGCCATGGAAAAATTTTTTACGATACTAGAAAAATTATTTCAACAATTCAAAAAATGATTCCGCGTGTTTTCTCGATAATTTTTAAAAAATATACCGCTGAAAAAATAAAATTATTCCTTCAAAAACATCACGCCTGCGATGTGTTACGCCACGAAGAATTTTCTAGTATATATATATATATATATATATATATATATATATATATATATATATATATGGAACGTCTTAATCATCACAGCACTACATAGCATCTCCAGTGGGGTCCATGAACAATTAATGAAGTGATTGGTTCTGCATTCAGACGCAGTCCTTTAAAATAGTGCAGCATGTTGGACAAAAATCGAGAGCTACACGGCAACAGCAACAGGACTAGCATCCACCACAACTAAGCTTCATTGACTTGGCTTGCAGGTTTTTCCGTTCTTGATAAGGGAAATGACTGCTGTGCAATCAGGGCTCCCGTGCAATTATCGTGCAATCCAACTAAGAAAAGTTTCAAAAAAATCTGAAAAAAATCATGGATGTACATCTCATCTTACCCCATCTACTATGCATGCAGGAGGATTCACGTTGCCGAGCTTGCACGCGACGAAAGGAGGTTGCGCGTCAGTGACAAATTCAGTTAGTTTTCATGTCGTGAAGATAAGGTGGCAATTTTCAGAAGAGAAGGAAACGGGTGTCAGATTTCATCGATGAGAGAATACAGCTATCACATTTCACCGGTAACATATATATCATCATAGGAGGTGACCCGAATACGGATGCAAGCTGATTTTTCTTTTATTTTCATCTCATATTTGAATGTCAATATATTACACAGGAGCTGGAATCAGTATAAAACTCGTGAAGCTGACCATATATTTTTCATAAATTATGCAAGAAAAGAGCTCGCAATGGAAATGTCGCTGCAGAAGGCGGTAAGGTTCCACTTGATTTCACAGCAATTCCAAGCAACAATATTTGAAAGCTGTGGTTTCAAAGAAGAATATGTGACAACTGTACCACCCGTCCATATTCATGTAAGAATGAACGACCGAGACGCTCTTCACATATGCAGACAAATGGATAAAATTCAGTACCAAACGCAAGCGACAGAACTGTCATGCATTTTGTCCAGACTCTTGAGTTCTACACTATCTGCTGCTCTGCAAAAGAACAAGTGAAGAAACTGACAGTTTCACGACAGCCATGGTCGTGCTTTTTGCACTGGAAAGGAACAGTACATTCCTCTTCAAAATGCAAGCTGAACTATGAATATTGCTGTCAAATTTAGTAATATATACAGATAAGTAAAATGGAGGCAGAATAGAAAACCAATATCGCGAAAGGTCAAAAGCAACTCACGACACAGCACACACCCGGGATGATGACCAAGCATTTGTATCTGACATCTGTAATTCTAATTGTCGAATGTGCAACACCTTATGCAACCAAAATAATTCCCAAGGTAATGAAAATCAGTCTGAACCCTTTTTATTTGATGGTATATCAAAAGCCACTAATCTGTAAAACCATCAGCAAGGTAACCCTTTTATTTGGCGGCAATGGCAGAGGCACGTTGGAGCAGAGCTTCAGCTGGGGAATGGAATGGAGAAGGCACAGGGAAGGTGCAGGGAGCTGGCCAAGGACTTGGGTGGGCTTAAGTAGGCTCGGGGGAGTGGCATTGGCACAGAGCTCGTGATCGGGGTTCTCAGCCATGGAGGAAGAAGACGTGGCTGCGTGCTTTGCAGAGAAATCAGGTGGAGACAGCACGCACGGGAGCAGCGAGGTAGCATGGCAAAGGGACGGGACGTCCCTGCTGGAGCAATCTCCACCAGGCGGAGGTGATTCTGAAGGCTACCACGGCAGGCATGCGGGCGGCTCGGTGGCGCGGCTGCAGGGCGCACTTTAGGGCAAGCACTCGCTGGCTGGTGGGCCTGGGCCCAAACGGCAGCGGGAGAGGAGGAGGAGAGGGGTGAGGGATGTTGCCAAACAGGCCAGGGGACCAGCTGTCAGCGAACAGAGGAGAGAGAAAAGAGAAATCCAAGTTTGATTTTTGATGGCCTTTCTGACTTGAATTTAATTGAGTTATCAAACCAAGAATAAAATTTTTAAAAATATTTGTGGGGTAATATTATTTCTCTAATAAAAATTTTAGATGATTAACAAGAAGTCTGTGGAGTTTTATAAAAATATGACAGTGCTTCTGTTCTTTTGCATAATTGTTGTTTTTTATTTTACAAAGGCATCAAATGAATTCAATAACTACTAAAACTTTTTGGAGGTGATTTGGAGGTTATTTATGATTTATACAAAATTTTTCAAACTTTGAGATGATACAAAACTGAAGTTTGAAATTCATAAGTCTTTGTAGGTTATTTAAAAAATAATTTTCTTAGTTGCAAAAATTTCAGAAATTCCAAATAAATGTCGAGATTTTAAATTGAGGCCAAATTAAATTCATATGCTTGCATTTTCATAATTGATGGGTTTTGGGATGTTACACTGTCAAAGCGAGATAGATCGGCTAGATCTTTCTCGGTTAATATAGGAGCATCCTCAAAATGCCAAATTAGTATAGGTAGATAGATAGCATATAATACATGGTGAAATAACAAATATTGTATTTGTTATACAATCATAATGTCTATTTAAAGTATAGTTTATTTATTATACAATTGTAATGACATAATATCTATTTCTGGTTAATCTGCACTGTTGTAATCTAGCCCCATAAAAATAAGTGTTGTAGATCCTCCTCTTTTTCTTTTTAATTAATGAGAGAATTTCTATGTGTTTTTCTTTTTTAGGGATTAACAAAGGAATTTCTAACCCTTATGAAATACTCCAATGTGTTCATGCATCGTGAATCCCACTAGCTGTTTATATTTATATGTAGATAGCATGCATATATACACACACACACATATAATATGTTTTGGATTTGAAGAAAAAAATTCACATATACATACATATAGTATATATTTATGTATGTATGTACATAGATACATACGGTAGCGCTATTCTGCGCCTACGCGCAGATTAAACTATTCTACGCGCTGGTGGCTCGCTTCGTGTGATGTCGCTTCATGTGTTGTTCTCTTGTAACGTGCTAACCGAACTAATAAATATGTTGTTATCTTGTGTGTATATGAATCTTTTTTTGTTGTTTTAGCCATAAATTTTTATTGGTGGCCCTGATTCATAAACGGTTTTCATCATTGGCTTACTGACGACGAGAGCTACATATTGATATAAGTCTCACCTTATAAATCAGATTTTACCATCCGTATACATAGATTTTACTATCGGTATAAATAGATTTTACTGTCATGCGATAGTAAAATCTTACGGTACATTTGGTAAATTGATAGTAACAAATCATTCGTGTAATGTTTATTAGCGAGGCTTATATCATTATGTTTCTCTTGCCGTCAGTAAACTACTGGTGAAAACCGTTCGTTAATTGGAGCTACAAGTAAAAAGTTATGGCTAAAATAAAGTAAGAACAGAATCACATACAAGCTAACAAATGCGCTTACTAGTTGTTTCAGCCATCCTTACTGCTTCACCAGTTACTTCATTTTCTAGTTTGTATACAAGTTCGTTCTTTCTTTATTTTAGTTATAACTTTTTCTTCGATACTCCGATTCACAAACAAATTTCACCAGTAGATTACTGATGACTAGAGGAACAACATGATAAAAGTTTCACTAATAAACATTGGATGAATCAAATTTTACTTCTAAAATGAACATCGATTTACTATTGTATGATAGTAAAACATATATATATATCGATAGTAAAATCTATATATAAAAATAGTAAAATTTGTTACAAGCTAGAAAAATTAATGTTTATTAATGAGATTTATGGATTTTACTTGTCTTTTACTCAAGGTATTACTATACCTGTGTATAGCACTCTTATCCAATAAAAAGCAACATATCTGTGTTTTTTAAAGTTCATGAAAACACATGTACATATTTTCAAAAACTCTCAAAAATTACCATATATGGAGGAGATGAGATTCTACAAACTTATAAAATTTGAAGATCAAAATCAATCACATTTGAAAGTTATGGCTAAATAAAAAAAAGACAGATTCATGTACAAGCACTAAGTAGCATTTATATATTAGTTATTTATGTACAAACACGTTTAGTCAACTGGATAGTCACGTGGGCTCGGTCGGTAAAGCAAATTTGACTTGCGTGTAGAATATGCTATTCTACGTGCAGCTGTAGAATAGCATTTATACACACACATATGTGTGTGTTGGCCAACCCTTGCGATCTTTAGTAGATGGAACGTCTTAATCATCACAGCACTATATAGCATCTTCAATGGCGTCCATGAACAATTAAATGAAGTGATTGGTTCTGCTTTCAGGGCAGTCCTTTAAAATAATGCAGCATGTTGGACAATAATCGAGACTACCTACACGGCACAGGCACCGCGATTAAGCTTCATTGACTAGCAGGTTTTCTTCAGTTCTTGATGACTCCAAGAGCAACAGGACTAGCATCCACCACTCAACAAGCCATGAGACAGCTTTGATGCTTAGAGATTCAGAAACGCACGAGGAGGACACCACAAGCCCAGCATCGAATCTCGCCGGATCAAAGCTATCAGAAGGCAGGTGTGTCGCATCTTTAACGATGTCTCATATTTATCAACCCTTCCTCCCTCTTATCTTGTTTGGATGTTCTTCCAGCACCAGAGCACAATAAGGACTTCTTTAGGAAATAAGGACGAGCTTGAGAGCTTCTTAATTTGTAGCGGCAAGGTCTGATGAGCTGGTATGTACGTTCAGATAGATTCCCCGGTCCTGTTTACCTGGTTGATGGCACTTGTTCTTGTCAGTGAACAATATTGACTTCGCTGCAGTTGGCTTTACCGCAGCCCAAGTGTATTAGAATTCTAGTGGACCTTCTTGTCTTCAGTACTGCTTTGTTTGATTATGTGGGTTAGATAGATTTATTGTAAGGAGAAAGGGTTATGGTGTTCGGTTATTTCACCTTTCCATTGGGTTAGTAGAGTTTAAGTGTTTTGGGAAATGCTACTAGCAGAATGGATTAATACATTGTATGCTTCCTTCACTTCGCAGATGGAGATTCTATGATAGATATCAAGGAAAATATGGAATGAAACTAAATTACACAGAACTGACACATTAGCCAACTCTCGAAGCGTAATGGCAGAGACTGTGATTCTTCTAGCAATTAAAAAGATCGGCATCGCTCTGGGGAACGAAGCAGCAAAGCAAGCCAGTGCTCAGTTTGCAAAGTATGTGACGCAACTGACAGAGCTCCAGGGCAGAATGGGTCGCGTTATGACGGAGCTTCGCGTGGTGCATGATTTCCTCTCTCAAATTGACATTCGAATCCGCAACAATCAAGTGTATCAGGGATGGTTGGAGGAGGTGCGCAAGGTAGCATATGTGATCGAGGACACGGTGGATGAGTACCTCTATATTGTTGGTCGGCAACAAGATGTCGGATGGACATTCTATCTGAAGAAAGGGTTCAAGAAACCAAAAGCTCTGCTATCATTGAACAGCATAGCTTCAATGGTGAAGGAAGCAGAAACCAACCTTATGCACCTATCTCAGACGAAAGAGCGATGGCTTCCGATGATGAACAGTGGGGATATTACCAACTCCAGCTACATTGTGCAGAAGTCCCTTGATCTAGCAAGCATTTCACGTTCACTTGGTGAGGAAGATCTCGTTGGGATTGAAGATAACAAGCAAACACTTATACAGTGGCTGGGAGATGATGAGTTGGCACGCTCTGTAATAGTTCTGCATGGCATGGGAGGGCTCGGGAAAACGGCACTAGCAGCTACTGTCTATAAGAAGGAACGAGAGAAATTTGATTGCCACGCATGGCTCTCCATCTCACAGACTTACACCAGAGAAGATGTCCTTAAAAGATTGATCGTGGAGCTTTTCAGAGAGAAACAGAATCCCCCAAGTAATATTGCCACCATGGAAATGACAGCCATTCAAGAGACTTTAAGGAGGTTTTTGGAAGAAAGGAAGTATTTGATTATATTGGACGATGTTTGGACTCCTGAAGTATACACTGACCTGTTTCGAGCACTCATTCCAAATCTCAAGGGGAGCAGAATAATAATCACGACACGGATTGCTGACGTAGCTCACCTTGCTTTTCAAGACAGGATACTGACACTAGAACCCCTATCAGAGGACGAGTCATGGGAACTCTTTTGTAATAAGGCTTTTCCAGATCATGAATGTCCTGCAAAACTTGAGGCTCTGTCAAAGCAAATAGTGGGCAAGTGTGAAGGTTTACCCTTGCGATTGTCTCTATCGGCAGTCTCTTGTTTGTGCGTGACAAGAGCACAGAGGAATGGAAGCGGATACACGATCAGCTAAGCTGGGAGCTAATTAATAATCCAAGGCTAGATCACGTAAGAAATGTTCTGCATTTGAGCTACATATACCTTCCGACATACTTGAAGAGTTGTTTTCTACACTGCAGCTTATTTCCAGAAGACTATCTTTTCCATAGGAAGAAGCTTGTACGGTTGTGGATAGCAGAGGGTTTCATCGAGAAAAGGGGTAGGAGCACGATGGAGGAAGTGGCAGAATGCTATTTAATTGAATTGGTTCATCGAAACATGCTACAACTTATTGAAAGGAACCCATTTGGTAGGATAAAAAGATTCGGAATACATGACATCGTGCGTGAGTTGGCAGTGGATTTGTGTCGGAGGGAATGTTTTGGTGTCGCACACGAGGATAAACACGGGGAATGTGATCCTGATGAGAAGGATGGACGCCGATTGGTAATACACAAACTCAAGAAGGGTATTCATCTGTCTATTTCAAGTGAGCACCGCCTCCGATCTGTGATTGCATTGGACAGCAGCATGCCATCATCCACTCTACTACCTTCGATTGCGGAGAAGTCAAGATATATGTCAGTGCTGGATTTAAGTGGCCTACCTATCGAGGCTGTCCCAGATGCCATTGGAGATCTTTTCAATCTCCGTCATTTGGGCCTACGGGATTCAAAGGTGAAGCTGCTCCCAAAGTCCATTGAGAAGCTTTGCAACTTATTGACACTGGACCTAGGTAGATCTGACATACAGGAGCTTCCACGAGGGATTGTCAAATTGAAGAAGCTTAGACACCTGTTTGCTGAGAAATTGTGCGACAATTCTTATCGACATTTACAGTGGGGCAGTGGTGTGTGCATCCCCAAGGGTTTTGGGAACCTGACAGACCTACAGACACTACAAGCATTGGAAGCGCAGGACGAATGTATTGGACATTTGGGAGAGCTGAGGCAAATGAGAAGCATCAGGATATGGAATGTGAAGGAAAATTACTGTGAATCCCTCTGTAAGTCTCTCGTTCAGATGCAGTTTTTGTCCGGCTTGGATATTGCAGCAAGCGATGAGAATGAGCCTCTCCTGTTGAGTGCTTTGAACCCCCTGCCTCCAAACCTGCAAAAATTATATTTGAGAGGACGATTGGCGGAAGGGATCTTGGGCAAGTATGCTCTCTTCCAAGCTGCCGCGCAAAATCTGTATTCATTAGGTCTATCTTGGTCCCAGCTGAGAGAAGACCCCTTGCCGTCCCTATGTCGGTTGGTAAATTTGACATGGCTACGTTTCACCAGAGCATACAGCGGAGAGCAGCTGGTATTTCTCACTGGCTGGTTTCCCAAACTGAAGTCACTCTGTTTAAGAGACATGCCAGATCTGAAGCGACTAGAGATAGAGCAAGGTACAATGGTGAGCCTGGAAAGATTAACACTAATCAACCTCAGAAGCATGACGGAGGTCCCACCTGGCATTGAGTTCCTCATGCCCCTCCAATCTCTACACTTTGGTGAAATCACCCCTGAGTTCTTGATGTTGCTACGTGAATGGTATAGAATTCATGAAATGCCATGTCGGTATTCTCTCCGAGATTAATCGCCCGCTCGCTCGCTGTTGGTGACACTGGAGATGTAAGTCGTCCTTTTCTTTTGTCGTGTCCGAGACCATACCAGAGAGATAGCTAGCATCTAATTTTATGTCTTGTTATTGGCAGAAAAATCTTTTTTCAGACGAGGAGTGGGAGGGACACATGAAGGGGATCGGATCGTCCTCTTCATTCAAATTCAATTGCTCGCTCAAAAGGCCAGTTTAATCAGTGCTCATGCGTGGTGCAGTTGCTTCTTCAAGGCTCCCCTTTCGATTTTTCTCAGCTCGGTTCGATGAATAAAGGAAGCCAAGTATTTTGGCCCTTCAAACCTCACCTACGTACTTGTGTTATCAATTGCTTGTTTTCCCCACTAGCTAGCTTGGCTGCATGCTTTGTGATCATTGTGTTGCCTATTCCGGTTGTGAACGTCAGACATTTGATGTGCTTGCTTAATTTGTAAACTTATCTGGTTATACAACCTTGAAATTTGATGAACACGTATGTAAGGTTGTTTTTGTGTACCATGCATCTTAGATGTCTTTGGCCTTTGTGCAGTGTATAATTTCATGGAAACTACATTCTACTAGGTAGGGTTGCGCCAGGTGGATTTTGCTAAAGCGAAAAATGGTTCGGTTTGGAGTTGGATGCGAATACGTGGAACAGGTTTTTTTTGGCAATAGGCAGTACGACAATAAAAATAATGCAATCTACACATGCTAGTAGAATTTATAAAACATATCCCTACACATGCTAGCACAATTCTTAAAATATACTAGTTCAATGCCCGTGTGTTGCTATAGAAAATGAAATTAATAACGAAACATAAAAATCAAGCAATAAAAGAAAATTTTGCTACAAGATCAAACATCTATATCTCTCAATTACAGAAGTTTTTATGATTTCTCCTCCTACATGAATAAAAATCAAATATATTATACATAGTACATAAGGCATTCTTGTCAATAGAATAATATTTGAAATGATTTTCTTAGTATACGTCCCAAATATCTGAAAATAAAGTTACATTGCAACACGACTTGGATATCATTCCAATCAAATCTTATCTATGATGTGCCATGGTTTGTTCATCTTGAAGTTTTTAAAAATCTGCAAGAAGACCAAAAAAAATCTAAATGAGAATACCGCCTCTTTAGAATCTATATATGTTATTAAACTGTAATTTCTCTACTTATATGGCAATCACTTCTTAGAAAAAATGACTGTCACCAATGCAACATAAAGAGTGTAGTCCCATAAATAAGAGCAATCCACCATATCGTAAAGGATGAATTGTAACACCTCAATTTGTTCACGTCCAAAAACAATATGCATATGTTAATAAAATTATACAAAAATGCATCATTTGTTCTCTTCTCCTGATGAAGTAATTGGACTCAAAGGCATCAAACTGACACCACAATCATGCACTTCCCTGCAGGTGAAGCCTCTTCAAGTAGATCAACAAGAAAATACAACATTAGTAGCATAGATCTTACCATTGTAGAATACGCATTTGATACTCATCTGAGTTGTGCATTCAACCAAGAGAATCAAAGAAGACTAAAGATGGACATATGCCAGACAGCAACCATTTTATACAGTAATGAAAAAAGGTATCCTAGGTTGCGTATGACATTTACATAACTTAAGACATTATAATCTTTCCTAGGTTATCCAACACATCCAGCACATCTAAAATGAAAATTCTCTTGATACCTCACAGTTTTCATGCAATGCTACTTAAGAATGATCTCTTTGCTATAGTTGATAGCCTCATCTAAAGACACACAGACCCTAGCAACTTAGGCGAACATAATGCTTCAGCTCAGGTCACTTTCCCCAACATGTAAGATTCCAATGTTAACAACCAACACAAAAACAATCGGTACCAAGTGAAACCCTTAATACCAACGTAGTTAATCGTCCACGTAAATACAAATTTACTGACACAAACGAAGATCAAAATAGAGCCTCAAGAAGAACTAAAACCAGCAAGGACAGAAATTCCCTATTTATCAAAACTACAAGTACGGCTCTCGAGCTCTCACCCCATAAAAATTTCTCCACTACTTCCCTAGGGGCCTATCCACACCTCTATGCCAGACACGACCAATCATGCTACCTCCATCAGTTGCCAACCACGGGAAGCAAGAATCCAACCCCAATGCACCCTGTCTCAACAACACTTATCGCACAAGCAATCAAAGGCAAGGTGGGCATTGCCCCGTATTCCATTCCCTTAATTCGTCGAACACACAAAAACACACATGATAAGCTACCCCTATCCATTCGTCCAGACATTTCGCATTTCCACTTGCCACTTCCATCAAATGCCTATTCTCCAGATCACTAAAACCTAAACCACACACATGTACCCAATGACCCTCTCCTGTTCAGTTGAGATAGTCAAAATATATATGCTTTCTTCCATCTGTGGTGTGTCAAATGGCAGCACAAAAAAACAAACAATAAATAAATAAGGTGTGGCAAGTAATCACTGTGCAGAAAATGATCAAACGTCTACATTTTTCCAAGTTTATTTAGATATGGATATTATCAGTTTGGTGAACAAAAATGCCAGTTTCACACAAACAGTTTCAGAGAATACATGAACTTGCTTTCCGCACCCATTATCCAGCTAAATATAGCAATCAACCTAAAGCTTAAAATCTTGCACATGCCTCTAGAATTAAATTAGTTGACCAATCAAAAAGTGAAACTCATACATAAATCAGTCTGTGAGATTATGACAAAGGAAAAACCTACAGCAACGACACCATCATTAGACTATGACAATGTCAGGCCAACAGTTATAGCCAACACAAAGCAAATTCTTTACCAGATTATCGAGAAGCCATGCATCCTTTCAGAACATGATTTAAATTTTCTTTACTCCACTCTTCTAAGCTTCTAGGGTATTTTGTTCTTGATAGACTGCGTGATAGGATAATAGCAAAGGGGATTGAGTAAGAAAAGCAGCAGAAAGATACAATGAAGATCAAGCAAGATGATTGACTAATAAACAATTACTGGCAAGAATATTACAATGCACATTGATTTCATTTTTTTGGAGAATATAATGCATTCAGTCAGAAACTCAGGATGGAGCATCACATATAATACTCAACAAGTGCACATATCATATATACATCTATATAATGAAAGAAAAATGAGCAAGCTTCCTATTACCGATTAAAATTTAGCAAATTACATAAAATATCAAACCAGATTATTCAACAACTCCGACTCAAATTCTTTAACTCACAGTCAATATCTGGGAGTCCACTGATTAGTAGTTCAAGCTCTTTGTCATTAAAGATAGATATCAGCTCCCGAGGAATGAGCTCGTTAAAACCTTCCATGAATGCATTAATCTGAGGCCGAATTGTAGTGGTTAAACGATGCTCTGCTACCGTAGAAGAACAGACCGCTACCACCAACTCGTTAATTAGAATAGTAGAGATAGAGAAGAGAAATAGCAGTGGAGACAAGGCAAACTTGCGTTCGACTTAATGTTGCGCTCCACCAGTATCGCAGTAACCAGTTCGCAATGTGAATCAAATTCCATCGTTGTAAATCAAAACAACTGCAAAATCTAGCCTAAATCAAAACAATCGCAAATAGGTTTCACATAGCAAAATCTAGCCTAAAACCTGGGGGGCTAGAATTCGGGCGGGAGAAGGGAGGGGGAGAGGAAGGGGCGCGGGGCTGACCTCGAAGCGAATGCTCTTGAAGACGACCTCGTCGACATTGCAGCCGATGGTGGGCGCGGTGGTGACGGCCTCGCTGAGGTCGAGCTTGTAGAGCATGGTGGTCTTGCCGGATGCACCTTCCCTCGACGAACTCCTCGCAACCCCAGATGCACCAACTCGTCGCCAAAACAGCAGGGAGAAACGGCGAGTTAAATACAATCGGAAGAGAGTCCATAAAAGGGAAAGAGACTAGAAGATACTCATCTTCGGATCGGATCAGAAGGGCATTAAGTCGAGGAAGGAAGGCACCAGGGAGCAGCAGATCGTGGGGATCAGGGCGATCCAGATGTCTTGGGGGTGGCAGATCGGGAGCAAATCGGCGCGGTGTGGGGATGTCGGGAGCAAATCGGCGCGGAGGGGATGTCAAGACGCCGGGGCGGAGATATGCTGCTGGGAGATTATGGAGATCGCGGGTCAGGCGTGAGGAGATTGGGGCGAGGAGTCTATATCGGCGCTGTGTTCGTGTGGATATGCAGTGTTTCCAAAAAAAATGATATAGCCCACCATCTTATGTGTAATGCAAACGTCAACAATTGCATCATGGGGCTGGGAAGTGAGGCCCGCGGAAGAACGGACCGCTACCACCAACTCGTGTTTTATAATAGTAGAGACTATAGAGGATGGTGCATTGTTTCACTCGAGTGTATTGGACAAAGGTACTGAATGATCATATATTGGTCAGTAAAAAATCACTTACTTCACGTTGAGCTTGCACAACATCTCCGTGTAGGGACTGGGATCTAGCAATCAAACCAGAGAGCTCCGATGCAGATATTTTGTCTAGGTGAAAATAATGGTCTGGCCTCCGCTGAACCCCACAAAAAATATTTAGTAAAAATGGATGAAAATCACACTATTATCATAAATGAGGACCATTTGGTGGAAGTACACACCGGCTATAGCATCAGATGATGTCTGGAATAACCTGTACCCTTGCGCCACGATTCCCGTCTACTAAACATACCACTATATGCGGGCTTTTGAGCAAACATAGGAAAAGGGATTGGGCAATTAATGCTGCAAAAGTTGTTTCGATAAACTGGGATGGTAGCAGAAATATAACAAAGTAGGTAATCACTTTATCGGACGATATACCCATAAGACTCATAAGCACTTTAATTAAACTTGGCATTTGGCAATTTATAGACATGAGATAAAAAAGTAAAAAAAGACTTAAACAAATCCTTGAATCTAAGATGATGGTACATGCAATTCATCTAAACATATAGACCAAAGTATTCAACTACAGGGTAACATATGGCTCATTGTAAACGCGTGTTGTAGAAAATTAATTTTACTTTAACAAGAATAGTCATGATAGATGCAAGCAAAGTGTACTAATCAGCCGTATATAATCACCACAGGAAAAAAATAACCAAGTGATTAAATTAAAATTCCTTACTACACCATACAGTCAAATTTGAAAATAATTTATACGTAATAAGACGGGTACAGATCCTACTTAGTTATTCAATTTCTTACCTGCAAAGATCATGAGACAAACCTGTTTCCACTATTAGAATTTATTGAACTGGTGAAATCGTCTGGAAAGAAAACCAAAGCCAAAAGTTTCACAACAAAGTGCCATACAGATTCACTGAGGAAGTAAGCAAAAATAACTGAACAACTAATAGTGTAAAAATTAATTTAATCAGACTGGCAATAGAAATACAGCAGCGTAACTATTAGTATGGCCAAGTAGCAACTTCTAAAAATTAGTAAGGTAATTGCATGACGTTGGAGAGCACAGTGCAACCTATCAAACAATTAGAGGGTATGCACTTGAATTATCGAGCACTCAAGTAAACTTGTCAATATATTGATATGTGATCAAAACGATGTAATCTATGACGGCAAGACATGGAACTCAGTTAAACATCCAAATCCAAACCACGTATTGAGCTACAGGGGCAACGTGCGATTTTCCATGTTGCACCAAATAAAATTGTATTTCCAATACCATGTGGAGAAGAGCACAGAGAAGTGAGTGAGTTTAGTGGCCAGATGAAAGGGAAGTGCTTACCTCAGATCCAAATATAAAATGCGTTTATTGAGAAATGGAGAAACATAATGCTCATAATTATAGAGGACTGACCGCATATATGTATGGATTGAATATTTAAATGAGGCAACCAAAGTAGTAAGCAGTGAAAAACTTTGCATATAAAATTAGAAGTAGATAAGCACCAGCTTTTCAGCATCAAGGACCATAGCATAAGGATCCTACTACAATAGCAAGGAGGATTTGAACTCTCTTTGCCAAGAATGGAAAATTAATCAACTGAGTAAAATGGGTTTGGGATTAAGGGTTAATGTCACCTGATAGGCGGGCAAAATTTGTATGGGATTGGTGTAATCTTGCTGTACTACAACAAGAATATCAACTATAATCTAATGGAACAGGATTGAAGGTTCAATTTGTAGAGCCCATATGATGGTTGTTATGGTTAGACAACAATTTGAATCAATGGAACATGCAAAATTTTGGCAAGGTTGGACAAATTCTGAAAGGTATATAGCATACAGAACAAAGCTATCTAAAATATGCAAAAAAATTTGTAACATTATATTTACAAAAAACTGTAGGGTAGACTGATTAAGGATGGTAAAAAATGAATTAGAAAGGGAGAGATAGTCTAGTCAGGCAAGCGCTTATGTCATATCGTCAGATAAAATGCTACGCAACAAATTATTCGTCCATATCCAAATAAAAATAATAGATACAGCCAAAAGTGATCAAAACCACACGAGGCACGCATGAACTCTTGTCTCCATTTAAATAATAGATAACAGCTCTTCACCTCGGAATAATTATATAAATGACCAGCGATATCTGTCCATTATTGAGCTCCTCTCGAGCTATGACAGACAAGAATATATATAGCGATAAGCTGGCACAATATTTAGAGTGGTTTCTAGACTCGTACTACCTTAGAAAAGCCATTGATGAATCACCCATGTGGAACGAATCATAGCTTTCCAGCAAGAAGGTAAACAGCATTCAAAGATAGCAAACAATGAAAATCATAAATGTGAAATAGGGGTACCAATGATCCAAAATGCTAGCGATGAATCAACCTGTGGAATGAATCCTAGCTTTCCATCAAAAAAGTAAACAGAATTCGAAGATAGCAAACAATGAAAAGCACAAATGCGAAATGGGGGTACCAATAATCCAAAATGCTAGACTCACCATGAAGCTAGTGACAAGGCGCAAGAGTCATAAAGAACAAAAAGCTACAGGCTTCACACCTACATCTGATCAAGGACGCTCGAAGCCAAATCGTAGCAGCCCTGTCGAGCGCCGTCGGTTGCAGCACCATCCTCTGCAGGCAGCGCAATGGAGAAGAAACAACGACATGGTCTGTTCGGGGCCTCGGTCGGCAGAAGGAGAGGCGAATCTCATGATATGGCACCACAAGGGAGGGCGTAGTCCTGCATGAGATGCTGGCGATGATGCCACAACAGAGCTGGGGAAGGTGGGTAAGGACGGCGGAAGACCATCCAAAAGTAGAAGACACACAGATCGATCCTTCTGCTAACTGCTAAGGTGCGCAACGATGGCTCAGGGAGGCGATCTTGTCGAGCGACAGCGACGCTAGAGAGGAGGCACAGAGGGGAGGGAATCTGGGGGCGAGAATCGAGCGGCGGCGGTGCAGGGAGAGGAGGCAATGATGTCGCGGAGCGGGAATCATGGGGATAAGGGGAATGGAAGGGGAGGAAGCTAGGAGGCGGGGAGGGCGGGACATACCATATTGCGCGAGATCAAGAGATAAAAAGCCAGATCGGGGAGGGAGGGCCATCTACCTTGACGGCATGGAGGGCTCCAGCCATGGAGCGCTCGGAACAGGGGTGAAGGCCACCGTCACCTTTGTTGAGGGCAAAAGAGCAGAGCAAAAGTAGTGGAGGTCACGAGGAGATGCGGGCGAGTGGAGGGGAGGCTTGGCGTGGCCACCGAGTGGAGGAGGCGAGTCGGAAAGATCGTGGCGTGGAGGTGGAGGTCTCCGGAAGGTTCAAAGCCATGACGTGTGTAAAGATTTATCTGATCGGGATCCGTTGGATCGGACGGCGATGGGAAGGACCTAAATGCAATTTTGAGATTTTCTAGGGATTTTTTCACAAAAAAATCGATGTAGAGGCCTAGCTGCTTGGCAATCCCAGACGACATAATATATGTACAATTCCATTTAATAAGGAAAATGCTTCACACATTACACATTTTTTAGTACATATATCTCAACTTTTGATTTCTTTTCACACCCAATCTTACCCATGATCTACACCAACAACTTTTGATCTACACCATCCAACCGAGTGTTGTATGCATGTATAATAAAAAAAAGTTGGTGCGTATAGCATTACCGGTTTACAAGTATATTCAACCATCTGATTTATTTATTATCATATTTTTCTTGAATAGTGTAGACAAAAGGAGTAGATTCAGAGTATCAATATATTAGTCAGGTATAGCAATACCCTGGTTAAGCATGCGAAATCTAATAACAACACTCATGGACTAAAGCGTGAGCGACTAATGATGGACATGGCAGACAACGGTCAAGAAAGATGGAGCTATCATGGTCAAAAGGTGAAGAACATGTGGAGCGCCAAATAACTTGGGTCCATTTGCAAGGAGGACGGTTCGGAGGGTCCGAATGTGTGAGAGGCTTAGCGGCAAGTCATTGGAGCCATATAGAAGGTGACAAAGCATAGGCGATGCTTGAGTCAAAGGAAATGACCAGCAGCGGGGCAAATTGGTAATTTGGTCATTACCGGAGATCGAGGCAATTTGGAAAATTGTGGTGCTGGCCTAAGTGGTTGACGTCAAGCCAAGGAGGGTATACACATGAATTCAGGCTCATGGAGCTGGATGGAGTGCCATGTGAAGGCTGCTTTGAAAGGCGTGCATGTGAGTATGTAAAACCCATTATATGTTGGGTTAGTGGGTTAGCTTATATGAATGTGGATGGCATCCACTTGTATAACCAAGTTAGGGTTGCCTCTTCTATATAAGAACTTGAGATATAGAGGGAGGTAATACTAAAAAGAAGAGATTAGGGTTTGCATAAGATTTTTTGCTTCTTGTGTGCATGAAAGCTCCTTGGGAACTTTGCCCTCTTATGGAGAGGCTTTGTAATCATCCTTCTTGAGATGGAATAGAAAAAAAAAATTCATGCTCAAGATATTGTTCTTATTTTGATATCCCTCCTTCTTGAGTTTCCATTTGTTCTCTTTCTTGATCTTGTGTTGCTAAAGATGAATGATTGTTGGATAAATCATTTGTAGATCATATCCCAATCATCTAGATAAGCCTTCACTTGATCATCAAAGTTTCTCAAGAAACTAGTTTTTTGTTTGAGAAGGAAGAACTAGCAGTAGATCTTATTCTTAGTCATTTGAGGGTTTTTTTTTGCTTTAGTGTTCTTACTTGCTATAACATGTGGGAGATCATCTAAAATCATTTCAATCATCAAATCTCCACAAGCAAACTGGATTTGACCTGGTTTTGATGTAACCTTTCCTAAATTTGAAAAATATCGAAACTTTAACGTCAATCTTTGAAATTGATGGTTGAAATAGGTTTTGCCAAATCTGGAGCAGCTAGAGATACGACAGGATGGCATGACGAGCCTGGAAACATGCTATCTAGTCAACTTCAGAAGCATGACGGAGGTCCCACCTGGCATTGAGTTCCTCGTGCCTCTCTGACACCTAGACTTTCGCAAAATCACCCTTGAGTTCTTGACGTTGCTGCAGGAATGTCCTAGAATTCATGGTATGCGGTGGTGGTATTATGTCCGACATTAACTGCTCGCTCGCTCGCTACTGGTGACATTAGCTGGAGAATCTTTTTCCTTAGCATCTTTAGCTCAAGTACCACTACTACCTCCCTTAGCATCTTTTTCCTTTTCTTTTGACTCACTTAGCATCTTTTTCATGTCTTGTTATTGGCTAGAAAATCTGGCACGAGGGGAGGGAGGGAGGGACACATGGAGAGGATCGGACCGTCCTCTTCATTCAAATTCAGTTACTTGCTGTGAGACCCTATTCCAAGGAACAGGAACCTCCATGTGTATACCGTACTAGTCCCTAGATCAGTAGCTAGTACACACATGTTTACAACAATAACATCATAGTCAAACAAGATACTTATAACTTGCACAAGATTAATTATACAGAGTACGATACAGCACTTAAAATAATAACATAGTAGCAGCAAAAATGACAGCTGGAAGAATCAAAACCCAAGTGGATTGCCCAAACTACCCTCAGGCATCAGACTGGGTAAACACCTAGAAGAAATCGTCATCAAAGTCCCTTCGATTTGCCTGAAAGTACGCATCATCTGGCAAGATTGAATCTTCATCTTCTGAGACAATGTTGATAGCAAGTTTGAGTACATTGGTACTCAGCGAGACTTGGTAGTGGTTGACAAATGCAAATAAGTAAGCATGCAGGTTTAATCAATAATAGGCTCTAGGTTAATTTGCGCTTGCATAAACAAATGTAATCATAAACTTAGATTGCAAACCGAATTTGTAAAAATTTCTAAGGAACATTGTAAATTTATAAGAAAGTAAATCCAATTCCATCGCCATTGTCGCCAGATTTTACGCTAGGTACCTCTCCAAAGGCACAAAATCGGCCCACGTGGCGTCCCGGCGAGCAGCGGGCGAGACGCTGCCGTCATGGCGCCCAGCGCTGGCGTTCGGCAGACGGGCGGGCGAAAGCACTCGCCCGGCTGTGTGTCTACCACGTGGCGCTCCGACGAAAGCGGTGGGCGAGGACGCTTCGCCGGCGCCAAATTTATGTGGCGGCTCGGCAGACGGCGGCGAAAGCATGCCCGCCGGCCAGTGTCACCACGTGGCGTCCGACGCAGCAGTGGGCGAGACGCTCGCCGCCCGGCCGCCACCACGCGACGGTTTAGCGGAAGGGCGGGCGAAAGCACGCCCGACGGCCAGTGTTACCACGGGCGTCCGGCGAGCAGCGGCGAGATGCTCGCTCGCCCGGCCGCATTTCACGGGCGCTTGGCGGACGGGCGGCGAACACGCCCACCGCCAGTGTCACCACATGGCGTCCGGACGAGCGTGGGCCAGACGCCTGCCACCACCCTTGCCGCCGACCACGTGCGTGGTTCGCCTGCCGCCCGACGCCCGGCCGGCCAGTGTCGGCCCGTGGCGCCCAATGAGTAGGTGGGCTAGGACGCCGTCATTCGCCACCGCGAAGGCAAAAGGGCAAAGGGTGCCTTCACCAAGTCTCCTTCCTCTATCGTCTGCGGTCGAGGCATGCATTGTGTCAGTCCATTGATTGTGAGGAATTGCAAGCCCATTCTCTGGGCGCTCTCACCTACCCGTCAAAGGGGTCGATCCCGACGACCAAGGCGGCCATGCGCGCCGGCATTTAATGAGGCCGAGTAATGGGACAAGACGGAAGGAGTAATAAATGTATATGATCAAGATGATGACCCCTTTACCTACCCTCGTTAGCTCGGGCCTATATAAGGGCACTCGGGTGCATGGGGAGGGGAGGGACATTGGAGAACTAGAGGAAGAACTTGTAACCTAGGAGTTTCAGACTAGCTTCAAACACCTATCGAAATCTAGCAGAAGTAAGACTATTACCCCGGCTAGGGGCCTGAACTCGGGTAAAAAATCAGGTGTCGCCCTAGTTCATAGACACCAAGTCCTTCGTGGGGAGTCCTTAGGGTTTTCACTGCTAGGGTTTGCTAACGCAGAAGACGCCTCCCATCAACCAAACCCGGCTCAGACTCGGCCCGCTGTGGAATACACCGGCTGGGCGCGCTGTAGGGGGCTAGTGGTTGGCTTTTCGCCAACTTCCCACGGACTTCGGTGTTCTTCGTTCGAGCAGCCGCTCATTTGGAGATGGCAGATCCCGTCACAAGAAGCGGCGGCGAGTGTCGCCAAAGCGCGTCCCAGCCTCGTCGGGCGAAGATCGCCTCGCCCACCAAAGCCAGGTGGCGTTGTCCTTTGAAGCGGCGGAGCACTCGGCGACGCCGGCCGGCCATGGAGGCAGCCACTCATGCCCGTAATCGCATGCGGTTTGCCTCCTCTTGGACCACCGGTGGAACTTGCGGGGACTCTCCACCACCCCGTGGTCAGCAGAGCATCGCCGGCCTCGTGGATGCGCCCGGCTTCGGTAGGGCTCGATCGGCGGTGGTACCGCTGGTACCCTGCTGTTAGGCACGCGCCGAAGCGATTTCAGCGCTCAGCCGCGTCTAACGGAGAAAGCTCGCCAAAGTGGGCGGAGCCGGCGAAGGGCGCTACAAAGGATGGTCCCAGCCTGTGAGGGACCGTGGGGACCTTAGATCTCATTTGGATGCTAGCCGCAGCCGCGCTGCAATGACCTCCGTGGTCGCTGCGCAATGGGCCGCAGAATGACCTCCGTGGTCGTCACGCGCCACTTGGCCCAGAGCGGGCTGCTGAAGCGGATAGTCTCCGACGGTGAAAGCTCTCTCATGGCTCTCACTTTGACCAAGGAGGAGGTTCACCTCCGATTCTATAGGGAGCCAGCCCCGCTCCCCGAGGAAGGTCTCCTGACCAGCCTCGGTGGCTCCCTCTATGGCGTCGTGTGCAGCCTTTCTCGACGGTTGCGCCGCGTGGTGTGGCCCGACAGGTTTCGCTCGGCGTCCATAGAAAAATACGACGGCACCACCAACCCAGAGTAATTCTTGCAAATCTATACTACGGTGGTGCGAGCAGCTGACGGGTCTAAAAAGATCATGGCCAATTACCTCCCAACGGCCTTGACGGGTTTTGCTCGCTTTGTCGTTAAACCTCGAGGGTCGGTGGCGCCAGGAAGAGTTGTAGCGACTCTTCGTCGTCAACTTTCAAGGTTCTTTAGCAGCCAGCGTGGAGGATGACCTTCACGCCTAGAGCAGAGAAGGGGAGTCGCGCGCGACTTCATCCGGCATTGCTACTACCGCAACACGATCCCCATATTTCGAGTAGTTGGTCGCCATCGCCAAGAGGCGCTCGAGACCGAAGATGAAGGAGAAGATGGCCACCCGCATTATCGCCACCACCTCCGGCTTTTCTCCTCGCACATAAGTGTGCGCGGGCCGCGGAGGCAAGGGGGCCAACGTCTGGCTCCACGGGCGGCCGAAGCAAGGACGAGGCCGAAACCTCGAAGGGTTCCAGCCAAGCAAGCAAGAAGGCGCGGAAGCGTGAGGCAGGAGAGACCAGGCGGGTCTTGGTCGCCGAACGCGACGACGAGGACCCCGCGCCAAAGAAGCGCAACCGCCGTGACCGGCGCGACAACCACCGTGACCGGCGCGACGATCGCTGCGACCGGCGCCATGACCGCCACGGTCGTAGGAGCGACCACCGCGAGCAAAAGGAGGGCGAAGTTCTATTGCTCGATCCATCGGACCAACACTCATGACCGGACTACCGCCGGTCGTGAACAAGATGGTGGAGCAAAGAAATTGGCGAGCGCCGCCGATGACGATCAAGACGAAGATCTCGCCTCACGGCCTTCCAAGAAAGCGGATCACGCCGCGGCATACATCCATGGTGGTTCATCCACCTTTCTCCAACACCGCGTATAAACGGCGAAATAGGGAAGTGTATGCGCTGCGCCGAGCTCAGGGCGGTCGGAATTAGATCGCCGTGGTGTCACCCACGATCCGGAATGTACGGTAGGCGGGCGCGCAGGTCGGTGACGGAGGGAGTTCCATCAACCTCCTATCCTCCTCGGCATTCTCGACGCCCAGATCCCACATCAGATCTCGTCAGGCTCCCGCCCGCCGGTAGCCCCGAGGTCGGGTCTGATGCCCCTGGGTCAGGTGCGCCTCCCTGTCACCTTTGGGGAGAAGGACAACTACCGCACGGAGATGGTAGAGTTCGAGGTCGCTGATTTCGACCTCCCCTACAATGCCCCGCTTGGCCGGCCGGCGTTGGTCAAGTTCACGGCAGCGACCCACTATGCCTACATGGTGGTGAAGATGCCGGGGCCCCGTGGTCCCATAACACTTCAGGTGGATAGGTCGGAGGCCTTGCGCTGCCACAAGCAGGCATGGGACCTGACCGGAGCCACCTGCGTCGGGCGTGCCGACGCCACCACGGGAGCCCTCAGGCCGGATTCGGCCTCACCGCTCTGCCGGTGAGGTTAAGGTGGTCGCCTGAGCGAGGGCGAGCCCCGAAGATCCGCCAACATTGGCGCCACCTTTAGCGCCAAATAGGAAGACGCTCGCCACCTTCCTCCATTCTAATTCCGACGTGTTCGCCGGCAACCGTCCGATATGACCGGGTCCCTGTGAGGTGATCGAGCACCGACAACGCAACGCCCTCACGCCCGATCCGACAGAAAGTCCGGAGGCAGGCGCCGGAGCGGCAAGATGCCATTCAGGAGGAGGTAGAAAAACTGCTGTGTGCAGGGATAGTTAGGGAAGTCTCTCATCCTGAGTGGCTTGCCAACCCTGTGCTTGTTAAGAAGTCCAACGGGAAATGGCGCATGTGTGTCAACTTCACCGACCTCAACAAGGCCTACCCGAAGGATCCCTACCCCCTGCCGTGAGTCGACCTCATTGTTGACTCCACGGCCGGGTGTGAACTGCTTTGCTTTCTGGATGCGTACTCCGGGTACCACCAGATTAGCATGGCAGTAGAAGACGAAGAAAAAACTGCTTTTGTAACCCCTATGGGAGTTTATTGTTATGTTAGAATGGCTTTTGGTTTAAAGAATGCCGATTTCACTTATCAACGTGCCATGCATATTACTTTCTGTCCTCAGATAGGGCGAAATCTTGAGGTCTACGTCGACGACTTGGTTGTGAAGATTAAAAGAGCGAAGAGCTAATCCAAGACCCGAGGAAACCTTTGCTAACCTCCTAAGAATTGCCGAAGCTCAACCTAAAAATGTGTGTTCGTGTGCCCTCCGGCAAGTCATTGGCTTCCCGGTGTCCAATGGGCATTGAAGCCAATCCTAACAAGATAGCGCCATCGAGCACATGAAGCCGCTGCAGGACTCAAACAGTTCAAGGTTCGGCTGGTCGCCTGCCTCCCCGGGCGTTCATTGCTGGTTAGAGAAAGAAGCTTGCCTCTGCTCAAGTTGTTGAAGAAGACTAACCACTTTGAGTGGATGTAATAGCTAATAAAGGGCATTTGAGGACTTGAAGCAATACCTTACCTCCCGGTGCTAGTTTCTCAGACCCAAGCAGCCGCTGTTCTATATATTGCCGCCACTCGAGGTGGTGAGCGCAGGTCAAGTTGCGGAGAGGAAGGCATCCGTAAGCCGGTCTACTACATCAGCAAGGTGTTGCATGAAGCGGAGACACGATACCCGCAGGCTCAAAAGATGTCAGATGCGGTCTTGGTGGCATCCAGAAGTTACGATATTATTTCCAAGGGCGAGAAATCACTGCGGGTCACGGCCTATCCTTCAAGGGAAATCCTCCACAACCGTGAAGCGTATAGTCAGATAGCTAAATGGTCGGTGGAGCTGGGAATTCAGCTCAAATTTGTGCCCCTGCACCACCATCAAGAGTCGGCTAGCGGAGTTCGCCGCCAAGTGGACTCCCACCACTCGGCCGAAGAAGTGTCCGCGCCTTTCTCCCCGGACCTTATTCTTCGACGGCTCATTCAAGCAGAAGGCGCGGGCTGGGTTGTCCTCGTCCCCCTCAGGTGACACCTCCAAGATGTGGTCGCCTCAACTTCAAGGCCACAAACAACATAGCTGAATATGAGAGCTCACGGCAGTTGGCGATCGCTTCCTTTGGGCATCCGCCTTCAAGTCAAGGGTGACTCCCTGCTAGTCATCAACTAGGCGCGGAAGGAGTTCCAGTGTTCCGACCCCATCATAGCGGCATACCTGGCGGAGGTCCGGAAAATGGAGCGCCACTTTGAAGGATTGGGGTATGTTCATATCCTCGCCATGACAACCACCTTTTGCGACGGGCTTTCACACGGCTTGCGCCCTCAAGAGCTTGCTCAGCTTGGGTCTTCGATGAAAGGCTATCGCGACCGTCCATCGCAGCCCCCGGTTTAGGTGGGGATGATGGTGTCTTGCCGCAATTCTCAGCTCAGTGGGGACGATGGCATGGCCGCTGCGGCCTCCACCAAGCTGGAAGCGGCCACGCCGCCGCCTCCATCAGGAGGAAGGCAAGCCGGCCTGCACCCCCTGTGTCTAGGAGGGAAGATGGCGGTGTTGCCGATGCAGCACCAGGGGAAAAGCTTGGCCCAGCAGAGTACCCGGGCAAGCACCAAGTGTTTGCCACGCTTGGCCAGGAAGGTCAGTGGATGGATCCTATTCTAGCCTTCCTGCGTGACCAAGTGATCCCCGACGATGATGCCTCAGCTGAGAAGATTGCACGCAAGGCCAAGTGCTATACTCTGGTAGGTGGGGACCTATACAGAGAGCAAGAACGGAGTTCTACCGGCGCATCACTCGGAAGAGGAGCACCGCTTCTCCCGCCATTTGCGGTCTGGGGGCTGGATATCCTGGGTCCGTTCCTGCGGGCCACAGGGGGCTTCACCCACCTCTTGGTCGCCATCGACAAATTCACCAAGTGGGTTGAGGCCGAAGCGGTGCGCGCCATCACGGCCGCTGCTGCTGTCAAGTTCATGCATGGGATCTTCACCTGTTTTGGAGTCGCCAACCGCATCATCACCGACAATGGGACCCAATTCACTAGCACGGCCTTTCTGGAATTCTGTGAAGAAATGGGCACCAAAGTATATTTTGCTTCGGGCCCACCCAAGAGCAATGGCGGACAAAACGCACTAATGCGCCAGTCAAGGGCCTCAAGATGAGGGCATTTGATCGGCTCCACAAGCGGGGCACACGGTGGACGGAGGAGCTCCCGGCGGTGCGGGTCGCTAGCACCACGCCTGGGCCAAAGCATGCATGCGACGCCTTTTTCCCGGTATATGGGGCGAGGTTCTCCCCTCCGAAGTCGCTCCGGTTCTCCGCGTGTCTCTGCTCAATGAAGAAGATCAAGAAGATCTCCGCGAGAGGAAGTCAACCTCTGGAGGAAGTGCATGATCGGGCCGCCAAGGCCGCCGCCGTGACGCGAAGCTCGTGGTACCATGCCACCCGAGTCTTCGAGAGAACGCGCAAGGCGACCTGGTCTTCATGACGATTAGACGATGCCGGTTGCATGCCGTCTCCGATGGGAGGGCCCTTTAAGGTGGTTTCAGATCTCGACCGGGCAGATTGGTTGGCCACTAAAGACGGCGAAGAGCTGGCGAATTCCTACAACATAGAATTGTTGCGGAAGTTCTATCCTTGAAAGAATTGTAAGTATCCAGCGGCTTGCTTTGGTCAGCCTTGAGGTAAGTCTTACCCCCGGCTGATCGACGGCTACTGGCGGTCAGTAAAGTTGTTGCCTAGAAGGCTTTTGCTTTACCATTGTTGTCCCTTTCTATGCACTAAGTGGCAATTTTTCGCATGGATGTCGATGGTCCTGTATGTTTGCTAATTCCTTGGTGATCCGTGGCGACACTTTCGGCGTAGCGTCCGATAGGACGGGCGATCGGGTGGCGAAGTTGGGCACGGTGCTCAACGCTGCTCGCACGCGTTGGTTTCTCTCAAGCACCACTGTCGTCACCACGAGCACTGCCTGCCGGTACCTCCTCGAAGCCCGATGCTTTGACACGCAATACCGTAGTTTGGTTGCCAGGAGGGTCACAAGGACTTAGAAACCAGAGAAAGCGGACCAGGACTATCCCATGCTAGGACTTGCGTTATTTGGGCCTGCCTTGCGTATGCCCCTCCTAGCGTCTACTCATCCTTGCTTCTGGTAGCTATCTGTGCACACAGGTTAAGCATAGAAGTATCGGCCTACTTCGCATGAAGGCCCCAAAGATCTCCACAGCCGCGCGCCTGCCAGGTGGTCGCCTAGATGCTTGGAAGCTGGTCGCCCAGATGCTTGGGGGCTGGTCGCCCAGTGAGACCCTGCTCGATGAACAGAACCTCCATGTGATTATCGTGCTATTCCTCGGATCAAGAGGCTAGCACTCACATGTTTACAACAATTGGAAATCATAACCATACAATATAATAATTAAGCGAAACGATTAAACAAATAATTATTACAACTCGAGATTAAAGCAAGAAAAGAAGCGAAGCCTTGTAGTGTACCCATCCATTCCCGCAGTAACCCGACTGCATAAACTCCAGATAGAACACGCAGAAGAAAATCCCAAGAACTCAAGGCGAAAAGAGACTCAAGTCTCGCTAACTCATCTACCTACAATATAATTAAGCAAGGGTGAGTACTTTACGTACTCAGCAAGACTTGAGCAAAACCTATCATATATGCAGGCCATTTCAAAGGAAAGGCTACTACAGTTAATTTGCATAAAGCGAATTTGCATTTGTAAATCAAGTTATTTGCAAACGGAATTTGTAAGAGCATTAGATTGATAACAAATAAGTAAAGCATAATAACACTCACAGTCCTCCATGACGTGAGCGACGAATCATTCACGTTCCTGAAATACATCAATGTCGGCCCTTCGACGAAAATCACAGTTTGCAAAACAAATGATACCAAACCTTTTAAAATAATAAAACATCTAACATTGGAATGACTTCACCGAAAGTGCTCATGACCATGAAGCCGCTAATCGATTAGATTTAAACTCTGCAGAGGTGTACAACTTTACCCACAAGGAATGATCAACTTTGCCCGACACACTTCCTTAGGTGTGACGTCAAGAAGACCATACATAGTCATTACATTACCAGACATGGCTTTGACCACCGGGACGTTAACCCCTGACCATAGAACTAGAAACACACACCCAAGCCGTGGATCCACTTTCACACACCCAACACAACGTTTCTAAACATGGCGAGGCGACACGTTGCATTAGCAAGTAGACTGACCGAATACCCCGTCAGAGTAGACTTGACCGAAAACTCGTGCGAGCTCCCCGCCACCAATGAACAAAGCCATGTCTAATTAACCTAATAAGCTATGGCTAACCCATCCTCACCCTTGTGGTTGCACGAAATCTCGGATCAATAGCGCCCTATTGCTCGATCCTAAACCGACACTCAGGCGATATTTCACCCTACACTACGTGCAATTCCTTTCGCACATCCGGCTATTGCCAATAATCGTCTGCATCAAAGCATAGTTTCATTTTGGGTTTTAATCAAAGTACCCAACCAACGAACCATTTTCAATGTTTTCGGAAAACAAATATTGATTTGATCATGTGCATTCTTGACTCTAAAGCATGGCTAAGCAGGTTAATATGATCGTATATACCCAAGATGACATTAAGAGATGTCTATTCCTCAATCTATGGTTATCAAGGTTCACATGTTCATAATCATCAAAGGAGATTCATGTGACAACAGGTATATCTACCAAATCCACAAGATAGCAAATTTACCTAAAGTAAACGCATGCATGAAACAATTTGATGCACAAAAGGAATATAAAATACTGGGATCAATATGGTCAAAGGATGCTTGCCTTGCTTAATTGATTTAATACGACGAAGACGAGGATTGCGGTTGACTTACCGGCGGCGACGACGGTTAGTGACGCCGGGTTCTACTCGTCGAATTCGAAAGAACCAATTGCAATTACAAACTGGCAAAGAAAGAACGAAAGGAAATAAATAGAAAAGCGAATAAAACCTTTGCACAAGAACCAGGGTTGTCTTCTTATGAATCCTTTAATTACCCTTTTCGAATTCAAGATGCTAAAATTGTTTAGATTAATACAATTATTCATTAGTTGCAAAGTATATTGAGCTTACTATTCACAATATGAGTTCTGCCAATTCTTAATACTTACGAGCTTTGCTCTATTAGGATTCAGATTCAAAGCAAGATGAAAGAAGAATATTTTCTTAGATTACGGTAGATCATATTCTAAAGATCAATTCTTGACTATTCTTTACTAAATTCAGATTTAGATGAGCTGCTTTGCGAGATGATGAATAGGCTTAATTGATCACATTAGACTGCGAGTTACTAGTTCTTTACCTTCGATTGATTTTGCTTAGAATTAGTTTCATACAAGTCAGATCTACTGATTTAGGCTACTAAAATCATTTCCATGATGATTGAGAAGGCTCTGGTGATACAAATAACTTAACTACAGGTTTCCTTCATTATTACCTAAAGTTTATTCATTCAAGATTAAGGTCTAAAGTAATGTGATTACTTAGGTTATTCAAATTATCAAGAATTGTATACAAAACATGATGAAATATGGTTATTCCTTCATAATAAGATGATTTATACTTTGTATAACAATCCTAAGCTAATTCCATAAATTTTAGACTTTGGCCGATACATTATATTCGTTGGTTAAAATGTTAATATAGTATCAAGGTTTACCTTACACGAAATCGAATTGAAAACGTGTAGCTAACAATTATCACTTAAGGTTATTTAACCCACAGGATTAATATGCAAACCTACAGGTTATTTAACCTACAGGATTTATTTTATTACTTCACAACATACTGTGCTCAACTTTTTATTAAAGCCCACAACGCGATTATAATCATGGATCATTTAAATTAATTGTTCTGTAGTTCAAAAAATGTAATATGTTTGCATATTTAGATTCTTCTCGGTTTTGAATGAATATACAAATTTATTTCTTTGGTTTCTAACTAACACTGCACAAGCTATTAATAGTTGAATGCATTTCAGCGTAAAATTGGAAATACGTTTTTACCCAAGGAAAGCGTCTCGGCTCTGCTCTTCTTCTACCTCGCGATTCGACCATTGACCCCACCTTGGCAATGGAAGAAATGTAAGACTTCTAGGGCATGGCGGCGAGGGCACTCTGGCGGAGATCCGGCGAAGGCGAGGGCATGGGGAGCATCACTCGCAAGGGAACTCTGGGAGGTGTCGATTCGCACGGAGAGGATGCAGGCAAGGCAATGAGGAAGTGCGGCGGGCTCGATGGCGCATCGTCGGGGACGAAGACGAAGGCAGCTCAGCTTGAATGGGTGACGGCTTGAGCATCCACGAGCTCCCGGGATTCCATTTCTGCGGTCGCTTCACTGGAAGAGTCACCGGGATAGGCTGCCACCGAGCGCCAGTTTTGGAGAAGATGGGCTCACGGCGGTGGCGCAATTTCGCTTGAACAACTCGAGAAGTGTTTGAGGGGTTTTGATTGTAAGTGTCGCAAGAAGCTATAGCTGAAGTTAATTGAAGAATAGTTGAGTAGATTGGCTGCAATGGAATTTGAGCTGAGCTCCAGAGCTCACGGTTCATGGCGGATTTGGGGCGATTCAGGCTGGGGAAGTGAAGGAGAGGTGAGGGGAATGAGGGAGGAGGCTCGCTGCGGTCGGTTTATAGCCAAGAAGTGCAGCAACTGAGTGGGATTCGTGGCAATGATCGAGAATGCTGCGGCCGAAGCTTGAAGGCTTCGCCTCGATGGAACGATCGCTTTGGAAGGTTCTTCGTGGAGCAAACGGAGGTTGAAGGAAGAGCTCGGTAGCAGGACCATTGTCAAGGATCGAATTCTCAAATGTGCTAACTGAACTTAACGACAACGAGTGGCCCACACGGCGATCACTGATTAAATTTCGTTTCAATTTTGATTTTTGATTGAGATCAATTGAAGTATATTATTTTTCAACTTTTGTTTTTCAAAAGTATTTGATTTCAGAATGCTTTTATAAAATTATCAGCTCCATTTGTGATTCCATTATTTTATGTGAATTCTGACAATATATTATTTTGGATTTAAAAGTTATCTTTTCATTTTACTCTTTATTATTCTATGTGTAAAATTTCAATTGTCGGCTAAAATGATTTAATTGAATGATCAGGGTTCTCATGAAAATTTTCTAAATTTTTACTTTTTACATTTTTGCCTTTTTACCATTATCCATTCATTAATTCTCTTTATTTGATTTTTCATGCAATGCAAAACTCCAAAGGAAGTCCAAATAAAACCAATAATGTCAAGGAAACTCAGAAACAATAATATTCAAATTTAAATTATTCATTTTCACTTTATTAAATTTTTGGGGATGTTACACCCAGATGCTTGGGGCTGGTCGCCTAGTGCCCAGGGCTGGTCGCCCGGTGCCTAGGGCTGGTCGCCTAGATGCTTGAGGGTTGGTCGCCTAGCAGCGTATAAGCGAGATAAGTGCTTTGTGTCGTGTTTTTGGCCACTTCCTTATGTGCATGCACTAAGATGAATCAAGCTATGCTCGATTGTTGCGAGTGTCCTAAACCGACAAAATTTCTTATGATAAAAGGAAAAGTGCTATGTTAGGCTCAAATGAGGGCGTGACCGAGTGTGAGTTGGGCACAAGATTAACACACCGCGACGCCGGGTTGGCTCTCGGCGCCGGTCGTCACCGCTGAGTACTACCGCCTAACAACATTCCCTTAAACTCATTGCAAGGCCACGCCAGAAGCGATTCCAGGAGGTCATTGGGATTCAAGTTCCGAAGGGATTCGAACCAACAACAATCTCGCATAAAAACCTAATGCTAAGACTAAACTATGTCTTGCACATCCCGTTGGACTTAAAGCCTGTTTCTGCCTAAGTTCTGTATGACTTGCATAATCTATGCATGTGTTCGCAGCAACTACCTAGAACTGCTGGTGGGACTCAGGAACGCTGCCCTAACTTAGGCGTGCGTCAGGCGTTCCAGCCAAGTTAAAAACTGACCACCTAGTGGTTCAATCAAGTGAATCCAATCACGTAAGATAGATAAACGCACAAGTAACATTAAAACAAGAAGTATCCATTACACCGAAGTTGCCCAAATATTTGTGAATGCAGGCAGATCAACAGAAGGAAATAAAACAAAAGAAACAAAAGAACTTCAGCGGCTGCCCAGCCCTTCATTCGTCGCCCAGGTCGAGCTCGCCGGCGTCCCCTTCTTCCTCCACCGCGAGTGGGGTGAAGACGTCCATGACCGGCCGCCCACCGCAGATTCCGCCACGCGCTCGACAAATACGCCGACCCGCCGCTTCCTTGGCGCTGCTTTTCCTCATTGCCGGCCACCGCCATTGGGTCGAAGCGGCATGATCGCGGTCATGGCGCACTGACAAAGACGTAAGTTGCGCCATGATCGCAACTTCCCCGCCTCAAGCGGAGCGGGCGGCAAAGCAGCAGCCCGGAGTGCCTCTCGGGCCCTGGTTGGTCACATGGATGAATTACGTGAGCGAGTCCTCCGTAGGCACGCTCAAAACCACCCCCAAGGGCTCCAAGCACCTCTTCGTGCGCTGGAAGGCCTTCTTGAGCATGATGGTGAGATTGTGCCAGAGGCGTATGACTCGTGGTTCGAGTGCTTCAGCCGCCCACCCACTTCGCCAAGCAATGCATGGCGGCCATGTTGGCCCTCTCCTGCTCCAATTCCGCCGCCTCTCCGCTCCCACGTCCGCCGCCATCGACGCTAGTTGTGGCCGCCTGAGCGCCAGGCTCGGTGATCATGGCGAGGAGGTGCCCAGCGAGGCGTGTATGTCGCCAAGCTCGGTGAAGAGCTCGACGAAGCGCGCGTAGGGGCAGTGGCGGTGCGGGGGGCAAGATGACCGTGGCGCTTTGGTGCCGGGTCGCCTCGACCCTCTCAAGAAGGGCGGCCGGAGGCATTTGGGCGGAGGTTCCGCCGCCCTGGCGCAGGGGTGCCGGGCGCCTTGGCGTGTCTTGAGGTGCTGCCATTATGCACCTTGTTAAAGGCAGCCATCGGGAGCATAAGCCCACCCTGGCTGGTGGCGTGAACTCCTGGCTAAGGAGGCCAAGGCACAGAGTAGTCGGGGCCACGTGAGGAGGAGGAACAGAAGGCGCCGAGCTGTCAGCCATGAGGCGGCTCGGTGATGAAGTCGCTAGGTGGCTCGTGCCGCCGCCTCAGACAGTGCCGCCGCATCGTGGTTGGCGACGCGGAGTTCGGTCCGTGGCGCGCCTTTCGGGGTCTCGCCCGTGATGTCTGTGGCATCGCCGCTTGCTCGCGCCTTATCGTTGGCGTGGTCGTGGTCCCTAATCACCAGCCGGCCACAGCCGCACCACGGTAGGTCCGTGAAGTCCATTGGCGGAGCCGCTTTACGATTCGCAGGCGCCTGCGTGATCTAAGTCGTGGCGAAGGCCGAGCCGCCGCCGAAAGTCCGCCGCCGAGTCGGCGACATCAATCCGCAAGCCATTTGTTAATGATTTGCCCGCCCGTGTTTCTCGCGCCAGCGAAGATAAAGAAAGACTACGGCTAAGGTGGAGCCGAGAAAGAAGCATGTAAAGCGAAAAGCCAAAGGAAGCGAAGACTTACGCCAGTACGCCCGAAGTCATGTCATTATCGCCGTGTATCGCCATGCAGATTTCGGACGACGACGAAAGGGGCCGATTCTCCCGTCACAAAATCCCGCCACCAAAGACTCTGGGCTTAATCCAAGGCCCCAAACCGATGATGAGGGCCATTATCAGAAGGAGCTCATTGCTCTTCGACCGGCGAAGTTCCTGGGGCCGGAGGCTTCGCGGCCACTGGCACCCCTGTATGCCGACCACACATTATCATGATGTACACCATTCGCGCGCCATGACCTCCGGGCTGGATCTTGGCTAGAAGGCAATATAGCGGGAGGCCACCGGCCTCCGGCGAAGTAGCAACTCCTGACTACTGGCTGGGCGGAAGAGCCTCGGCAAATGAAAAAGTAACGTAAAAGAGGGAGATTTGGCATCACCCCCATGAACATTTTAAAGAGGTGTGCGAAGATGGAAAGGAAGATGATGGAGTTGGGGTGAGGTGAATATGGTGGATTCTCAAAAATGAAGGACAAGGAGGAAGAAGTCAAGAATGGCGGCACCTGCACCTGCCATCATCGCCCAAGTATGGATAAGAATCTCGCTTGAGAGGCATCTGGCGTGGAGGTCCCCGCCCGAAGCTTTTTAAAGTGCCTCCAAAGGCCTGTGGGAAATTTTCTTCACCGAAGCGGCGTCGGCCGTTGTAACATCCCAATTTTTGAATTTTTAATTATTAATTATTATTTTAATGCAATTTATGATTTTTGTGAATTTTCTAGAATTTATTGGATTTTTTTAGATTTATTTGAATTATTTTGAATTAAAATGAATTACCTTTTGTTAAGAAATAATTATTAAAAGAGAAATTTAAAATAAAGTTTTACTAAAAATATTTTATTTTAGTCCAGAATGTCTCAAAGTATTTTTGAGATTTTTTTGGAATTTTTAGAGTATTTTTACTACATTAAATAAATCAATTTATTTTCTTGGATTATTTTTAAATGGAAAAGGTTGGGAAAATTGTGTGAATAGTAACGGGCCGCAGCCCAGGTACTGTGCGGACTGATCGGGAATTGGAAGGATTAATATGCGCCGTTGGATCGAGATCCAAGGGCTCACAATTGTCCACGTCATTTATGAAACCCTAGCGCCTCACGGCCGTTGGATCTCCATCGAGTGGTCCACAGTAGTCGATACCGATTCGGAGACTACGTTCTATTGGAGCCGTCGGATTAAGATCGGTCGGTCGACAGTTATCGTCTCCGAGACGGACTCCTCTCCGTCGTCTCCGTTCCGAACACGCCACCGCCACGGACTTTCTCGATTTGCGGTTTCTACGTATAAAAGGAGCCCTGCACTCTTCCCGACATTTCGCCCTAAGCCGCTGCAGATTTTCCCTGCCAGCCATCGTCGGAGAGTGCGCCACGAAGATTTTCGAGCTCGCCAGAGTAACCAAAGAAGATTTCGCCGTGTTCCACCGTCGACGAAGCTCCATTCGTCGCACCGGTACCAGATCCGGACTCCTCCCATTGTGCCGCGTCGAAGCCGCTACTCCTTCCTCGCCGAAGCCGTCTCAATCGCCGTTTGGGTGGTCTTCATCCCCAACACCGGTGACTTCTCGCCGCCGCAAGCCATCACCGGAGTCGAAGCTCGTCGACCGTCGGATTAGCAACGAACGATCGGGATTGAACCGCAAAATCTTGAACCGGTAAGTCTTTACATTATATCGTAGCCGTAGGATCTTAGATGGAAGGTCACGGTCGATCCACGTCAGTTAAGTGCACAGTGCATCGTAGGGGTAAACATCGATCGTCGGATCTGGATCTAACGATGGATATTGAGCCACGTCAATTATGTGTACAATAAACGGTAAGGGTAAACATTGGCCGTCCGATCTCGATCGGATGGTTAGCGATCGGCCACGTCGGTGATTTAATGGTGGTCGCTAGATTAAAAATCAACGGTTCGGATTAAGCCACGTCTCGGCCGTACGTTTGAGACGGGAAAATCCGGGATTTTCTTAATGAAAATAATTCGGGAAATTCGGAATTTATGAATTTAGGGATTTTTCAGGATTTTAAAACTTCTAAAGGGTATAACTTTTGCATATGAACTCCGATTGAGGTGATTCAAATTCCTAAAAATTTATAAAATTGAGATCTATTCAATGGTACCTTTTATTTGAATTTTTGAGTTTATTTGTTCTTTTTTTGGTATTTATTGCTATTTCTTCTCGTTTCGCGTAGACGTTGAGTTGAGCGAGGTTTCAGAAGAAGAAGTAAGTTTTCAAGGACAATCTTCGAAGCAATACCAGGAGCTTAAGCAAGGCAAGTTGTGCTTTGATCATGTTGCACCCATATTAGGAAAAATTGCTAGTTTGCTCTACTTCATTGCACGTTATTTCATGTGTATAAACGATTTCAACTTAACTTTGGGTTTAGCTAAACATACCCATTGAAATTATACCCTACCTTGATATTTGTATGCCATGCTTCATTGACACCCTAGGTTGGTTACTATAGTTGGTTAATAATGAAATCAACATGGATGGTTATGTAACGACCCCCATTTTGGCATTCTATGCGAAAAATGCCAAAACGGAAATCTAATGTGCATTCCGTACTAGTCCCTGGATCAGTAGCTAGTACGCACATTTATAACAATTGGAACCACAACCACACATCATAATATTAAAGCGGAAACTTAATTATACAAGACATTTTACAACTCAGAGTAGATATTCATGTTACAGGAAGAGCTAAGTCTTGTAGTGTGCCTATCCGACCTCGTGCAATCGACAAGGCTTAAAATCCCTTAAAGATAGCTTTACTTGAAATTTCGTGAATATGCGATGAAAAGATATTCTCGGTTGCCGTTGTCTTATGCACCTAAAACAACATAATAAGCAATGTTGAGTACTTTCGTACTCCGCAAGACTTAAGGTGGTATTTGCAAATGCATAAATGCAAGTCATGTCAAAGGAGGCTTCTACGGTTAATTTGCATAAAGCAACATTTGATTTGTAAGACAAGTTGCAATTGGGAAACGGAATTTGTAAAAGCAAGATTGCTGATAAGAAATAAATAAAACATGATACTCACAATCCATTGTGCATCCAATAATCCATCTTCCAAATCCATAATCCAATCATGAATTTCATCAATGTCGTTCCGTTGACATAATGACATAATCATTCATTCAATAGTCCATTTCAAATAATTCAACAAGGTCAACCCAATGACTTGAAGATATAAACATCCATCCAATAATCCAAGGCATGTAATCCAACAATATCAACCCATTAATATTAAGTAACAATGATAAAACAGGTTTCAACCCAAAACCCATTTTTAGAAAATATCAAAGTTTAACTCGCATCAGTTCACCAAGACACCCATAACCGCGGGTATGGCTAATCGACTAGATTTACACTCGCAGAGGTGTACAACTTACCCACAAGAAATGATCAACTTTGTGCAAAGCTATTCGACACACTTCCTTTGGTGTGCCGCAGAGCGATCATAACATAACCGCTACATTACCTAAACCCGATTTTGCACCAAATTTCAGTGACGTTAACCCTTGCTATGGAGAAGAAACATAAATAGCGATATACCCCGTCTTTTAAAAATAGAGAAATGAGCAAGACTCTCGCAATAAAGGTTTCTTCCCATAACAAGGCGCATACAGCTTATACCGTAGATGCATTTACCCACATCGCGTGTGGTAGCCCTCACAAGCAAACCTAACAGAGTGCTTCTACTATCTCCGCCTACCAATGTGCAAAGCGATTTAAGCAACTTAATAAGTTAAGATCGCCCCATCCCAAGACTTGTGGTTGCACGGATTTATCTTGGATCATACAATACGACGCTCGGTCCTTAATCCGACACGGCAATACTCCACCCTACACTACGCATAAGCCCTCTTGTACATCCGGCTATTGCCAATAATTGCCCGCATCAAAATCATAGTTTTATTTTGGATTTTTATCCAAAATGCCAATAATCATTATTATCATAGCCCAAACACATTTTCATTTTCTCAAAACAACTTTTGATTTGATCATCATCATCATTGATTCATCGTTGATTCTACAGCATGGTTAAGCATAGTTATTAAGTCGCATATACCCCGATTTGACATATTGTCAATCCCTTTCCTATGGTTATCAAGGTTCACATGTTCATACTTATCAAGGAAGTTTCATGAACAACAGGTATATTCTACCGTTACCACAAAATAGCGAATTTACATCAAATAATCGCATGCATGAAACCATTTGAGAAACAAAAGAAAAATAAATACTGGGGATCAATATGATCAAAGGGGTGCTTGCCTTGCTTATTTGTCGCTTACGGCGAAGTCGTAGTCGTAGCCGGCGTTGACGGTGATGGAGTTAGCTACATCGAGTTCTACACGTCGATTGACGGAAATATAGTAAATAATAAACTTTAATAAGGGCAAAAAAAAGAAAGTAGATAGAAAAGCAAATAAAGACTCTGTACAAAGACCGGGATTGCTCTTTATGAATTTATAAATTTTATTTTATGAATTCAAGATGCAAAGATTGTTTGGTTTAATAGAATTAATCATTATTTGCAAAATTAATTGATTCTACTATTCATAATATGCTTCTTATAACTTATTACTTACGGGTTTTGCTCTATTAGGATTCAGATTCAAAACAAGTTAAAATAAGAATATTTTCTTAGATTACTACAAATCATATCCTAAAGATCATTTCTAAGTTATTCTTTATTGAATTCGAATTTAGATGAACTGCTTTGCGAGCTGATGAAAAGGCCTAAATGAGCATATTATATTATGAATGAATACTTCTTCGCCTTTGATTGGTTTTGAATAGAATTAGCTTCGCGCAAGTTAAGGTCTATTGATTTAGGTTACCAGCTTTGTTTTCATGTTATTTGAGAAGATTCTGGTGATACAAATACTTTAAGTATAGATTTCGATATTAGTATGGAATCCGTTTAATCATATTATCTCGTTTAGCAATCATAATACTTTATGTTATTCTGCTACTAGAATTAGTATTCAGAGCATAACGAAATAAGATTATTTCTACATATTATGGTATTCTATATTTTGGAGAATGTTTCTAAATTGATCTTATGAATTTTAGTGTTTGGACGATATATTATATTCATTGTTGAAAAGGCTTATGTGGTATAAAGTTTGCGTTGTACGAAATCGGTGAGAACGGCGAAGCTTATGATTATCACTTAGGAGTATTGAGTTAGCAAGATATGTATGAATAGCAAGTTGTAACTAATATGTTTTTCTAGAATATGCTAGTACAAATTCTGTAGATTATTACTAAACTATTTTTACCAATTTTAGTATTTAGACAGTTATTTAATCTGCTAATGAAATAGTCTAAATGATCACACTATTAACGTTAAATCGGCCAAGATTCATTTTATGTTTGCGACTTCAACATATATGATTCTTTACTCATTTTTCAGGTATTAGTAGAGTACAATCCTAGAAATGTTTTTGAGTTGCTTTTGCATTATGTTGATTTTATCCGCAATAGATCACCTATTTATTTATTGTTGTAATTAACATTTATGTTCATTAAAAGAATGCAATTTAAGTCTTATTCTAAATATTTTTACATACTTAGGTTTGTAATGTTTTTAAGGATTTAATACCATTTATTCCATCATTTTATGAACTATTATGTTTTGTTTTTATTAATGGCCATAGCAAGGTTTACAAGTGATCATAAAGCAAATAATTTAAACTTAGTTCAACATTTAAATGTTTTTGCATACATGAGGTTATATTCAAAGTTTAATTTAAATAATTATTCTAAGTTTAAAAATTAAATATTTTTGTATATTTAGATTCTTCCCGATTTTAGATGATTATATAAATTTGTTTTGTTGAAATTGGATTAAAATAGCGAAGATATTCATGTGTGTATATTTAATCCGTTGGAACATGCATTAGAAATTCAGAATACGCTTTCAATTGCAGAGACGCTTTACCGCTTAACACCGGAGTTCCTTTTGCGCCCATCGACATAGGGGGTCCACTCATCAGTGACACGAACAGAGGAGAGGCTTAGGGCTCGTCAGCGACTGGGCTCCGGCGGTTCTCCGGCGAAGGTGAGGTCACCATGAGGAATAGCTCGGTGAGGTGCTCCTGGTGCTGTAACCGATTTGGTTGGGGATGAGCCGGAGTGAGCTGGCACCGAGCTCAAACAGTGGCGGCAATGGTGGTCCGGCGGAGAGAAAGAATCAAGGCTCGGGAGCTCGAATGGGTGGCATTTTCAGCATCTATGGGTCGCATTGGTTCCATTTTTGGGGTTGTTTTGGCCGGAGAAGTGCGGGTTCGAGCTGCCACCATCGGCCGGCCATGGAGAAGAAGGCCTCACGGCAGCGGCGACATTTCACATGAGAAAGATCAAATATTTTTTAGGGCTTTTGATGCTTGAGACTTGGTGATGGTCTAGTTCGAAGGAATTTGGGAAAGAGTGAATGAATCACAAGAATTCCGATTGGAGCTTGAGCTCAGAAGCTTCGGTCATGGCGGATGACAGAGAAATTTCGGGCTTGCTGGCTAGAGGAAAAGAAAGGAAGATGAGGGAAGAGTGAAAGTGTGACTCAGTGATCACTTGGAGGTATTTATAGGGGTGGAATTGGTTGAGCTTGGCCGGTTGCGCTTGGCTCGGATGAAAGCTCCACCGAATGGGACAAGAGAAATTAATGGCTACACATGAGGAGGCATGATGGTTCTGCGGAAACACGGAGGAGGCCGCCTCATGGAGTCGTCGTGGCGAAGAGTCACCGTCGGCAAGCGCCATGGCGAGGAGGACGCCACCACGTGAATGCGCTGAAGGAATTTGTTTCGGGCTTCTTCGGTGAAGGTAGAAGATGACCGGAGGGGAGATCAAGATGGGCCTCGCACAGAGATCGGCCCTACCGAAGTGAAGGAAATGGGGTAGCTACATTTTGAGAAAAGAACAAAGAGTCGAGTAAGATGAGGTTCAATGAATCTGTTTCATGTCTCATCAAGAATTTATGAAAATTTTCCGGTTATGGCTTGCCGCTTATCTTCATACTGTAAATTTCATATTTATATACTGTTCACAGATTTTATTAAAATTCGGCAATCTGCTTCCGCATAGTTTTCTCGATTTTGGATTTTGATTTACCGCATAATTCAAATATTTTTATAACTTTTTAATTTTTTTTCAAATTTATTTGAGCTATGGATTCTTATGTAAAATTTTCAGCTCAAAATATTGCTCCAGGAATTTGTAAAAATTTGACATTCCCAGAACTACTTTTTAGTATTCTCTGTTTTTGAATTTTTAAATATCTTAATTAATTTATTAATTTATGATATTTTTAATGTTGATGTATTTATTGCTGGGGAAGATGATATAAAATTTTCAGATTGGAATGATGGCAGAATATTTTCATTTAATTCTGACATTATTACTATTGCTAGTCAAGGTTCATTAGATGGCATTTAATTCGCCCATAAATGCTTGATATGACATTTTAAATTTGTAAATGAGTCACTGAGGTTTTACTAGTCTTATATAAAATTTTTATTTGTTTTATTATTGTAATCATTTTGCTTCTCTCTTTATCCATTATTCCATTTTATATTAAATGGATTTCTTAAGAACCGTAATTCAAGGAAATTTATGATTAAATTAAATTTCAAATTGAATTTTATTTTCAATTTATTTCCATAATTTGACTGATCTGTAGAATCTTATTTTGTAACTCAACCTTTGATTAAGGTTGATTTCTTCCTCGTTGACATAAAGGATAAGATTTTAATTCATTTCTCTAAATTTTAATGAAAATTTTATTCAATTTCATTTTCCAAATTTTATATTTTTATTTCATTATTTAAAATTTTCAGGATGTTACAGGTTAGAACGGAATAGAATTGCTTAGCCATGCTACGTCATCACATGTACATGAAATGTTGATTATTAATCTTGACTAATGGAATATGGAACAATGATGTTAACTTATGTGTCATGTGTGGTCACACAAAGAAATTGAGTTGTCGTGGCGAGGAGGTCACATAACGATGTTGAATTGTGTATAGCATGTGATGCTTGGTAATCAACTGGGTTTGGTAATCACTTAGATTGAAGCAAGTGGCAAGGGCAGATGTGCCAGGGTGGGCCCGATGGGTAAGAGGGTATGTGTAAGTCTTGCTTTAATCAATCCTAAGGACTTAACCTTATGAGCCTTTGACCTGAGTCAATCATGCAACCACATGTTCATATGGGGCAAATTTAGCCGACTAATTTGCAAATGCTTAACTTGAGTGCTATCGTGGTGGTGTGAGTCTGGGTGCACGGATGAAATTCACATGGCGCAAGAGGGGGGCCCTGTTGTGGTGGTGTAACCCTTTAGTGTTAAAACCTCAGCGGGTAGCACTGGGTTAAGAGGATGCATTGTAAAGGCTTTGTTATGATCATTCGCCCTGTGGTGTGTGGTTGTATCATGTGGGTAAAGTGCATAACCTCAGAGAGTGTACAAACTATTCGGATAGCCGTGTTTCACTGTGATTGAGCAATGCTCGAATTACAATCAAGGGGTAGTTAATTAAAAATGGACAACTGTTGGGATGGCAGGATGCCCTGTGGATAATGGAATTTGACTTAGGTGGAAACTTGGGATATTTGAGAAACACTGAATCTATTTACTTGTTATTATTTGTTTTACTATATTTTCAATCTATATATCATATGTGTTTACCAAAATGCTGCTTAGTGCAAGATGAACCTTAGCCATACCTTTGGAATAAGCCTGCATATAGCTATGATAGAATTGCATTATGTGCACAACTTGTTGAGTACGTGTTGGTGTACTCACCCTTTCTTAACAAACCAACAATTGAGGAGAAATCATCGCCGGAAGACTTACAAGTGGACACGGGTCACTAGGCCAAGCCTCGTCACCGCCTGTGGTGTGCCGAGGGACATCTACGCCTTTTGCTACTTTTCACTGATTTGTTTAAAGCCTAGCCCTTGTGGCTGAATAATGTAAGCTCATACACTAGTTATATTAAATAAATGAAGTCTTATTATTCTTATCGTTGAGTATGATGTGATGCTTACCGATGTTAAGCTGTGTGCACTAGTGTGTGATCCTGGGACTAGTGCGGTAAAGCACAGTGGGTTCGAATTGGTTAAATTCGGGTCACGACAGCCATGGATGCCGGGATAGAAGGCGCCATGAGGGCAAGGAAGGCAAGGACTATCGAACGAGGAAGACGGAGAAGTGAAAGTTGAAGTGCGCAAGAAAGCAGAAGGCGTAAACCGCTGGGAATAGATGTATCTATATAATGACTCACCTGCACCGACGGTCCGCGAAGAGACAAGATCGTGCGCCGTTTCGGGTCCCAAGAAAAATCGACGGATACGGGAGGGAACCGAGGCCGTCAGATGCTCATGAGTGGTGGCCCCGGCCAAGAGTGCACCAAGCATTCAATGAAGGTTCTGAAAGGCTCTAGCTCGCGCCCAGTATGGGCTCGGGGCTATCACAACAGATTTTACGCTTAGGGTACCTTTCCAACAAGACAAAACCGCCCACGTGGCGTCCGACGAAAGCAGTGGGCGAGACGCTCTGCCGCTCGGCGCGCCAAATTTCACGTGGCACTGGCGGACGGGCGGGCGAGCACGCCCGCCCGCCAGTGTGTTGCCCCACGGGCGCCCAATGAGCGTGGGCGAGGTCGCTTCGCCGCCGCCGCCAAATTTCACGGGCGTTCCTACGGACGCTGGTGAACACGCCCGCCGGCCAGTGTCGCCCACGTGGCGCCCGGGCGAAAGTGGGCGAGACGCCTGCCGCTCGGCGCTTAGCCGACGTGGCAAAGATGGCGGGCGGGCGGGCGGCGAAAGCACGCCCGCTAACTGTGTCGCCCACGGGCGTCCGGCGAGTAGGTGGGCGAGACGCCTCGCCGCCTTCGCCAAGAAGGCAAAAGGCGCGGGTGCCTTCACCTCGAAGTCTCCTTCATCTATTGTACCGTGTCAGAGGTATGCCTGCTGTGTCTGGTCCATTGATTGTGAGGAATTTTGTTGCAAGCCCATTCCTCTGGAGCCTCTCACCTACCCGTCGCAAAGTGGTCGCATCCCGGACGGACCGGGCGAAGCCATGCATCGGCATTTAATGAGGCTCGAGCAACGGGACAGCACGGGAAGGAGTAATAAATGTATAAGGATCAGCATGATGACCCCCCTTTTACCTACCCTCGTTAGCCTGGCCTATATAAGGGCACTCGGGTGCATGGGGAGGGGGGAGGGACATTGGAGAACTAGAGGAAGAACTTGTAACCTAGGAGTTCTGTACTAGCTTCAAACACTCTATCAGAAATCTAGCAGGAAGTAAGGCTATTACCCTGGGCTAGGGGGCCTGAACCTGGGTAAAAATCTGTGTGTCGTCCTAGTTCATAGACACTGAAGTCCTTCGTGTGGGAGTCCTTAGGGTTTTCACTCACTAGGGTTTGCCAGCCGCAAAGACGCCCTCCTACCGAACCAAACCCGATCTGTAGACTCCGGGCCTGTCAGGTGGAATACGCCGACACCAGTCTACCCAACTGAATAGCCATATATGTTGATTCCTTTGGACATAAAACAGGTTACCAAACACGGTTTCGAAACGAAATCACATTTTCAGAAAATACCAAAATCTAGCATTGGAATGACTTCACCAAGTGCCCATGACCGCGGGCGCGGCTAATCGATTAGATTTTCACTCTGCAGAGGTATACAGCTTTACCCACAAGGAATGATCAACCTTTTTGTGAGGCCATACGACACACTTCCTTAGGTGTGTCGGCAAGGTAATCATACAGAGTCGTTACATTACTTAGACTTGACTTTGATCCAGCCCGGGATGTTATTCCCTGCCATAGAAACAGAAACACACACCCAAGTTGTGGATCCACGTTCATCATACTTAATACAACATTTCTGAACACAGCAAGGTGTACACCGTTGCACTGGTTGTGCATTTACCAACACAAACTGTGTAGAAGCCCCTAACAAGCAATCCAGAATGGAGTGCCTCTGCAAGCTCCCGCCTACCAAAGAGCAAAGTCATGTCTAAATAACTTGATCAGTATCTAGTACGCACATTTACAACAATTAGAATCACAACCATACATTATACTAATTAAGCGGAAACTAATAAACACATAAATCTTACAACTCAGAGTATATAACAGCAAAGAAGCATAGCCTTGTAGTGTGCCCATCCATCCCGCAGGCAACTGACGAGGCATAAATCCCTAGAAATGATCGCTTTCAATGAAGATCCCACAACCTATGACGAACAAAACTTCGAAGCTTCGCTGACTTATCCACCTAAAACAACAAATTAAGCAAGGGTGAGTACTTTCATACTCCGCAAGACTTAAGGTGGTATTTGCAAATGCATAAATACAGGCCAAGTCAAAGGAGGCTACTATAGTTAATTTGCATAAAGCAAAATTGAATTTGTAAATCAAGTTATTTGCAAATGGAATTTGTAAGAGCAGTTTGATTGATAACAAATAAATAAAGCATTAGTAACACTCACAGTCCTCCATGACGTGATCGGCGAATAATCCAAATCCTGAAATCCATTAATGTCGACCCTTTGACATAAAGCACAGTTGCAAACCAGTTCAAACTAAAATCCATTTTCAGAAAATACCAAAGTCTAGCATTGAAATGACTTCACCAAGTGCCCATGACCGCGGGCGTAGCTAATCGATTAGATTTACACTCTTCAGAGGTGTACAACTTTACCCACAAGTCATGACGTTTTATTTTTACCGCAAGTTTCACACACTTTTAGCGTGTGGCCAGAATGTTCATGACGAAAACCTTTACATTACCTGGGTTAACTTCGCACCAGCCCAGGACGTTATCCCATACTATGGCAAGAGAATTCAGAGCATAGAAATGTTGGAACTCTCCCATAGCGTGGCGTACACCATTGCATTGGTAAGTATAAACCCCTACAAGCAGACCTAGAAAGGAATGCCTGTGCTAGCTCCTGCCTTCCATAAATGCAAAGTTAAACCAGGTAGCTTAATTGGTTTAAGGCTGCCCCATCCCAACACTTGTGGTTTGCACGGATTTCTTGGATCAATAGCGTCCCATTGCTCGGTCCTTAGGTTGACACGAGCGATACTTCACCCTATACTACGTGCAATTTCCTTTGCACACCCGGCTATTGCCAATAATCACCCACGTCAAAACCATAGTTTTATTTTGGGTTTTTAATCAAAATACCAGCAAGCAACAGTGACATTTCCAACATTTTCAAGAAACAAATTTTGATCTGATCATCTGCTTTATTGATTCTAAAGCATGGCTAAGCATGAATAATATGTAAGCGCATATACTCATGATGACATTAAGTAATGTCTATCCTTAATCTATGGTTATCAAGGTTCACATGTCCATAATTATCAAAGAAGGTTCATGGGACAACAGGTATTATTACCAGCACCATAAAATAGCAAACTTACAAAAAATAAACGCATGCATGAAATAATTTGATAAACAAAAGGAAAATTAAATACTGGGATCAATATGATCAAAGGGGTGCTTGCCTTGCTTAATCACTGCTTACGATGAAGTCGAGGTTATAGCTGACAAAGGCGATGATGGAATCAACAACGTTGGGTTCTACACGTCGATCAATGGAAATATAGCAAATAATAAACTTCAATAAGGGCAAAAAGAAAATAGATAGCAAGAACAAATAAAACTCTTCACAAAAAACAGGGATTGCTCTTTATGAATTTATTAATTTTTATTTTACGAATTCAAGATGCAAAAATTGGTTGGATTAATAGAAGTAGATATTAGTTACAAGTTTCTTAAACTTTACTGTTCATAATATACGCTTCTCGCAACCTTATTACTTAGGGGTTTTGCTCTATTAGGATTTAGATTCAAAGCAAGATGAAATAGGAATATTTTTCTGCATTATTGCAGATCATATTCTAAAGATCATTTCTAGGCTATTCGCTACATAAATTGCATTTAGACGAGACACTTTGCAGGTTGTCAAAAAGGCTTAAATGATCACAATGGACTATGAATGAATAGTTCTTAATCTTTGATTGATTCTACACAGAATTAGTTTCGCGCAAGCTAGATCTATTGATTTAGGCTACTGGTATCATTTTTATGATATTTGAGAAGGTTTTGGTGATACAAATATCATATTCGTTGATTTCTCGAAGTTCGTTCATTCATATTACGCACTTAAGCAATGTTAACGCTTAAGCTTATTGAGCTAACCAGTTTTATATGCAATACATAATGGAATGAGATTATCTTTTCATAATAGGGTAGTCTATACTTTGGAGAGCACTACTAGGCTAATTTCATTAGTTTAGGATTTAGACCAGACATTATATTCATTGTTGAAACAGCTTATATAGCATTATAAAGTTTACGAAATCGGTGAGGTGAAACGCAAGATTAACACTTAAGGGTTTTGATTTAGCTCGATTTAGTTGAAAAGCTAGTTGTAAATAAGATATTTTTCTATAATATGGTAACATAAACTTTGTACAATGTTTCTAAACTGATTTTACTATTTAGACATGTTATTTTATTAACTGATGAAATAGCACAAATGACCATAACGCAAACGCTAAACCGGTCAAGATTCAGTTTAAGTTTGCGACTACACTATACATGATCCTTTATTCATTTTTTAGGTATTACCATGGTACAATCCTAGGAATGTTTTAAAACTATTTTTGCTTTATTTTGACTTTAACCGTGACAGATTTCATATTTATTTGCTGTTGTTATTTGCATTTTCTTTCTAGTAAAAGAGTGCAAACTAAATTTTTATTTTAAATATTTTTACATAAATAAGTTCTTTCTGTTTCTAGGGGCTTATACAAATTATTCCCTCATTTTATGAGCTATTATATTCTCATTTTTTATTAATGGCCATATTAAGGTTTTTCAAATGATTACAAAGCAAGTAATTTAAACATAGCTCAAAAATTAAATATTTTGGCATATTTGAATTTCTTATGATTTCAGAGGCACATGGGAATATATTTTATGATTTTAGAAGTTATATTTTTCAAATGTGCAGTACTGTCTATAATGGTGTGTTTATCACATTTGAAATTTTAATAATTTCTTTGTGATTCAAAAATTAAAAGTTTTTGCAAATTTAAATTCATCCTGATCTTTTAATCATATAAAAATTTATTTTATTATTTTATGATTTATTGTTCACAGATTTAACATTAAGACCACAATGGGATTATAATCAAAATTAATTTAAATAATTGTTCTGAGTTCAAAAATTAAATATTTTTGTATATTTAGAATCTTAATGATTTTATATGAATATATAAATTTTTTTCTCAAACCGGATTAAAAATGCACCTAATATTAACATTTGAACTTGTTTCGGTTTAAAAAATTGGAGGAAATAATCAAGAATACGCTTTCACCACAGAGAAAGCGTGTTTTACCTTTGCACTAAGGCCTTATGCACCACTGACAAGCGGGGTTCGCACTGCAGTGACCGAAAATAGGGGTAAGTCTTAGGGCTCTTCGCCGGCGCTACTCCGGCGGTTCTTCGGCGATGAAGAGAGCACAGGGAGAATCATCTCGACGAGGCTCACAAGATGATGGAACCCATTCTGGTCGGAGACGGCGAGAGAGCGGCGCCGAAGCTTCAAAGAATAAAGTGAATGGCGGTTCGCCGAGATCAAAAATCGTTAGAACACCTCGGCGCCAAATGCGCCACTAATGCTACCAACACTCTAAACTCTTAAGATCGGCTTAGAATTAAGCCACCGAATTTACAAAATTTCGCATGACCTCTAGAAAGTAGGACATCCACTCAGCAGATAGAAACAAATGCAGTTATATGATATCATTCTAGCAAGTCCTTAGATAACCAATCACACATCCCATAAAAATTAATAAACTCCAGCACATAAATTATTACAGGACAAGGAACTTATTAAACATAACCGCAAACAACCTTTTACAAGAATTTTGTGCGAGCTAGTAAGAACAAAACTATAATTGATATGATGGAATGGTGATGATGCAAACATGATTGTGCTACTACCCTCATCCATGCATGCCGGCTTCAAAACACCTACAAACATTAAATAACAAGCGTGAGTTCAAACTCAGCAAAGTACACGAGAATAATACACCCAATTTATCGTAATTAAAAACAAGAACTTAACCATAAGAGCAAGTAATGCAAATAAAACAATATCCGGACAATAAGCATTCATACCCATTTAAAGCAATAACTTGACCATACCAAAAATTACTGCAATCGAGCCATCATCTTGATAATAAAACCAATCAACTTCCATGAATCGCTACTTAACGCTAAATCACAACGTCTCCCGACTCAACCACCCCTTTTTGCAACCCAAACCATTTTCATCAGTTTAAGTCGAGTTCATAACTCAATCTTCACTCCACGATAGTTATATAACCTAATTAGCAAGGCAATGGAATGCACTCAATCATCAAATTCAATTCAATCTCTTTTTTTTTGGGTTGAGTCCACAACTCAACCTTCAATTACCATATTCACCATCCAAATAACACACCATTTACCACAACAATCATTATGAAAGATGCAATGCACATGAATGCTCATTTCCATGCACGCATCGATCGCTGAAAGTGCCCACCCGTCGGTGTGCACCTCACGCCCCTTCCATCCCGTAGATGGAAGGTGCCTACTTCATCGACTCGCTCCTATTCACCTCGATGAATGGGACTACGAGGTAGGACTTTCGTGTTCACTACGTGTGAACACAGAGGCCCGCATCAGCATGGGTCACCTCTTCCATTATGAATGCACAAATGCAATTTTCATGAATGAAATGCAACTTTTCATTCGATGCCAACACTAACATACCATAACCCCATACATACACATAGCCAAATCTCACAATCATAAGTTGCCAGCGGCACTAGTCTCATCAGATTCAACAACAAGACATGACAACACATCACAACGTTTCTGTCATACAATTAACACAATTAATTTCAAACTACAATCATAATCATCTAATCGGTTCGCACACATACTAAATTCCATTCCCCAGACGGGCATAATTAAGTACAACTCTTATAAATTAACCGCGAGTATCCATGTACCCCATCCTAGTTAATCACTGCAAGATTAACAAAGGTACAGCAAACTCACCGAGATGAAGGTTTATTAGTGACCACTCGAATCCAATAGCTAATCACGTCCGCGAAGGGACGATCACCAATATAACTCACACATGCCATAATCAATAGAAATTAGCCATGAACCGATAAATAACAATGAACAACTCAATTAAGCACACGACTCGATGTACTTGCCTTAAACCGCAGGAAGTGGAGTGGCGTGCGAAGAAGAGGCCACTCCTCCTGAAATCAGAAATCAGACACAGATACAAATTACCATCCAAACAATCAATCAATCAATCGCAATACAGAACCCTTGTGTATAACATCAACTCAACAATCCACATTTTTACCCCATTCCTTACTCTGTACAAAACAATTTCTTATGCAATGCAAGACCGCTACAACTGAACCATCTCCCATCCATCCAAGGAGACAATAGTAATACCAAACACAAGAACGAATCGACTCAAAGACATACTAGCATACGTCCCAACCTAACATCCAAAGTCGGCCTATACTAGAGTAAGATCTACACATCTTAGCTAGTAAGGGTCATCACACAATTAGACATGCTAATCATAACTTGCAGAATCCTTTACTTACAAACAAATACATATTCATTTCCATAAACCACATCACACTTGTGCTTAGCAACAACGTAAATGAGTTAATCAAATTAACCTACAACTTAAACATGAGCAAATAACTCCATAAAGGTCTATACTAGTTATCGATAAATCACAGCTAAGCACTAAGCCAAAAAAAGGACATGGGTACACCCAGTAATCCAACAAACACACAAATCAGATTTATATGCTACCCACACTAGACCTTTGTGCCTCCATTACAACTTCCATACATGGCAATATATACATGAAAATCTACCGCACGTCCACCCCAAATACAACAGGAACCAGGAATACATAGTATAGTTTAGTTGATCACAGCACACAAGCCCCAAAACTGACATTAGCAAATTTACCGACTAAATTCAATTCACATGAAACCTATCTAGGCATTTCATCAAACACCATATAGGCAGCTAATTCCCCCCCCCCCCAAATATAAACCTCAAAGCTATTTCCATGGAGGATGGGGGAGGAGCTGGGGCTCACTGCCGGCTGCAGGACGAGGCTAGACACCGCCAACAGGAGGGAGCCAGAGAAAGCCAGGAGGAGCGGCACTGTGAGGGGGACAGAGGGGCGGCGCCAGGGGAGAAACCAGGGGGCGCTGGCTGGCTGGCCTAAATCTGCTGCCGCCATCGCCGCTGATGATGTGCTGTGAAGGGCAGGGGGAGATGGCAGGGATCGGCAGGACTTGGGCAAGACTCGGCAGGGGCTGGAGGTGCTTCGGCTGGTGCTGGAGCTGCTGCGCTGCTGCTTGCTGCTGGCCGAGCCAGGGAGAGGAGCGCAGGGAGGAGGCGCCGGTAGGGAGCACGGCCGGCTGGAGAGGCGCTCAGGCCATGGCGCATGAATCGGCAGGAGGCTCGACCGGCTGGAACGGGATGCCCAGGCGACGCAGGGAGGAGAGCTCGGGAAGGCTGGAGAAAAAAATCAGTAGAGGCTGGTTGGGGAGAGCAATGACAGCCACACAATTGAAAATGGAGAGGGGAGGGTAGGTGAAAAGTAGGTGGAAAGGGAAATGCCAAAAAGACCCCTCCCAAACCCAAAACCATTACCCTAAACCTCCCAGATGGACCAACCACCTCTGAGAGTACCTGAGAGATGGCCAAAACACTCCCGGCGAAAGGCCCAAAATTCGGGGCGAGGCTTTGCAGTATTACAACTGTAGCATGAGAGCTCGAATGGGTAACTGATTGAGCAATTAGGGACCTTAAGGACTCCATTTTGACACTTAACTCGGCCGGATACTCACTGGAGAAGCCTACCACCGTGTGGCCGGAGTTGGAGAAGAAGGCCTATGGGGGCGACGAGCTTTTGCACAAGATGGGCTGAAATTGAAGCTTGTGAGGTGATCAGTGGTGCCTAACAATTCTCTACGTTCGAGGAATTGGAAGATGAATCATTGTATCACTCGAATTTGATTCTCACCCGAGCTCAAAGCTTCATGGCCATGGCGGCAAAGGAATGAGCTCCAAGCCAGGGGAGAGGTGAGGGGAAGATGAGCGCAGCTTAGGTGATAACAGTGCGCTATTTATAGACGGGGGACTAAGCGAATGAGCCGGCCTTGGTTGATCGCTCGGCAAGATGAGGCGCGGCTCGGTTCTGTGCTAAAAGCGCGAGCTGGCGGAAGCTATAAATGAAATGGCATGGTGCTACAGAGCGAGGACGAACGTGGCGATGATCGAGCGTGGGCGATGCTGATGCATTGAATCGGAGTAATGGAGACGAGCTGAGCTAGCTGTGCTGAATCGAGAGGGTTCGCTTCGGTCAGAAGAACAGGGAATTGCTTCGGGGCTTCACTGGCTGGAGGAAGAATGTAACATCCCAAAAATTTAATAAAAGTAAAAATGAATAATTTGAGTTTGGATAATATTTATTTCTGAGTTTCTTGACATTGTTGAATTTGGTTTGGATTTCCTCGGATTTGTTCTTATATGAAAAATCCAACAAATAGAATTAAAGAATGGAGATCATCCAAACATTATCTGAATCCAAGAAAATTACCAAAATACCCTCAGAGTGATATTTACCTCTGGTAAGAATTCTAGGAGCTGATCATGAGATATAACACTTTTACAAATTCAAAAATAGAAACCCTGAAATTCTGAAAATCTTAATGTCAGAATTTTTATAAAATACTGAGCAATATCTTGAGCTGAAAATTTTACATAAGAATACTTAGCTCAAATTAATTTGAAAAACAAAGTTTCAAAAAATTATAAAAATATTTGAATTGTCTGATAAATCAAAATCAGGAAAAATGTAAATATGTGTACTGTAACTTGTCAGAATTATTATAATTTTTGTGAATAGTGTTTTCATCTTAAAATTTTACAGTAGGCAGATAACTGGCAGCTCATCACGAAATAAATTTCTCATAAAAACTCAGATATGATAGATAACCTATCCATTGAGCTTTAACTCGTGCGGTGTGCACCAAATTCTCAATTTGCTTTGCCTCCACCATGACCTTCACCGCCATGTGGGTCCTCATTCTAGAGCCTTCCATCGATGCCAGCCAAGCCTCAGATATCAACGCCACTTTAGAGACCACCAGAGGTAGTGCTTCACTTCCTCCTCCACTCCTTCTCTTTCCTCTCAAGCCAGCAACAGAACTTCCTGCGTTTCCTCCATTGCCAAGCTTTGAGCTCCTAGCCGACATCAATTCGAGGGCTAGAGCAAACCAATTCCCAATTCGTTCCAGATACACCATCTAGAGCCCCTAGTGATCAAATCCTCAATAATTTCGTGAGCTCACCATGCAGAATCGAGCCGCAGAAGGCGCCTTCTCCTCCAAAATCGTCACCGGTGGCGGCACAACCCTGCTTTCTCAACGGCAACCACCAAAACAGTAATCCCCGACCTCACTGTTGCTTACCTTGTTACCCATTCGAGCCGAGACTCATCCATTCGCCTTCTCCGGTGAGATCCCGCCATGGCCGCCGCCTCCTCGTGGGCGCCCGTCATTGTCGAAGCTAAATGAGCCAGATTTGGGTAAGCCTCGGCCGTAAATAAGCGATTATTACTAACGCCAAAGACTATGAACATTGAGGTATAACAAACGTACAATACAAATACACAATCAAAAATAAATTTGAATTGTTGAAATATTCCACATGGAATTCAAATTTAACAAAATCAATCTATTTTGCATACATTTTGTTTGTTCAACGAAAATGCACAAAATGAGAGCGATTGTGAGCAACACTTACTTGCAGCACCGTCCGCATCAAGCCGAGGATCATGGTAAGCCCGCGCCACTGCAGAATAGCCCCTTTCTCGATCCCAAAAATGGTGAGTACTCAACTACAAAAGCATCCACAAGAACATGTAATAACTCAAAAGCATTTGTTTACACCGAATTGAATCTAAAAACATAAGAGATAGAACCCTTTCAATAAGAGATCAAACTATCTCACGCATCGTGCATCGATATATGAACAAAAATGCAAGCAATTCATTGTTTTCACATCCCGTCAACAATGAAACAGATCCTCGTGTCCTGAAATGGACCAACAAGAATCGATAAAAGCTCTAATCGAAATATTAATCCTCCAATTCATGCAGGAAAGATAAAACCAATTGTGTAGAGAATGATATGCTCAAGTCTAGGGAAAACCACACCTAACCAAATTGCAGTTCCTATTGTTTCCAGAGGGATTGGTTGGATTGTGATGTTTGCCGAAAATAAGATGACAATGGCTTCACCTCTTCATCATCTGTTTCAATTACATGAAATTGAGTTCAATCAATTAATCACGAAATAACGAAAACTATCCTTTTCAATTTTTCATACAAGAACAACTAACAAATAGCAAGTAATAACTAACAAATAGCAATCCTTTTCAGTTTTTCGTAAGTAATGGAGTAATATAATCAATAATCATTCAACTCAATTATCAACCATCATTCTATTTCTATGATTCAATCAAAGCATCAAGATTCTTGATTCTTTGATTGAATCATAGAAATAGAATGATGGTTGATAATTGAGTTGAATGATTATTGATTGTTCAAGATGACAAGATCATTAGATCAACTAATCAAGTAATCAACTACTAAATTTCTTGATCAACTACTACCACTCACTCATCAATCAAGTCATCATTCATCAAGATCATTAGATGATTAGATCAATCAACTACCACTCTACCAAAGGAGGCAATGACTTACCAATCGCAAAACAAAGAATCACAATTCACATATTCACATTGACATTCACCGATTCACAAATTCACAGAGCACTAGAGCGTAACATCAAGACTCGAACAGAGATGGTGCTCGACGGCCGACCGCCGGACATTGGGCCGGGCGCTGGCACCGGGCAGGCGACGGCGACGCGGATCCAAGACTCGGCCGGTGGGCGGGCAAGCTCCGGCGAGCGGTGGCGGTCGGCGGATCTGGCTTTTTGGCCCGGCCGAGCAACCGAGCAGCCATGCGGCGTTTTCTTGGCCCGGCGACGACGCAGGAGGCTAGGAAGTGGGAACGCGGGCGGCGGCGCCATGGCGGCTTCTTCGCCGCCACTCGAGTCGGAGCCGTGGCGTGGGCGACCTCTTCGCCGAGTCGAGCGCGCCGGCCGTGGAGCCGGAGGGGTGACCGCAGGGCGAGCTGGTCGTCGCCTCGGCGCCACGGGCGGACGGGACGGGAGGCCGGAGGTCGGAGCCGTGGAGCGCCGAGCGCTCAAGGCCGGCCGCTGCTTGCTCGCGAGGATTTTGGCGAGGTGAGGCGCACGAGGGAGCGATTGAGTGAGGCCGTGAGGGGTGAGGGGCTAAGGGGTAAGGGCGCTAATTTGCTGGGCCTCGGGCCCAGGCCCCAGTGGCCCGAGGCCCAGCTCCGCCCCTGCTGCTGTCTCTTCCGGTGAAGCTCCACCACTCCCGGACTCTCCTTGCCGTGGCCGATGTCAGCCTGGTGTCGCCGCCTTCTCCGAGTCTCACGAGCTACCTTCGCCGCCAAGCCCTAGAAGCTCCTCTCGCTTCTGTCTCGCGGTGGGACCAAGCGTCGAGAGCCGAGGTTGAAGAAGGCTAAGTTCCAGAAGGTGTTTCCTATGCTGGTAAAGCGTATTATCATGTTTCAATGAATTTCCAAACCGAGTAGCACTCAATCATGAATAATCTTTTTAAATATAGTTTCAATCCCAGTGAAATAAATTTGTATGCTCATATAAAATGAGAAAGAATCTAAATATGTAAAAATATTTAATTTCGACTCATTGTATAATTATTTAATTTAAGCTTTGATTATGATACTAATATGGTTTCTAATAAGAATTTGTATATAATAATTAATGAAATGATGAAGTTAATATTCATGAGATTTTAGGATCAGGATGTATTCAAGTATCCAAAAACATTTAATCCTTGAGTCACAAAGCAATTATAAGAATTAAAGATATGAATACACTCGATTATGTGTATTATTGCCTGCATAGAAAATATAATTCTTAAAATCATTAAATGAATCTTCCTCTGTCCCTGGAATCATAATAAACTCAAATAGGTAAAATCATCTGATGTTTAACTCAATCTAAATTGTTTGCTTCATAATCATCAATTAACCATGTTATGGCTATTAACCAAATAATAATATAATGGCTCACAAAATGATAAAGTGATTCATATTAGGTTCCTAAAACAAGAAGGACCCATGTGTGTAAAAATATACAAAGTAAGATTTAATTTGCATGTTCTTAATGAAAGGAAATATTGATTTTGGCAAGGAATAAATAGGTAATCCATTGCCATTGAAGTTAAATTAATGCCAAACCCACTTTGAAACAATTCTAGGGTGGTACTCTGCTAATACCTGAAAAATAAATCAAGAATCATGTATAGGTTAGTTGGAAATTAAGATTTGAACTTGGCCGATTTAAGATTTCCAACATGATCATTTAGGCTATTTCAGCGATAGATAAAATAACTCATCCAAATACTAAAGTTAGTAAATTCAGTTTAGAAACACTGTACAAAGTTTATACTACCATATTCTGTAAAAAGAATCATATTCCATTAAGGTTTGCATATTAAAATGGTTAGTCCAAAACCCTTAAGTGTTAACCTTTTGTTTCACTTCTGGCCGATTCCGATAACGTCAATTTGCATTGCCACTTAAGCCTTTTCGGCAATGATTATAATGTATCAGCTAAAGCCAAAAATTTATGGAATCAGCTTAGGATTGTTATGCAAAGTATAAACCATCTCATTATGAAGAAATAACCATATTTCATCATGTTTTGCATACAAATCTTAATAACTAAATGACCCTAAATGACCATATTCATAAATTCGGTAGAAAGAACAATTGGACTTTAATTGTGAAGTTTGTAAATACCAGAACGTTCTCAATCATCATGGAAATGATTTTAGTAGCCTAAATCAGTAGATCTAACTTGTATGAAGCTAATTCTAAGCAAAATCAATTAAAAGGAAAAGAACTAATCACTCATGAACTTATATGATCACTTAAGACTTTTTCATTAACTCGCAAAGCAACTCATCTAAATCCGAATTTAGTGCGGAACAGCCTAGAAATGATCTTTAGATTATAACCTACCGTAATCTAATGAAATAATCTTAATTTATCTTTCTTTGAATCTAAATACTAATAAAGCAAAACCCTCAAGTAATAAGAATGGGCAGAACTCATATTGTGAATAGTGAATCAATGAAAACTTACAACTAATGATTAATTCTATTAATCCAAACAATCTTTGCATCTTGAATTCGTAAAATAAGATTAATAAATTCATAAAGAGCAATCCCTGTTCTTGTAAAGAGTTTATTTGTTTTGCTATATATTTCTTTTGCTCTTATTGAAGTCTTTTATTTGCGTTATTTCCGTTGATCGACGAGTAGAACCCGACGTTGCTGTTTCCATCGTCGTCATCGTCAGCCGCCATCCTCACCTTCACCGTAAGCAATAATTAAGCAAGGCAAGCATCCTTTGACCATATTGATCCCAGTATTTTATATTCCTTTTGTGCATCAAATTGTTTTATGCATGCGATTACTTTATGTAAACTGTTATCTTGTGGATTTGGTAGTTATACCTGTTGTCACATGAATCTCCTTTGATGATTATGAACATGTGAACCTTGATAACCATAGATTGAGGTTAGACATCTCTTAATGTCATCTTGGGTATATACGATCATATTAACCTGCTTAGCCATGCCTTAGCATCAGCAATGTACATGATCAAATCAGTATTTGTTTTCCTAAAAACATTGAAAATAGCACTTGTTGGTTGCGGTACTTTGAATTAAAACCCAAAATGAAACTATGCTTTGATGCGCGATTATTGGCAATAGCCTTGCCAGTGCATTTAAATTGCACGTAGTGTAGGGTGGAGTATCGCCGTGTCAATTTAAGGACCGAGCAATGGGACGCTATTGATTCGAGATTTCGTGCAACCACAAGGGTGAGGATGGGTTATCCATAGCTTATTATGTTAATTAGACATGGCTTTGTTCATTGGTAGGCGGGAGCTCGCACAGGTTTTCTGGTCAGGTCTACCCTGATGGGGTATTCCGGTCAGGTCTACATGCTAATGCAACGGTGTACGCCTCGCCGTGTTTAGAAACGTTGTGTTGGGTGTGAAAGTGGATCCACGGCTTGGGTGTGTGTTTCTAGTTCTACGGCGGGGGTTAACGTCCTGGGCTGGTCAAAGCCATGTCTAGGTAATGTAATGACTATGTATGGTCTTCTTGACATCACACCTAAGGCAGTGTGTCGGGCAAAAGTTGATCATTCCTTGTGGGTAAAGTTGTACACCTCTGCAGAGTTTAAATATAATTAATTAGCCGCGCTCGCGGTCATGAGCACTTGGTGATTTCATTCCAATGCTAGATGTTTTATTATTTTCAAATGGGTTGGTGTCATTTGTTTTGCAAATTGTGATTTATGTCAAAGGGCCGATATTGATGGAATTTCAGGAATGTGAATGATTCGTCGCTCACGTCATGGAGGACTGTGAGTGTTATTATGCTTTACTTATTTGGTATCAATGAATTAATCTTGCTCTTACAAATTCCGTTTGCAAATAACTTGATTTACAAATGAAATTCGCTTTATGCAAATTAACTGTAGCAGCGTTTCCTTTGAAATGGCCTGCATGTATAATAGGCTTTGCTCAAGTCTTGCTGAGTATGTAAAATACTCACCCTTGCTTAATTATATTGTAGGTGGTTGAGTTAGCGCGGCTTCGAGTCTCTTTCGTCGCAGGTTGCGGGATCTTTTTGCCGTGGTATTTCTAAGGATTTATGCCTGGTCAGTTGCCTGCGGGATTGAATGGGTACACTGCAAGGTTTCGCTTCTTTTGCTGCTAGATTTCTCTGAGTTGTAATATTTATTTATATAATCGTTTCCGCTTAATTAATGTTTTGTATGGTTGTGATTTCCAATTGTTGTAAACATGTGAGTGCTAGCTACTGATCCAGGGAATAGCACAGTAATCACATGGAGGTTCCTGTTCATCCGAACGGGGTCTCACAAAGAAGACAACGCAGGGGTGAGGCTGGCAGGTGGGCCGGGTCAGGGAGTGGGACCCGCCTGGAAGTGAAGGAAACGGGGATGCAAAGCCAAAATCTAGAACGGTCAACCGGCTGAGCAAGTTTGGCTTGACTGGATCGGTTTCCCTTCGTGTCAAGAATTAATGAAAATTTTTATACGTGATGGTTTGCCAATTATCTGCTTACTGTTAAAATTTCAGTCAAAAATATTATTCACATAATTATTAAACATTCTGACAAGACGTGCTGCACAGTATTTAGTTTTTCTGTTTTTGAATTATCAGACAATTTAAATATTTTAAAAACTTTTGAAACTTTTATGTGAGTTACTATTGGTCAAATAATTCTCAAGTAAAATTTTCAGATTTAAATATTTTTTATTTAATTTATTAAAATTCTGACATTCATATCCTTAAAATTTTATCTCTCTGTTTTTGAATTTTTAAATATCTCAAAATAATTTATTAATTTCTGTAATTTTTATTGTAGAATAATTTATCACTATTAAATGTACTGTAAAATTTTCAGTTTGAGACAAGGCACAATTATTCCTATTATTCTTTTATTACTTGTAAACATTTTTCCAATGAAGCAAAAATTAAAAAAAAATCCAAAAATTCAGGAAATTAAAAAAACATCAATAAATATAATTTAATTTCGAAATTTTAACTTCTTACTTTATTTTAATTTTGAGGCTGTTACACTATGTAAGTTTTGGGAATCTTCCAGCACCAGAGCACAATGAGGACTTCTTTAGGAAATAAGGACGAGCCTGAGAGCTTCTTAATTTGTAGCGGCTGTAGTTTCGCCAAGGTCTGACGAGCTGGTGTGTACGTTCAGAGAGATTCCCCACTCCTGTTTACCTGGTTGATGGCACTTGTTCTTGTCGGTTAACAATATTGACTTCGCTGCAATTGGCTTTAATGGACCTTGTTGTCTTCAGTATTGCTTAATTTGTGTTGATTATGTGGGTTAGATAGATTAATTGTAAGGAGATAGGGTTTGGTGGGCAGGGGAAGGGGGTGGTGTTCGGTTATTTCGCCTTTCCATTGGGTTAGTAGAGTTTATGTGTTTTGGGAAATGCTACTAGCAGAACGGATTAATACATTGTATGCTTACTTCATTTCGCAGATGGTGATTCTACGATAGATATCAAGGAAAATATGAAATGAAACTAAGTTACCCACAACTGACACATTAGCCAACTATCAGAGCGTAATGGCTAGCAATTCCTGAGGCTAACCAATATATTAAAATTTAGTATAAAATAAAAAATCAACATCACAGACGGTTCTAACGAAAAACCGTCTGTGAATAGGCACAAATCACAGACGATTCCATTGCGGCACCGTCTGTGATGAGGGCATCATCACAGACGGTTTTAAATTGGAACCGTCTGTGCAGACGGTATATTTGACTTCACAGACGGTTCTTCCTTAAAACCGTCTGGGATACGCCCATCATAATAGAACCGTCTGAGATGATTCCACATCACAGACAGTTCGTAAGTGGAACCGTTTGAGATGATATCACATCACAGACGTCTGTGATGAGCTTTTTCACAGACGGTTGGAAAACCGTCTGCAATGACTCTTTGTCATCACTGACACTTGTTTATAGACGGTTCACAAAACCGTCTGTGATGAGGTTTTCGAACCATCTATAATGAGCTTTTGTGTAGTAGTGCACTGAGCTGCTATTGCCCCAAATCCTGGGGAAATTGTGGAGCTTAGCAGGGGTTTTATAGAGGTTCAGTGTTGTTTTGTACGTCTTGTTACAAATACGCTGGTGCATCTTTTTCCCGAACAAACCTGGCTTAATTAAGTAGAAACCGGACTTTTTTTCTGCCCAGTTGTCTACTAAATGAATATACCCCTGCTAACGATTAATGAAATTAATTTGAGCTCTCGTTTCGAAAAAAAACATTAAAGGACTGTTGCAATAAATACCCTCTTGATTTCCTTAGTAGACAAACTTTGTGAAATGACACTACCTAGTTGGACATCTATGTTGAAAAAGAGCCGTATGTTGAGCACCCTTGTGAGTAGCGATCTGAAGCGCGTAGATATCAGCGATGATATGTTCAACAAACCGTCCGGTAGAATTGTGCATGCGGTGAAGTTGGGGGATGCTCTTGTTGAACCATCCCCACCGCAGGAGAGTTCTCTAGTGACGGTACCTTCATTGTTGTATTCTCCCGGACATCTACTAGATGCAATCACGGACTCCCCGCGATGCGTATCTAGTCCTTTCTTACGCGTGTTTCTTTATTCCTTTCTTAGCGTGTTTCTTTATTCCTTTCTTACGCGTGTTTCTTTATTTCTTTCTTACCCGACACCGTCACCGCGAGCAAGCGTTTACGGTTTACCAAGCTGTTTATCATCGTCTCCATGCTTGCCCTACTGGATCGTCTCGATCGAGCGCCGGCCGGCTGTCTATGGTTGCCACTTCTCGTATAGTGGCAGCCGGCCAAGGAGAGAGCAGACGGCTACCCGCCCTGGTATCTCATCCCCGCTCCTTCCTTTTCTGATGCCTTCAGAAACGATTCGTCGCCTTACTGCAGACTAGCTAGGGCAAGATCTGAAACATCTTCTTTGCTATATATGCAGCAGTGCTTCTCCAGGTAATTAATTTTTTTTTCTTGAGAAGATCTTCTCCAGATAATTAAGTTGGGTGCTGGCTGTTGCAGATATTCTTTTCGCACTGTCGCTAGCTTTAATTCAGGAACCTGCTGCTTAATTGTGTTCATCGATGATCCTGTTTCATCATCACAGCTCTCTGTTTAGTGTTTACCATGCACCAGTTAATTTGCTCCAGTCTTTAATTTGTTTGAAGGGAACTGTCATATGTAATCACAAATGGATGGCGGAGCTATTGATACGCACGATGTCCTGGAGCGCATGCTACTCGATGACAGTGCAGAGCCGACGAACCTGACATTATCACTTCTACATGCCATCACAAAAGATTTCTCCGATGACCTGCAAATCGGCAGTGGTGGATTTGCGATGGTTTACAAGGTATGGATAACTCTCAACAGTCTTAATCACACAGCTGATCTGGAAACTCATCTTCATTCTGACAAGGCATGCTGCGACTGCAGGGAATGCTTGGAAATGGGACGGTAGCTGTGAAGAAGCTGAAAGAAATGCTTGATATTGATGAGAAGCAATTCAACCGTGAAGTTAAATGTCTGATGGGGGTAAAGCACAAGAATATAGTACGATTTCTAGGATATTGTTGTGACACACAAGGGAAATTTCAAAAGTACAATGAAAAGCTTGTCATGGCAGAGGTACGACATAGGTTGCTTTGCTTCGAGTACCTACCTAAAGGCAGTCTCCATGGGTATATCACTGGTACGATGATGTGGCAAGTAATAACATTTATTTCCATCTATATTTTGTTTATTAAAGGTTATTATCTATAATTGGACTATAAAAATTACTTTCTTACCATGTGGTATACTATCTAGCATTTGAAGATTTACATTACCTTGAATACGAAACGCTTTCTCCTTTCCCTTCACAGATGCATCTTGTGGACTTGAATGGAAAGTGCGCTATCAAATAATCAAGGGAATCTGTGAGGGTTTACATTATCTTCACCAGAAGAATATTCTTCACTTAGATCTCAAACCTGCTAATATACTGCTAGATGATAGCATGGTACCGAAAATCGCTGATTTTGGTCTCTCAAGGTGCTTTGATGAAAAGCAAAGTGGGGCTATAACTTCGAAACTGATTGGATCACTGTGAGCTAGCCTCTTGAAAGCTAATTTGTTTTGGGTGTTGGGTATGGATTATGCTACATTCCCTTTGCACATTCATCGACTATTAAAATTTCATGCAGGGGGTATTTAGCTCCAGAATCCCACAGTGGACGAATCTCATTAAAGTTAGACATATACAGTCTTGGTGTTATAATCATAGAAATACTGACCGGAGAGAAGGGGTATTCTGCAGTTGAGGAGGTAAGAACAACTTATGTGATGATTCCAAGATAAAGGCAATATTTTGAAATAATTATGTTATGCTTTAACTTCGCATAATATATTTCTTTTTTTCACAATTTGGATAATATCATTCTAGGGAGAACATCCAGTAGTGCAAATCACAAATTGTTACAAACCATAATTTTGTTTTGAGTATCAAGGTAGCACCAAAACATGTGAAGAGAAATAATAAGATGATTTGCCCGCTTTAGTTGGTATAATTGATCATTTACACCGTATGTCAGTGTGACAACATGGGGCAAATGATCAATGGCACAAGTAAGTGAGGGCAAATAATCAATTATTCCAAATAATAAATGTAGTATTTAAACTAAATATAGTCATAAAAGTTACATATTGTCTTCAAGGAAAATTTACATTTTTTTCTCCTTGTTTTTGATCGAATGTGAAAATGCAATTTACATAGTGTTAAATCTGTGAGGACATACTTTACATTTTTTATAAACTTTGTTGTTAGTTTGATGTCTGAATTAACGTGGTTTGCATGTTAACATCGAGTAGTTGTTGTAAGTACTATGTGCTTTAATTTCATGCTTGAAAATAATCATTGCTTCTTTTCATAAACTAGTCGAATCGCCCAAATAATTTGCATGGCTAGATACTACAACACTTATATTTATATTTGAATGTGCGATTGTATTTGTTATATCATGTTAGTATCTATAGTTGAAATATAGTTATATATGTGTTGGTAACTACAACCACTGTTATATTTATAATCTAGCACCACAAATAAGTGGGGTAGATTCTTCCCATTTTTATTGATTAGTGAGAGACTTTTTATTGTTTTTTTTTCTTTCTAAGGTTATTAATTTAGCAATCATTAGTTTTGATATATTAATGTAAGAATTTATATTGTTTATGTCTTAAGGGTTATCAAAGCAATCATTAGTTTGGAATGAAGGAGTTTTGAGACTACAAACCTTTCTTGATTTAATTTTACCAATGTAGTGTATCTGCTATCCAATTCATTATATTAGACTTTGTTTGGAATAGGGGTTTTTCCCCCAATTATTGTAGGAATTAATTTATGAAACTCGTGACTTCCAAACATGCCTTTAATTTGCACCACTGTGATTTAGACCCACCAAGATAAATAGTATAGAACTATTTATGTGCAGTCTGAGAGTATGGTAAATGAATATGATAGATATTTGAGATGTGAGATGTCCATCTATACAAATAGTAGATGATTAGAACTCTAAGCTAGGTTTTAAAATTTTGTCCTCTTTATTTTTTATTTGTTGTTTTATGTAACGTCCCAGGAATTTCCAAATAAGAAAAATGCAAAATGAAAATTTGAACTTTGTAATATTCTGTAATTCTATCTTTTTCAAGCTTTTCTTGAAATCGGCCTCAAAGAAAATCTTTTTCAATGTTGAACCTTTTATTTGAAAGCCATGAAAATCAACTTTGAATCTTGGTGTTATTCTGAATTTTCTCCATTCATAAGTTTTATTGTACTTTTGGTCTTCGAAAAATTAATTTCAACATTTGATTCTAGATTTATAAACTATGGATATTAAAATCATATAATAATAATAATATTTATAAAATTATATTTGAAATATAGGATAACTCTAGAATGACTCTGAAAAATACCAAATTAATTTGAAAGCATTTAGTGCCCTAATTAAATGTAAAATAGTAAACTAGAATAAGAACAAGAAAATTTTCAGATTTATTAAATTTTATTTACAACTTATATTATGCTGAAAAATTTACCACGTAATAAAAATTATTATAATAAATCTCATTAAAAATATCAAAAATAAATAATCAGAGTTGTTGCCTTTAAAAATTCCAAAACCGAAAACCCGAAATTTAAAAATCCCAATGTCAAAATTATTACAAAATAAATATAGCATATATTATTCTAAAATTTTTAAATTAGAATAATTTAACCATATTAAACAACAATAAAATGTTTTAAAATTTTTGAGCCATGTTTATATCCTGAAATAAATTAAAAACAAAATAGATGAAATGAATAGTTCAGATTGTCGTAATTATTGGAATTTTTACACATAAGTTTTAACCTTGAAATTTTTATTGATAACAAAATTATCTAAAATTCACCTATAAAAATTTTAAAAAAAAATTGGATAAGCTTGAACGGAAGACTTAAATGCTAAAACGTATGTTGTTAGAGAAGGGGGAAATTGTGTTGCCCTTTTGCTGTCTCTGCCAGGTGGGCCCCCTCTATCTTTGACCCCACACGCCAGACCATGCCTCCCTTCCTCCTTCCTTCTGCACCACAAATAAGTGGGGTATGTTCTTCCCATTTTTTCTTGATTAGTGAGAAATTTTTTATTGTTTTTCTTCTTTCTAAGGTTCTTGTAGCAATCATTAGTTTTTATCGATTAATGGAAGAATTTCTATTTTTATGTTTTAAGGGTTATCAAAGCAATCATTAGTTTGGAATGCAGGAGTTTTGAAAATACAAACCTTTCTCGATTTAATCTTACCAATGTATTGTATCTGCTATCCAACACATTATATTAGGCTTTCTTTGTAATAGGGGTTTTCCCCTAATTCTTGAGGGAATTAATTTATGAGACTCGATCTTGCGTTCCAAACATGCCTTTAATTTGCACCACTATGATTTAGACCCACCAGGATAAGTGGTGTAGAACTATTTTTGTACAGTCTGAGTGAGAGTATATATATAGTAAATGAATATGATAGAAATTTGAGATGTCCATCTCTTTCCATACTATACGATTAGTAGATGATTAGAACTCTACGCTAGGTTTTAAATTTTGTCCACTTTATTGTTTTACCTTTTCTTGTTGCGTGCTTATGCCTTTTCCTTTCTTTGTTTGTTTGCACGAGGCAGCATTCCAAGACAAGGATGATCTTACCTTTGAAAAATATGAAGTGATACATACATACATACATACATATATGAAAATGATTCCATACTCAACATGCTTAAAAAAATTTCATCAGACCTTTTATTTTTTTTTTGCTACATGCCATTTTCTATATGTATAAGGAATATGTAAACAAATTATGCTATAAAGGGTGGATTTTAATGAAATTTTTTATGAAACTCACTTTGGAGTATCTTATAATCAGTATTAGAGTATACTCAAAAGGATAAATGTCAGGACCAGATTTCCAAATCCGAACCCTCTGTGTTTACCCGTGCTAGTCCAGGAAAAGCTAGCACACACAGTGGAAACAGTGATGATAACACAGTCATATCACAAAGCAAATAACAGTAATTGAGCAAAAAGGAGATAGCTTTGTAACCACATTATTACAAGTAAACAAGCCTTATGGCTTAAGTTCAGTAAGAAGCAGTGGAAATAAAACAGTAGTAGCAGTATGAGCCCATCCATATGCCCAACAGTAATCGATCGGGTACGCGCCTAGTAGTCCGGATCGCCTTCATCAAATCCACACGCATAGAACTCATAATCACCTTCACCAAAGAAACTCCTCAGGAAAATTGGGATGTTGCAAGGGTGAGTACACACCGTACTCCGCAAGTCTTGGAAACATAATGCATGATAACTATATGCAAGGCTAAACAATTGAAAGCATAATATGATTCATTTGCATAAAGCAGAATTTAACTTGAAATAACAATAGTAATTTCATAAAGCAATATTTGACAAAATGTAAATAAATAATAATTGAATTTGATGTATAACAATTTCATAGGTTCCAACCACCCGATTGGCTCCAACCACCAAACCAAAACCCGAGAGTTCCATCCACTCACGGTTTTTCCAAAACATTATTTTCATTTAAAACCAAAACCATAAAATCTACAATGTGCTAGCGTACCTCGCCTGCCCTTGACCGTGGGCACGGCTACTCAAGTAGTTTTAACTCTGCAGAGTGTGTACACTTTACCCACAAGACATGATCGACTCTTGTTGCCATGCAATTAACACACTTCCTTTGGTGTGTCGGCAGAGAGATCATGACAAGGCCTTTACAATGTACGACACCGCTACCAACTTCGCTCGCTAAGGTTTCACCACTGTTAGGGTTAAATCCACCCAGTACAGAAGCCCCCTCTTGCGCCTAGCAAGTGTCTCCATCTGACACCCACATTCAACCCAATGATGAAGCCAATAACGATACGCACAAATTAATTAGCCAGGTCGTACCCATATAGACTTGTGGTTGTACGGTAAAGCTCGGTCCAAGGTAACACACGCTTCGGTCCTTAATTGACTAGGGCGGAACTAACACTGTACAAGATCTCGTGCATCCTGCACCCACCAAACAACCATCCACCCCAGTCTAAACCATTTTCATTTTATTTCAATTAAATAATACCAGCAATACCAATTGCCATAATTTCACAATTAATTTTGAACAATGATTGAAAGAATTTCTACAATGGTAAGATACCGAGGTATTAAAGCAAGACTAAGCAATTCTACCGTCCCATATCACATTATTAATTATCATCAATTACAGTACTTAATATTACCTAGGGTGTCAAGGTTGTCACGATTAATGTCAATGAGGGCATAACAAAGTTGGAATTTAACTAAGCATTAAAACTGCATTTAAAGTACTTTACGCAAGACGATAAGCATGCATAGTTTAAAACAAAATATAATTTTCATGAAATTTAGGATCAACATGTTCAAGGAAGACTTGCCTTCAATGCCTCCCGCTGGTGCTACCTCTGCCGGATGATCCGCTTGCGCTTCAACTGCGTCGTCGACACATAAAACGAGAACAAAATAAATAAAACAAATTCAAATAAAATCCAAAAAATCAAAAGAAAGGCACTGGAAGATAGAGCATGAATTTAGAAATTTGAATCACTCGAATCGGAGTTCGGACGGAGGAGAACGGGCCTTTGGAAGTTTCTCGGGAGAGAAAATCAGAAAAATTACTAAGGGGTGACACATGTCGAGCTTTGATTGGCTAGAATTTTGGTTTTTCGAGAAAATCAGAAAAAGAGAAAATGAGTGTGGCTGACACATGGGGACCACGAGTCAGTGGCTTGGTCCACTATGAATCGGGAGTACCGAGGAGGTTTACGGGTGACGTGGCGGACCACGTTGACGTGGCAGCCACGCGATGTGCTAGGGCGGACGTGGCGATGTCACGGCAACCACGGGGCGACCACGTGGAGGATGGCGAGGTGGCTTACCGGGCAAGACACGCGGCGCGCATCGAACGACTCGGTGCAGATCAAACGGCGGTGAAGCGAGGAGGCGGCGGCGATGACACGGTGAGATCTGAGACGATGGGGGACGATCGGACGGTGGTGGAGTGAGGGCGCAGGCGCGATGACGTGGCACGATCCGGGACGCAGGAGAACGATCGGACGGCCAGGATTAACGGAGGGGGTCGACGGCGAGGTGGCGGCATAATTCCATCGGAGCTGGAGAAGAAGACATGAAAATCAATGGAGATGGACCGAATCGGCTCGGGTTTGCACGGATCGAGGAGAGGACGATGCGGCGAACTCAGGGGTACCAAAAACTACGGCGAAGACTCACCAACGACAGAGAAACGCGGCGGAGAAGGCCTCGGGATGGTGGAAGAACTCCGGCGAGGAAGAGCTCCATGCTGGAAGCGACCCGGCCGATGAGACTTAGGGCAAAATGGGCGGCGCGGGGAGGCAAACCTCGGGAGGCGATCCACGGGGCTTTAAATAGTCTCGGGACGCGTGGAAGGCACGGAAGCCAAGAACGGCATGCGGCTATGGTTTGCACGAGCGGCGGCGCAGCGCGGGGCGACGTGGCGTGATCGGAGCCATCCACGCGGCGACAATTCGGCGGTGCGACGCACGGGCGAAGATCAACCGTTGGATCGGAATCCCACGGCGAAGAATGGTGCGAGATAGTGTTGGGGTTTTGGCGGTGATGTAACGTGGCACGATCTCGGCCGCACGCGAGATGATGATCGGTTGGCTGGCTGAGCTCGGTGATCGGGGCAAAGGGTGACCGTTGGATCAAGATCCAACGATGTTGGTGCTAGGGTTTTGGCGTGGCGGGCTGGGCCGGTGCATTGGGCCGGGCGGAAGTGGAATAGGAACGGGCCGTGAGAAAGGATTCGGCCCGAGAGGAGAAAAGGAATTTAAATTTTTTTCCGAATTAAAAAAAGCCAGAAATTTGAATAAACTCCAATAAATTCAAATAAATAGCAAATAAATGCAGAAAAATCCCCAAAAATACAGAAAAATTCCATGAAGCTCAAGGAACCCAACAAAAATAGAAAAACTTTAATTTGAGGTATAGATTAATCAAATTAAATCCTTTTGCTTTGGAAAATTCAAATTAAGCTGGATTTAATTCAAATAAAATGCAACTGGTTCCTTTTGAAATTTAGACACTCAAGAACTCCAAATTTGAAATGTTACAATAAAGAGGTATAACAACATCATTTAAACGATATATTAGAGGTGCGAGTACATACACCCAGAAGTATGGAATCATTGGAAGCCTTTTTCGTACTCCCGGGAGTACATGCTCTCACCTCTAATATACCACTTAAATGAATACTTTATACTCTTTTATCACTTTCGATACACTCTAATAATAATTATAAGATACTCCAATATGACATGGCTAAAAAATTTCATCAAAGCCCTTTATTTTTTTGCTACATACCCTTTTCCATATGTAAAAAGGAATATATAAACAAATTATGCTATAAAGGGTGGACTTTAATGATTTTTTTTGTGGAACTCACTTTGGAGTATCTTATAGTCAATATTAGAGTACACTCAAAAAGATAAAGAGGTATAACAACATCATTTAAACGGTATCTTTGGAGGTGAGAGTACATACGCCAGAGTATGGAATTATTTTCATACATATATATATATATATATATATATATATATATATATATATATAGAGAGAGAGAGAGAGAGAGAGAGAGAGAGAGAGACTAATTTGCTCTCAAGAGCACAGCCTAACAGTGCTCTCGACTTTTCAACCATACGATGTAGGCATCCAACGGTTTAGCTATCACCAGCGCCTGTAAAAAACTGCTTTAGCTATCAAAAGAGTTAGTATATTAGCAAACGAACCATATTAACCAATGATCATTAGCATATAAAAGCCTTCCGTCCCTGTCTTTTCATACTACCAAAAGAGAGATACAGGCCGCGATGGGGGGCGTCCTCGACACCGGCAAGTGTTTCTTGCGTTTCTTACATGGGAGGGCGTCGCGAGGAAACAGGCCGCGATGGGGACGGGGTGAGACGGCGCCGTTTCATCGAGTGGGAGGGGCGCGCGTAGATCCAACCGTTGGATGCCTATATCGTACGGTTGAAAAGTCGAGAGCACTGTTAGGTTGTGCTCTTGAGAGCAAATTAGCTTCTCTCTCTATATATATATACACACACACACATATATATACACACATATATACACACACATATATATATACACATCATAAAGAGATTCGTTGTTCCTGATTGTTCCTGACCCTGCTTCACCTTAATTGTTTTAATTATGGTCCACTATAATTGAGCCTGGATGTTTTGCATTTCTCATAAAAAAATCAAGCTTGTTTTTCCTTTTAATACTAAGGACCATTGGCCAACACAGATCAACTTCAATTAGGATCTACCAGATTAATTAGTGACTAGATTTTTTTTGGAATTTCTAACATATTTTCTTTTTTTTTTTTTTTGCTTTTTTTCCCTAAGAAGCTGTAAATCACCAATAATCAGTTTTATTATACAAATAAATTGTAACCCACGATTGCATGCATCTTCGTAGGTTGTCAAAAGTTGGATGAACAGGTTGGAGGTATCCGAGGGGACACACTATTGGAACAAGTAAGAGTATGCGCTGAGATAGGCAACGAGTGCATGAATTCTGACCCAGCGAAGAGACCAGTTACACAGCACATGATCGAGAGGCTTGATAAAACGGGAAATCTGGACTGGTCTGTGGAGACTGGCATGAATAGTTCATCAGCTGTGCAGGTGAGTATGTGTACTCATGGAACATAACGTGCTCTGGGCGGAGGGAAGGGGGGCTGGCAGGGGCCTGGCCCCCCCTAACCAAAATAAGGTTTAAGAAATAGTAATTAGTAGTAGTTAGCATTAGCAAACAGTAAAGAAAGGTCTAGTCCATTCTCAATAGGTAAAATTTTTATTTTTCTCAACTTGATGTATGCGATGCTTAATTTCTCTTGCTAACTTAACAAATGGACTATATAAAACAGGTAAAGTTTCCCATTATTCAATGGTTGATAGGCTGTTACGATTGGTCATAACTCTTCTGGTGTCAACAGCAATCACAGAGCGAGTATTTTCAGCTATGAAACTTGTCAAGACCCGCTTTCGAAATAAAATAGGAGACAACTTTCTTCGACATTGCATGATAGTTTACATTGAAAAAGAATTAGTAGCGAAAATTAGTTCAGATGAACTTATTGACTTGTATAATCTTCTAGGTAGTCGTAGAACTAAATTTAAGTTAATAGAGATGTAAGTTTCTTATTTTATAAAATATGTTATATTTTTCTTATGTGGACATATGGTTATGCTATTTTTAAATTTAAATGCATCGATATTACTATAATATTTTTTTATGGATACTATGATAATTTTTAGTTGGTCCACATGACCCCCCTTAAGCCGAAATCCTGGCTCCGCCCCTGGCTCTGAATAACAACGTTTTTGAGAGCTTGTGTGCATCGCACTCTTCACTTTTTGTTGCTCCGAGCAGGTGGGTGAGGTGGAGTGTTCGTTGGTTGTTCAACAGGCGGAAAATGCATCCATTGGGCAGCACCAACGTGTTCCTAATGTACAAGGAGAAACAAGCTCAGAGGTGAGTTCGACCCTAAACGTGGAGTGGAATTACTCCAAGGTAATCGTCGAGACGGATTCTCAAGTTTTCACCAATAGTTGGAAAAAATCAAGTTTACACCGAGCTGCTATTGCCGTGTTGTGGAGTTAGCAGGTGTTTTATACAGGTTCAGTGTTGTTTTGTAAGGAGAAAGCCTTTTGTGGGCCGGGGAAGGAGGTGGTGTTCGGTTAGTGGGAAATGCTACTAGCAAAACGGATTAATACATTTTATGCTTACTTCATTTTGCAGATATCGAGGAAAATATGGAATGAAACTGAATTACCCAGAACTGACATGGACAGTGGGGATCTAGCAAGCATTTCACGTTCCCTTGGTGAGGAAGATCTCGTTGGGATTGAAGATAACAAGCAAACACTTATACAGTGGCTGGGAGATGATAAGTTGGCACTCTCTGTAATAGTTCTGCATGGCACGGGAGGGCTCGGGAAAACGGCACTAGCAGCTAGTGTCTATAAGAAGGAACGAGAAAATTTTGATTGCCACGCATGGCTCTCCATCTCACAGACTTACACCAGAGAAGATGTCCTTAAAAGATTGATCGTGGAGCTTTTCAGAGAGAAACAGAATCTCCCAAGTAACATTGCCACCATGGAAATGACAGCCATTCAAGAGACATTAAGGAGGTTTTTGAAAGAAAGGAAGTGTTTGATTATATTGGATGATGTTTGGACTCCTGAAGTATACATTGACCTGTTTCGAGCACTCACTCCAAATCTCAAGGGGAGCAGAATAATAATCACGACACGGATTGCTGACGTAGCTCACCTTGCTTTTCCAGACAGGATACTGACACTAGAACCCCTATCAGAGGACGAGTCATGGGAACTCTTTTGTAATAAGGCTTTTCCAGATCATGAATGTCCTGCAAAACTTGAAGCTCTGTCAAAGCAAATAGTGAGCAAGTGTGAAGGTTTACCCCTTCCAATTGTCTCTATCGGCAGTCTCTTGTTTGTGCGTGACAAGAGCACAGAGGAATGGAAGCGGATACACGATCAGCTAAGCTGGGAGCTAATTAATAATCCAAAGCTGGATCACGATACTTGAAGTGTTGTTTCCTATACTGCAGTTTATTTCCAAAAGGCTATCTTTTCCGTAGGAAGAAGCTTGTATGGCTGTGGATAGCAGAGGGTTTCATCGAGAAAAGGGGTCAGAGCACGATGGAGGAAGTGGCAGAAGGCTATCTCAATGAATTGGTTCATCGAAACTTGCTACAACTTATTCAAAGGAACTCATTTGGTAGGATAAAAAGATTCAGAATGCATGACATCGTGCGAGAGTTGGCAGTCGATTTGTGTCGCAGGGAATGTTTTGGTGTCACATACGAGGAGGATAAACACGGAGAATCTGATCCTGATGAGAATGATGGACGCAGATTAGTAATACACAAACTCAAGAAGGGTATTCTCCAATCCGTGAGATAGCTAGCATCTTATTTTATGTCTTGTTATTGGTAGAAAAATCTTTTTTCAGATGAGGGGTGGGAGGGACACATGTAGGGGATCGGATCGTCCTCTTCAATCAAATTCAATTGCTCATTCAAAAAGCCAGTTTAATCGGTGCGCATGCGTGCTGCAGTTGCTTCTTCAAGGCTCCCCTTTCGATTATTCTCATCTCGTTCGATGAATAAAGCTAAGGAAGCCAAATACTTTGGCCCTTCAAACCTCACCTACGTACTTGTGTTATCAATTGCTTGTTTCTCCCACTAGCTAGCTTGGCTGCATGCTTTGTGATCATTGTGTTGCCTATTTCGGTTGTGAATGTCAGACATTTGGTGCATGTGCTTGCTTAATTTGTAAACTTATCTGGTTATATGTGGGATCCCGGATTTACCATCCGGAATTTCCTATGTATTTTCGTACTAGTCCCAGATCAGTTGCTAGTACACACAATGAAGCAGTGATAATCATAAACGTAAGCGTAACGAAGTAATAGCATAAATATAAAGTACCAGCCACATGGCTATTTATTATATCTCCTAGTCACATGACCGAGTTTACAAAGAATGAAACAAAAACAACAAGATAAAACCCAAAAGACACCACAGGCGACGACTAGGAGCGCGCGCTTAGTTATCTTGGAGATTTCCAACGAACTCTTCGTCATAGAACTTATTGTCTTCGACTGCATCTTGGTAATTCTCTGATGACAAAATTTTGCGTAGCATGTGAGTACAAACGTACTCCGCAAGTCTAGGAAAATGCAACATGTAGGGCTTTCCAAGGAATATCTTTTGCATAAAGCCAAGTTTCATCAAACTATACTTAATAATAATTTTCACAATGCACATTTTAACAAATATTTTAACAATTGAATATATATTATTCTAGCGAAGGTTCTATCTGCCATCACTAGTATTCTGGCTCACGACTCTATCCATCATGATCAAAACAGGTTCCATCTACCTGATTGGCTCAATCCGCCAAATAAACATCCGAGAGTTCTATCCACTCCCGAATCCCAAAACATCAGTTATTTTAAAACCAAAACCAAGTCTACCAATATGAAAGCATTCTTCGCTTTGCCTTTGACCGTAGGCATGGCTATTCGAATAGTTTTAATTCTGCAGAGGTGTACAGCTTTACCCACAAGACATGATATTCTCTTGATGCCAAGCTATTAACACACTTCCTTAGGTGTGCCGGCTGAGATATCATGACAAGGCCTTTACAATGTATACGCCTAACCCGACCCACCCGCTGAGGTTTCACCGCTGTTAGGGTTCCATCCACCCAGTACAGAAGCCCCCTTTTGCGCCGTGTGGGAAATACGACTTGCCTCCATCCGGCACCCACATTCCACCAACTAGCGAGTCTAAGTTAGGTTTCTACAAATTATTCAGTCAGGTCATACCCATTATAGACATGTGGTTGCACGGTAATGCTTAGAATGGACAGTCATAAGCGTCGGTCCTTAAATTGATTAGGGCGGCTTTCACAAACCAGAACCAGTGTTCCATCCGCACCCGCCCGACAAACCATTCCGCCCCAATCAAAACCATTTTTATTTTATTTTTATTTTACAATCACAGCAGCAATCACCTTGCTATAGTTTTGATAAAACATATTTCAACAACATTTAGAATTTAACCCGCCATAGGTATTTTTAATCAACATCAATTCTAAGCACAGTCTAACGTACTAAACAAGGTTAATCACATGAATATGATTTCATGATTCAAAACTTAAGGTTACAAAGGCATGGTAATCAAACAACAAGGATGTCATTTCGAAATGGGTATAACTAATGTGAGACCCCGTTCTGATGAACAGGAACCTCCATGTGATTACTGTGCTATTCCCTGGATCAGTAGCTAGCACTCACATGTTTACAACAATTGGAATCACAACCACACATTATATTAATTAAGCGGAAACTAATAAACACATAAATCTTACAACTCAGAGAATATAGCAGCAAAGGAAGCAAAGTCTCGTAGTGTGCCCATCCAATCCCGCAGGCAACTGACGAGGTATAAACTCCAGATAGAACACATCGATGAAGATCCCGCAACCTGCGATGAAAAGAGACTCGAAGCCTCGCTAACTCAACCACCTACAATATAATTAGGCAAGGATGAGTACTTTACGTACTCAGCAAGACTTGAGCAAAAACCTATAATATATGCAGGCCATTTCAAAGGAAAGGCTACTACAGTTAATTTGCATAAAGCGAAATTGAATTGTAAACCGAGTTATTTGCAAACGGAATTTATAAGAGCAGTTTAATTGATAACAAATAAGTAAAGCATAAGTAACACTCACAGTCCTCCATGACGTGAGTGACGAACATTCCATATCCTGAAATCCATCAATGTCGGCCCTTTTGACATAAAGCACAGTTGCAAAACAAATGATACCAAGCCTTTTTGAAAATAATAAAACATCTAACATTGGAATGACTTCACCAAGTGCCCATGACATGGTAGCCGCTAATCGATTAGATTTAAACTCTGCAGAGGTGTACATCTTTACCCACAAGTCATGATCTTTCGACCATACATAGCCGTTACATTACTTAGACATGACTTCGATCCAGCCCGGGACGTTAATCCCCCGCCATAGAACTAGAAACACTCACGCGAATCGTGGATCCACTTTCACACACCAAACACAACGTTTCTAAACATGGCAGGGCGTACACCGTTGCATGGGTGGAAACCCTTCCAAGCAGACCAAACCGGAATGCTTGTGCAAGCTCCCGCCTACCAAAGAGCAAAGCCATATCTAAATAACTTAATAGGCTACGACTGCCCCGTCCCAGCCCTTGTGGTTGCACGGAAATCTTGGATCAATAACGTCCCATTGCTCGGTCCTTAAATTGACACGGGCGACACTTCACCCTACACTACGTGCAATTCCTGTCGCACAACCGGCTATTGCTAATAATCGCCCGCATCAAAACATAGTTTTATTTTGGGTTTTTAATCAAAATTTTCAGCAACTAACAGTGCCACTTCCAAACATTTTCAGGAAACTAATCTGATTTGATCATCTGCTTTATTGATTCTAAAGCATGGCTAAGCAAGGATAATATGTAATCGCATATACCCATGATGACATTAAGTAATGCCTATCCTCAGTCTAGGGTTATCAAGGTTCACATGACTATAATCACCAAAGAAGGTTAATGAGACAACAGGTATAACTACCAGATCCACAAAGTAGCAATTTACGTAAAGTAAACGCATGCATAAAATAGTTTAGTAAAACAAAGTATATTACATACTGGGATCAATATGGTCAAAGGGGTGCTTGCCTTGCTTAATCATCATTTCTGACGATGACCGAGATCGAAGATAGCGGAGACGACAGACGGAATCAACAAATACGATTCTACACGTCGATCAACGGAAACATAGCAAAATACTAACTTCAATAAGGGCAAAAAGAAAGTAGATAGAAAGAACAAATAAAGATTCTTCACAAGAAATAGAGATTGCTCTTTATGAATTTATAAATTTTATTTTACGAATTCAAGATGCAAAAATAGTTTAATATTAAATAGATATAATCATTTTATGCTTAAAGTGAATTCTTACTTTTAATTAGGATTCAGAGTCAAACCATCATTTGATTAATATTCTAGTTATAAAAAGCTAATCTACTGATTTAGGCTACTAGCATTATTTACATGATATTTGGGAAGGTTCTGGTGATACAAACTTTATAATTACTGATTTCTCATTTAAACTCAAAGTTCATTCATTTATATTACGCACTTATATAATGTAAATACTTAGGGTTATTAAGCTAATAGAATTAATATGCAAATCATGGTGAAATGAGATTATCTTTTCATAGCAGAGTAGACTGTACTTTAGAGAGCACTACCGAGCTAATTCCATAAATCTTACGATTTAGATGAGACATTATATTCATCGTTGAAAAGGCTTAAGTGGTATTGTTAAGTCGACGTTATTCGGAATCGGCAAGAATACGTAGCGAATGGTTATCACTTAAGGTTTTTGAACTAATAAGATTAATATGCAAACCTTAATGAAATAAGATTCTTTTTACAGAATATGGTAGTATAAACTTTGTAGAGCATTACTAAACTTGTTTTACTTATTTTTGTATTTAGATAAGTTATTTTATCTCTGATCGAAATAGTATAAGTGATCACATTGAAAATCTTAAATCGGCTAAGATTCAGACTTAATTTCCAATTACACTATACATGATTCTTGATTCATTTTTCAGGTGTTAGTAGAGAATAACCCTAAGAGTGTTTTAAAGCTGGTTCCACGTTAATCTGGTGTTGGCCGTGATAGTTTATGTGCATACGAAAGAATAAAGTCTTTTATAAATTTAATTTAAATTAGTTACTTTTGTTAATCACTGAATTCTTATACTTAAAAATATGTTAATGTTGGCTCTACTTATTCATGTACATCTTTGCTAATATTCTTTCCATGAAACACTTCTTAATTATGATTTTGTTCATATACATGAGTATGTGTATATATATATACAAAGACTAGTATGAAGCATTGAAATTGAGCATATGTTTAATTATTTAGAAATCCTAAAAGTTGTGTTTAAATTATCCATTTTCAGCACACATCAGAGTATCATATTTTTAACAATTATCAATAATATTCTTCAAGCATTTCGATTTATCAATTCTTATTTCTTTTTAGCGAATTAAAGCATGGATTTATTTGATGATGGAAATTAACTTAAAACATGAATATTTTTATATATTTGAACTCATTTAGGAATAAGGATTCTGAAAATATTTATTTTCATTTATTTTGATTAAGTCTAATTTAATCTTTTTCTTAACACATAAATGCTCATTTTGGTATTTTCTTTTTAGAATTTCACACAGTAACTCTTTCAAGAATATTTTTGCATATTCTGATACTATTGGGTTTTAAATGATTTAACAAATTTATTTCACTGAGTTTTGATTAAAATTGTAAAAGATATTCATTAATGAATTCAATTCGGCTGGAAAATAGCTGAGAAAAGTTGAAATACGCCTTCTGAGTATTGAAAACGGGTTTTACCCTTTGAACTGGGGACCTCTTTGCTTCGGCTGACATGGGTGGCCCGCCGGTCAGAGGCAGAGAGCAGAGCACGGCTTAGGGCGCGGCGGCGACGACTTTCCGGCGATGCTCCGGCGACGGCGAGCACACCAGGAGAAAGATCTCGGTGAGGCGCATCCGGGGGAGGTGTCAACGCAGCGGAAGAGTTACTGGGGAGGGGCGCAGCCGGTCCCGAGCGGCGGTGAAAATGGCGATCGGCCTGGAGGACGAACCACGGCGAGGGAGTTCGAATGGATAGCTAAATGAGCATCACGGGGCTACTAGGAGTCCCTTTTTGCGGTTATCTTGGCCGGAGAATCACTGGTTTGGGCTGTCCACGGTGGCCGGATTTGGGGAAGACAGGCGCACGGCGGCGGGGCGATTTCACATGAAGAAGAGTGAATATTCTTGAGGGCTTTTGATTAGTGAATCTTGGTGATACTATGGCCGGAAGGAATTGGAAATTTATTGAGTATATTGGCTGTAATTGCACTCGAGCCGAGCTCTGAAGCTCTTCAACAATGGCGGAAAGGAGAAGGATTTGCGCGGCTTGGCTGAGAAAGAAGAAGAGGAAGTAGAGGGAGATGCTCAGGGGTGAATCAATTCGAAGGATTACCACGCGATGAGCTTAATTGCCAATTTCCCCTTTTTCTCGGTTCTTCAGTGAAGAACAGCGAAAGGAGGAGGAAGAGGCGAGCTGGTTCAATGGAAATTTGAAGGAGGACAGCAGCGTCTCAATGCGACTCGGCATGCCCTTTTATAGCAAGCCAGGAGAGGAGCTGCAGGGTTTGAACGCGAATGGGTTTCTCTGAAGCTTTTGCGGCGCCAGGCGCAGTTGATCTCCTCGTCTCGGTTGGGAGCTTCACCAGAGACGACAAGAAAAATGGCGGCCAGGCAAGTTGTCCTCCGGGTACAGGGCGACGGCTCAGGTAGGCGCAGGAGTCGTGGTGGTCTTCGATTGCTTGGGCGGTGCACTGGCAGAGGATGACGCGAAGATTCAACAATTGCGGCTTGATCTTTTGCTCTGAAGCTCTGGCGCCTGGAGGTTGAAGATGAAGTGCAGGAGGGGCTGACTGGTGGGGCTTAGCAGGGACTCGGGTCCACACGTAAGAGGGAGAGGGCAACCGGCTTAAGGGGTCAACCGGCTGGTGCACTGAACTGGCGTCATTTGGATAGCTATCCTGGGTCAAAGATTTTTCCAACTTTTTCTAAACACTCTTCTGGAGGTAGATAAGGTCCAGGAAAATTTTCAAGTCAAAATGCTTCGTGATGAATTAATTAAAATTCTGACATTACACTATGCTCAGGATTTCAAATTCTGTATTTTGAATTATCAGACAATTAAAATATTTTTATAACTTTTTGAAACTTTGTTTTTCAATTATATTTGAGCTAAGGATTCTTATGTAAAATTTTCAGATCAAGATATTACTCCAATATTTTATAAAAATTCTGACATTCCATTTTACAGAATTTATCACTTCCTGTTTTTCGAATTATTTGAAGACTTATCCCATGAGATAATCTTCTGATATTTTTACCAGAGGTAAACACTGTACCAAGGGTTCTTTGGTAAATTTTTCAGCTGGAGATGAACTCTGGATATTTTTCACAAATTCGGACAATGTACTGTTTCTAGTCAAATTGGCTAAATATTTCATTTTCATTATTCAAATCATTGTTCTTTTATTTTTCTCAGTGCAGAAATTGTTTTCTCTACACATTGTGATTTCAGAAAATATATTATTCATAACTTTTCTTTTGTTCATTTAATTACTCACATTTCCTTTAATCATTTTTGCAATACAAAAATCCAAGAAATAAATTCAGAAAAACATAAATTCAATAAAACTCAAGAATACTCAAATTGCAAAGTCATATTATAATATTTCACAGTTTTATAATTTTCAGGATGTTACAACTAACATCCTATATTTTAACATCATCAGTTTATATAAATAGCCATGCAAGTTGGAAACATTTTATAAAACAGTTATAAACAAAGGGATCAACGTGCGTCAAGGAGACTTGCCTTTGGTCGCAGCGAGGGTATCAAAGTCCTGAGGTTCGGCAACAGCGTCGACGGCTCCGGCGATTTCTTCGGCTACACGCAAAACGGTACAACCAAACAAATAAAATAAAACCAAAAAATCTAAAAATTATAAAATTAGTACTGGCAGGAAGGTATTGAATTTAAATAAATTTAGGAATTTGAACGGAGTGATTTGGAGCTCGGATGACAAAGTTATAAGCATTTGAATTCTAAAAATACTGGAAAAAGACAAACGAGGGAATATTCCAGAGCATCTTCTTTTCTTGGATTTTTCTGATTTTGCTTTACTCATTGACATGTGGGGCCGACTGTCATACACTAGTGCTTCTTGCTCATGGGGAAGGAACAGAGAACGTGGGGGTGGGCAGTACTAGTAGAACTCGGGAGGTAGTGCACCTGATGGTTTGGCCGGAGGATGGCCGGAGTTGGTGTAGCCGCGGCATGCCGGCAATGGCAGTGGCCGAAATAAATAAAAAGAATTTTGGGACATGGAATAGCAAAAATAAAGTGAGCACCGTGTAGAACGCGACGAGACGAACCTAAGCGGTGTTCTTGGATTTCGAGAGGATCAGCGGTTATAGAAATCGACGAAGAACGACGCTCAATCGAAACTTCAACCACGAAATTCATCGCCGTCCTATAACAAAATCCGAATTTTATTGAGGGCTTTTGATCGTGGCGACGACGCGCACACGGTGACGCGAACGGATTTGCAATCGCCTCACCGGATCAAAAGTTGCCGCGGCGATGTCGACGGAGGACGACCGACATCGGTTTCTTCGAGCTTTCGAAAGATTGAAGTGGAGATACTGAGAGAGGAAGTGAGCACGGGTATAGGATGCCGAGGCGCTCTTATAGGAGGTGGTGGCACTTTCGAAAAAAGACGGAGAAAGCAGTCGCAAGAATTAAAGAAACAATGATCTTGATTTGAATGCTTATTGCTGCAGTTTTGAGATGTTTCGGGAGGAGAAGGCGGAAATGAATTCCTTGCGATCACACCTTCCAAAGCGAAGCTCGAATCACTTGATTTGGTGCACTAATGAAGAAGTTATGATAGTTGGAAATTTGAAAGCCAAGCACGGGAGAGAAACTCCTCTGTCTTCAAGTTTGCATGAGGAAGATGAGCGGTGTTCACCACGTGGCGTTCTCCCATTGGCTAGGATTTAAATAGTGTAGATTCAATAGCGCACGAGAAAAATTTCTAAAACTACTAGGGAATAAATGGAACCCAATAAAATTGGTTTCACAGATTTTGGATGAATTTTAGAATTTAGATAATTACGGGACGAATAAAATGAATTTGATGAAATGGCGCGAGAGATAAAATAGCAACGAGATTCTATAAATCTTAGAAAATTGCCCAAAGTCATTTTGGAATATTTGGAACCTAATGCAATAGGTTTCAGGATTTTTGGAGGATTTTGGGACGTAGGTGGAATTTCGAGTAAGGACCGAAATTTGAAATTTTGATTTTGCGAACGGTAAAGGATTGAACTTTAATTTCGGAAGGATATGGATGCCAGGTTAATTACAAAACTGAGGAAAATCCAAATTTTGAATTTAATTATTTTAATTAGCTTTTAGCAGAAACCCGAAATTGGGGATGTTACAAACCTACCCCCCTTAGAGAGAATCTCGTCCCCGAGATTCGGAGGAAGAAAGAAAAAGATCAGGAAACTCTGCTCTAAGGTCCTCTTCTCGCTCTCAGGTTGCTTCCTTCTCAGAATGGTTACTCCACTGAACCTTGCAAAACTTGATCACTCGGCTTCTGGTTCGGCGCTCTGCTTCATCCAAAATTTTGACTGGATACTCTAGATACGACAGGTCTTCTTTTAAATCCAACTTCTCAAAAGACATCTGTTCTTCTGGTATTCTGAGACATTTCTTCAACTGAGAAACATGGAAGACGTCATGCACATCTGACAGCTGCGAGGAAGCTCCAACTTGTAAGCAACTTCTCCTCTTCTGGCTACTATAGGGAAGGGACCTATGTAGCGAGGTGCAAGCTTCCCACTGACTCTGAAACGATGCATTCCCTTGAGAGGTGAAACCTTAAGATACACATGATCACCAGGTTCAAAACTTAATTCCCGGCAATGATTGTCAGCATAACTTTTTTGCCTTGACTGAGCGGTCTTCAAATTCTCACGGATTACTCTGACTTGCTCTTCGGCTTCTTTCAGAATCTCAGGTCCAATTATTTGTCCACCCTCTGTCTCTTTCCAATATAACGGTGTTCGGCATTTTCTTTCGTACAGAGCTTCAAATGGTGCCATTTTTAACTTGACTAGTAACTGTTGTTGTAAGAGAACGCTGCATAGGGCAAATTCTGATCCCATGAACCTTTATAAGTCAAAGCACAAGCTCTCAACATATCTTCTAGTATTTAGTTTATCCTTTCCGTTTGACCATCTGTCTGAGGATGGTAAGCAGTACTGAAGTTTAGGTTTGTGCCCAGAACCTCATGCAACTTCTGCCAAAACCTCGAGGTAAACTGGGAACCTCAATCTGACACAATCTTCTTTGGCACACCCTGCAAACATACAATTTTGGTTATGTATAGCTCTGCTAACTTATCACCAGAATATGTCGTCTTCTGAGAATAAAATGGGCTACTTTTGTTAATCTATCCATAATAACCCATTTTGAATCATATCCGGACTTAGTTCTGGGAAGTCCGGTGATAAAATCCATTCCTATTTCTTCTCATTTCCAAACAGAACACGCAAAGGTTGCAATAAACCTACCGTCTCTCGATGCTCGCTTTAACAAGTCGACAAATATCACAACGTGCCACAAAATCAAGAACTTCTCTTTTCATATTGGACCACCAATATTTCTCCTTCAAATCTGCGTACATCTTGGTACTTCCGGATGAATAGAATAAACCGAATCGTGGGCCTTCTTCAAAATTACATCCTTGATCTCTTTTTGATTAGGGACTACTATTCTTTTCCCGAACCAAACAGTACCTTTCTCATCTTCAGAAAATTCAGGAAATTTTCCTTTCTTCATACCATCTTTTAGGTCTGTGATACCATTCTTTTGAGCCTCTCTGATCTGATCTTCCAGGGTTGAATGCACTTAGACATTGAAAATGCAACCTTCATTTACCAATTCCAAGTTGAGGCGTCTGAACTCTTCATGAAGTGCTGGCTGACTTTCTTGAACCATAACAGTGTTGCAATAACTTTTCCTGCTCAAAGCATCCGCAACAACATTAACTTTTTCGGGATGATAATGGATACCAATATCATAGTCTTTAACTAATTCCAACCATCTTCTCTACCTCAAATTGAGATCTGGCTGAGTGAAAATGTATTTCAAACTCTTATGATCCGTATAGATCTCACATCGATTTCCAATCAAATAATGCCTCCAAATTTTGAGTGCGTGCACAACTGCTGCTAACTCTAGATCATGGGTTGGATAGTTTTCGTCATGGGGTCATGATTGTCTTGAAACATAAGCTATGACTTTACCTTCTTGCATTAAAACACATCCAAGACCTTGCTTTGACATATCGCAGTAAACTTCAAAATCCTTATGAATATCCGGCAGAACAAGTACTGGTGCTGAAGTTAACCTCCTCTTTAATTCTTGAAAACTCTGTTCACAAGATTTAGTCCATTCAAACTTCTTCTCCTTCTTCAAAAGTTGAGTGAGTGGTCTCGCTATCTTGGATAAACTTTCAATAAAATGCTGATAATATCCTGCTAGACCAAGAAAACTTCTAATATCCGGAACAGACTTGGGTTGCTTCCAATTAAGCAGGCCTTTACTTTAGCAGGATCAACTGCTACTCCTTCAGCCGAGATGACATGTCCCAAGAAAGCAACTTCCTTCAACCAAAAATCACATTTACTAAACTTAGCATAAAGCTGATGCTCTCTGAGCTTTTCCAAAACTATCCTCAAATGATCCTCATGCTCTTTCTTATTCTTAGAATAAATAAGAATGTCATCAATAAAAACGACAACAAACTTATCTAAAAGCTCCATAAACACCTTATTCATCAAATTCATAAAATATGAAGGGGCATTTGTTAATCCAAACGACATCACTGTAAACTCATACAGTCTATATCGGGTAATAAAGGTTGTTTTTGGAATATCTTCTTTTCTTATCTTGAGCTGATGATATCCCGATCTTAAGTCTATTTTTGAGAAAACCTGAGCTCCTTTCAACTGATCAATTGATCATCTATCCTTGGCAAAGGATACTTATTCTTTATTGTGACCTCATTCAGAGATCGGTAATCTATGCACATTCTCATACTACCATCCTTCTTCTTCACAAAAATTACTGGGGCACCCCAAGGTGATGAACTTGGTCTTATAAATTCTTTCTCATGCAGTTCTTCAATCTGTTTCTTCATTTCTGCTAACTCATTAGCAGGTAGCCGGTAAGGCCTTTTTGAGATAGGAGCTGTACCAGGTACAAGCTCAATAATAAACTCAATGTCCCGGTCTGCTGGCATACCAGGCAAATCTTCTAGGAATACATCTGGGTATTCATTCACTATGGGCACATTTTCCAAAGATGTACCTTTTAGTTGGTTCAGGGTACTACCCCCTTAGAGGAGAGATTAGACAGGAACTCCACTCGAATTCCCTCAGGACTAGTAAGGGAGATAGCTCTACTAGCACAGTCTATCTGACCCTTATACTTGGTTAACTAGTCCATTCCAAGGATTACTTCTATACCCTTAGTATCCAATAATATTAAGATCGCTAGGAACTTTACCCCTTTTATAGTTATATCCATTATTGGGCAAATAGCAGTTGTTCCTTTCAACTGATGAGAGGCATAAAGAATACTCTCATACTCATCACTTTGGGTGTCGGGACCGAATATGCAAATCGGACCCTCTGTGTATACCGCACTAGTCCAGGATCACGCTAGTGCACACAGCTCAACATTAGTGAATATCACAATCATACACAATGTAAATAGATAAAAGACATAATATATTAAATAATACCGGTTGTATGACCTCATGGTCAACTTACTTAACAATGCCTCATAAATTTGAACAACAAATTGAACTGCAATGAATGAAGGCGAGGTAACCCTCAATATACCATAGGCAACCGACAAGGCTCGCACCCTAAACATTCGTCTCTTCATGGTACTTCTTCAAAGATCGATGATTTTTGTAGGCAAGGGTGAGTACACCAACACGTACTCAACAAGTTGTGCATAGAATGCAATTCTATCATAGCTATATGCAAGGCTTATTCCAAAGGCATGGCAAAGGTTCAATTTGCAACTAAGCAACATTTGTAAACACAAATAATACATAGATTGAAAAGACAGTAAAACCAATAATAACAAATAAGTAGATTCAGTGATTCTCCAATAAACCAAGTTTTCCAGCCTAAACCAGATTCCATTATCCACATGGCATCCTGCCATCCCAACAGTTGTCAATTTTAATTAACTACCCCTTGACTATAATTCCCGAGCATTGCTCAATACCGTGAGCACGGCTATCCGAATAGATTGTACACTCTGCAGAGGTTATGCACTTTACCCACATGATACAACCATGCACCACACAGGCGAACGATTATAACAAAGCCTTTACAATGCATCCTCTTAACCCAGTGCTACCCACTAAGGTTTCAACACTGAAGGAACGTCCTACACCAGCAGGGCCCCCCTCTTGCGCCATGTGAGTTTCATTCGTACACCCAGACTCACACCACCAAGATAGCACTCAAGCTAAGCATTTGCAAATTAATCAGCTAGCCTGCCCCATAACAGACATGTGGTTGCAAGATTGACTCAGGTCAAAGGCTCGCAAGGTTAAGTCCTTAATTGACCGAGGCAAGACTAACCAAATGTGACCTCAAGTATCCAAAACCAATAAAAACCAAATACGACCGCCCAGTTGCCACTCTTGGCCCACCAAAAACAATCTTGCCACTTGCCCTAGTCTAAATCATTTTTCCACCCCAGTTGATTACCAAGCACCATGCGTTATACACAAATCAACCTCGTTGTGTGACCTCCTCGCCACAACAACTCAATCTCATCGTGTGACCACACATGACACACAAATTCTCATCATTGTTCCATATTCCATTAGTCAAGATTATTAAACCATAATTCATGAACATGTGATGACGTAGCATGGCTAAGCAAATCTATTCATCCTAACCATCCATGTTGATTTCATTATTAACCAACTATAGTAACCAACTTAAGGTGATAATGAAACATGGCATACAAATATCAAGGTAGGGTATAAATCAATTGGGCATGTTTAGCTAATCCCAAAATTAAGTTGAAGTCATTTATAAGCATAAAATAACATGCAATAATGTAAAGCAAAATAGCAGATTTTTCCTAACATGGGTGCAACATGATCAAAGCACAACTTGCCTTACTCAACCTCCTCGTATTGGTCTAGAAACTATTCTTGAGTTGATGGCTCCTCCTCCGAAGCGTCGCACAATTCAATGTCTACGCGAATCAAAAAAAATAGCAAATAAACACCAAGAACAAATAGCAAATGAACTTGAAAATTCAAATAAAATCCACCATTGAAAAGATCTCAATCTTACAAACTTTTCAGAATTCGAATCACCCAAATCGGAGTTCATATGCAAAAGTTATAACATTTAGAAGTTTTGAAAATAAACTAAACTCTGGAATTAGAAATTCTAAATCTTTTCAATTATTTTATAAAGAAAATCCGAATTTTCTGCCTTGGCTTGCTGAGACAAAAGCGTGGCGAAATCTAGACCGATGAACTCAATCTAGCAGTTCACGGGTAAATCTACTATGTGGCCTAATGTCAATCGCCCAATCTAAATCCAACGGTTGATATTTAATCTAAGACGCCTCGATTCGAAGTGGCGTGGACGAATTCCGGCGCTTGATTACGATCTGACGGCTAGTGAAGTTCCCGATCAGCGATGAGGCGACGGTGACTTGAATTCACCGAAGACGAAGACGACGACCCGGCGACAACTTCGGCGGCAAGCGCCGAAATCTCTAGCGGCGTCTGCTATCCGCGCGAAATCCACGGCGAGCGTGACTTCGCTCGGCGCTGGAAATTCTTCTTCGTCGCTTGTTCCTCCGGCATCGCAAGCGCGGCTTAAATAAGCATAAGCGACGCGCCGCCTACTACTCGCTCGAGCGGACTACAACTCCTAAACGGACTTGAGTTTCCTTCGAGTCAGTCCTTCTTTCAGCGCTGACGGAAGGGCTCCGAGTCCCGGCTGGCTTCGGCGTTGGAAAAATTCAAATCGACCACGCGTTGTTTCCTCCCGCCTGGTAGGACTTCCGACTCCTTGCTAAAGTCGGCGCTGAGTCCGACTCGTCCACATGCTGCGCTCCCGCCGGAAGACTCCCGACCATCGCGGCTTAGGTGCCAGCGCGAGCGTTGACTCGATCGCTCGCCTTTCACAGGACAAGGCGTACTTCTCCCACGCGCCGATAGCCGTGCGTCCTGTTCGGTGACGTTTTGGAGAGGATAGCCGGTTGGTTAACACATGGAAATTCAGCAGCTCCCTCTCCTGGTTGCGTGAGACAATTTCCTTCCTGAATCGACATGCTATATCCTCAATTCCTTTTAGTCTATACCGGTCATTGTCCCAATTCCTAATCCGATTCAATCCCAGAGAAAGAAAAACAAATCTACGGAAATACTTTGAGACCTTCCGAACTCAAATAAATTATTCCTGGCAACCTTTATTTTGAATTTATCTATTTATCATTAGTTTTCGACCTGAGGCAATATACTTTTAGAATAATCCAAATAAATCTCAGAAAATCCAATTAAATCCAAAAAAATCACAAAAATCATAAATTGTAATAAAATAATATTAAATAAGAAAAATAAAAAATTTGGGATGTTACAAACCTCCCCCCCCCTTAACGGAATCTCGACCAGAGATTTAGGGTCAGCTAGAGAATAGGTTCGAGAATTCCGCCTTCAAATCCTCTTCACGCTCCCAGGTTGCTTCATTATCTGAATGATTACTCCATTGGACTCTACAGAAGCGAGTAGATTTATTTATGGTCCTACGCTCCATTGTATCCAAGATCTTAATAGGCTGCTCTTTATAAGTTAAATCCTCCTGCAGCTCGATGGCTTCCAATGGTGCTTGCTCTGCTAGCACTCTAAGACATTTCTTGAGCTGTGATACATGAAATACATCGTGCACTCCCGCCAATGACTGTGGCAACTCCATCTGATACGCAACCTCTCCTCGGCGGCTCAGAATTTTAAATGGTCCAACATATCTAGGTGCGAGCTTTCCTTTAACGCTGAACCTTTTCACACCTTTCAAGGGGGTGAATTTGAGATACACGAAATCGTTGGGTTCGAAACTCAACTCTCGTCGGCGATTGTCAGCATAACTCTTACGCCTAGATCTGTCTTTGTTCTCAACCTTTCCCTGATCATGGCAACTTGCTCTTCAGCTTCTCTAAGCATCTCAGGTCCAAATACTGAACACTCCCTTACGGGGTTCAACAGGCTCGTCCATGTAAGGCTTCAAATGGTGACATCGTCAACCAACCTGGTAACTATCGTCATAACTGAATTATGCCTATGGCAAACATTTATCCCAAAACATGGCGTAAGCTAACGCACAACCTCTAAACATACCCTCCAGAATCTGATTAACTCTTTCTGTTTGTCTATCGGTATGCGAATGATAACTGTACTGGAATTCAAGTGAGTTCCCATTGTTTCATGTAACTCATTCTAAGCCCTCGAGATAAATTGGATACCTCTATCGGACACAATCTTCTTAGGCACCTATGCAGTTATTAAATCCCTGATAGATTTGCCAAATGATCTTTTGAATACGTAGTCTTCAGTGATATGAAATGAGTAATTTTGGTTAATTTAATCAATAATGATTCCTCCGAATTCATACCTTTTAGGGTCCATTTACACTAGGGATTATTTTAATGATTTGCCTCCTATAGGAATCTATAATGATTTGCAACGAACCTTTAGATCTCTAATGCATTGCCTTTATTTTTTTGATTCACATCACATTGAGTATCATAACCAATAGTTTAGCCCTTCACCTTAGGTCACCAAAACCCTTCCTTAAGATATTGATTCTCTTTGGCACTTCGGGTATATCGAATACTTAGAATTATGAGTTTTCTCAAGTATCAATTTCTTAGGATCTTCCTATCCGGCACACTGGTTCAACATTAAATCCTTATGGTATCCTAATCACTCAAAATTTCTACTTTTTGGCTACGCCTTCTTCTTTCCTTAACTTGTTTTTATACTTCATCTACCTTGAACTTCTTATGTTACGATCTTCTAATGTTGGTTCTATTTCCAAGGCAACTATGAAACCTTGTGGGGCGACCTTTAATTTCAACTTCTTAGATTCTTTACATACCCAGTTAAGCGCTTATTATCAACATATTACCTCGTAACTCAAACGTCGACTACCACTTTAGCCTTACTGAAATGCTTATGGATTCTGACACTAGACTCTTTGATCCTTTCCAACCATTATCTTCGTTCTATATTAAGGTTGGACTGAGTAAATATATTTAGATTCTTAAGGCTCATATTTATTTTCAATGAGATAGTGACACCATTTTTCTACGCGCACTACAACGTCTAACTCCAAGTCATACGTAGGGTAATTTCAACTGCCTCATCGTTTATGCAACAATGTCGGTTCACTTCTCAGATTATGTCTAGAAGCATCATCCGTATATATTGAAACTACTCCATGACTAGTAATACTAACACATGCGTTAATGGTAACTGCTCTTTCAACTTCCGAAAACCCCTTTTCGTTACTTTGGTGTCCATGCATCTCTTTCTCCTTAACAATCGTACAAAAGGTCTAGCTATTGTCGAAAAACCTTCTTACGAACCAGTGGTATTATCTTACCATTTCTAGAACCTTAAATCTAGGTAACGTACTTTGGTTGCTTCTATGTAACACAACCTCTACCTTACTTGGTTCAACAATAACTCCTTTAGCGTCTTTATATGACTCGAGATTTCGACCATTTCACTTAGGAATTCACACTAGTTGAACTTAGCATATGACTACTACTCTTGCAATCTTTCTAAATCAATCTAACATGTTCTGCATGATCTTCTCTTGTCTTAGGGTATACTAGATTGTCATCAACCATGAATTTATCAATTACTCCATAAATATCTTACTTATCATGTTCATTAGATATGCGGGGCATCGGTCAATCCAGGAGATTTAGCCAAAACTTATATCGTTTATGTAGAGAGTGCAATCTTAGAAACATCTTTCCCTGATTCCTAAATTTATGATAGCCTAAGCAAAATTTTGTCAAATTCCAATTCTCTCCTAAACTGTCCAATCATGTTGTCGATCCTGATATTGGATACTTGTTTTTAACCCTTTCTTTATTTAAATCATGATTCATTGCACTTTTCCGATCTTCTATTTTCCCTTTTTGTTAACCACAAATAACGCATTAAGCTTTCTCAAAACTCTTCCTAGTAATTCTTCGTCATGCCTTTCCATTTTCCATTAATTCATTAGAAACATTTGACATTGTCTTTTCACTATTGGGTTGTATCAGGCACTAATTCGCTCTTGATCTTGATCTTCTGATATGACGGCATGCTAGACAAATTCTTAGGAAATATATCAAGGCATTCCCTGACAACTGGCGCATCTTCTAATTGGCAAATTCCACTTTTATCCATTAGCTGGCTAGCATAAACTGTTATCACTTGAAACCCCCTTTTTTCATTTAGAGTTTTAATTCGGTATAATTTTTACCAAAATAGCCTTATGTTTGAGTATCCAACTAATTCCAAGAATAACCTCAAAAGTCTAAATATCCAACTCAATATGATTTGCTTGGAACTCTATTCTCTGAATTCTCAACATCCTGGGGTAAATCTAGCACAACTGCGCACTTATTGACAAATGGCAAATCCTTTGGCTAGCAAGCTCACGTTGGGTACCACTAAACTAGCCACTATTTCTTATGCATACTTTTCAGGTAACCCGTAAACACGAGGATACTCTTAGAGAAACATCTAATCCGTCATTTTACATTCTCGTTTTTTCCCTATAATCTGTATACCCATGATCAACCATTTATGCTTTATTTCCTTTGACAAGGGAATCCTTTACATGGAATTCATCCTTAATAAAGTTCGACATTGCACTAAATAAACTCATGACTCGACTTCCTTGATTTAGCATTAGTTGGGGCTTCGATAGGGACAGAGTTGTGATTGACTAGTGTGACACCCGCTCAAGAACAGGAACCTCCATGTGATTCTTGTGCTATTCCTGGATCGATAGCTAGCACTCACATGTTTACAACAATTGGAAATCACAACCATACATTATAATAATTAAGCGGAAACGATTATACAAATAAATATTACAACACGAGAAATATAGCAGCAAAGGAAGCAATGCCTTGTAGTGTACCCATCCATTCCCGCAGGCAACTGACCATGCATAAATCCTTAGAAATAAATCGCTTCAAAGAAGAACCCGCAACTCTGATTTAAAAGAGACTCAAGCCTCGCTAACTCATCCACCTAAAATAATAATTAAGCAAGGGTGAGTACTTTACGTACTCAGCAAGACTTGAGCAAAACCTATAATACATGCAGGCCATTTCAAAGTAGGCTACTATAATTAATTTGCATAAAGCGAATTTGAATTTGTAAATCAAGTTATTTGCAAACGGAATTTATAAGAGCAAGTTTAATTGATAACAAGTAAGTAAAGCATAATAACACTCACAGTCCTCCATGACGTGAGCGACGAATCATTCAATATCTTGAATTCCATCAATGTCAGCCCTTCGACATGAAACACAATTGCAAAACAAATGATACCAAGCCCTTTTGAAAATAATAAAACATCTAACATTGGAATGACTTCACCAAGTGCCCTTGACCGCGGGCGCAGGTAATTAATTAGATTTAAACTCTGCAGAGGTGTACAACTTTACCCACAAGTCATGATCTTTCGACCATACATAGCCATTACATTACCTAGACATGGCTTTGGTCCAGCCCGGGACGTTAATCCCCCGCCGTAGAACTAGAAACACACACCCAAGCCGTGGATCCACTTTCACACACCCAACACAACGTTTCTAAACACGACAGGACGTACACCATTGCATTAGCAAGTAGAAACCCCGTCAGGCAGACCTGACCGGAATACCTGTGCAAGCTCCCGCCTACCAATGAACAAAGCCACATCTAAATAACTTAATAGGCTAAGGCTACCCCATCCTCACCCTTGTGGTTGCACGGAAATCTTGGATCAATAGCGTCCCATTGCTCGGTCCTTAATCCGACACGGGCGACACTTCACCCTACACTACGTGCAATTCCTTTCGCACATCCGGCTATTGCCAATAATCGCCCGCATCAACACAAAGTTTTATTTTGGGTTTTTAATCAAAGTACCCGCAACCAACAGTGCTATTTTTCAATGTTTTCAGGAAAACAAATACTAATTTGATCATGTACATTCTTGATTCTAAAGCATGGCTAGCAGGAATAATATGAACGCATATACCCGTGATGACATTAAGTAATGCCTATCCTCAATCTATGGTTATCAAGGTTCACATTTCCATAATCATCAAAGGAGATTCACGAGACAACAGGTATAACTACCAAATCCACAAGATAGCAATTTACATAAAGTAATCGCATGCATAAAATAATTTGATGCACAAAAGGAATATAAAATCTGGGATCAATATGGTCAAAGGATGCTTGCCTTGTAATTGAGCGAATACAACGAAGGCGAGAATTGCGGTACGATTTACGGCAACGAGAGGTAGAGCGTCGGGTTCTACGCCGAACAACGGAAATAACGCAAAGCAATAAACTTCAATAAAGGCAAAAGAAATAGATAACAAGAACAAATAAAACTCTGCACAAGAAACAGGGATTGCTCTTTATGAATTTACTAATCTTATTTTACGAATTCCAGATGCAAAAATTGGTTGGATTAATAGAATTAATCATTCGTTGCAATGCTCATTGATTTTACTATTCATAATATGAGTTCTGCCAATCCTTATCACTTACGGGTTTTGCTTTATTAGGATTCAGATTCAAAGCAAGATGAAATAAGAATGTTTTCTTAGATTACTGCATATTATATTCTAAAGATCATTTCTAAGTTGTTCTTTATCAAATTCGGATTTAGACGAGCTTACTGCGAGTTAAAGAAAAAGCTTAAGTGATCATATTATATTATGAATGAATACTTCTTCGCCTTTGATTAACTTTGAATAGAATTAGCTTTACGCAGGTTAGATTCATTGATTTAGGCTACTGGATACATATTCGTGGTTTCTAAGAAGATTCTGGTGATACAAATAACTCAACTACAGATTCCTTCATTATTACCTAAAGTTTATTCATCCACATTAAGGTCTAAAGAAACGTGATTACTTAGGGTTATTAAGCCATCAACATTAATATGTAAATCATGATGAAATGAGATTATCTTTTTGTAGCAGGGTAGACTATACTTTGGAGAGCACTACTAGGCTAATTCCACAAATTTTAGGATTTTGGACAAGACTATAAACTTCTCGCTAAAATGGTTTATGCTACACTTAAAGACTATACTATTCAAAATCGGCAGGAAGGGGAAATAAGGATTAATGCTTAAGGATTTTGAGCTATTTGGATTAATATGCAAACTTTGATGGAATAAAGTTATTTCTTTAGGATATGGTAGAATGAACTTTGCCTAGTGATTCTAAACTAGATTTATAAGTTTTACGATTTAGATGAGACATCATATTCATTGTTGAAATAGCTTAAGTGGCATTGTAAAGTTTACGTTATTCGGAATCGGCCAAAAGGTGAATCACATGATTAGCGATTAAGGGTTTTGAACTAGCTTGATTTATATGGAAAGCATATTGTAATTAAGATGTTTTTGTAGAATATGGTAGTAAAAACTTTGTAGAGTGTTACTAAACTAGTTTTACTGATTTTAGTATTTAGACGAGTTATTTTATCTACTGCTGAATAGTCTAAATGATCACGATGAATAACGCTAAATCGACCAACTTTATATTGTGATTGCAACTACAATATACATGATCTTTAATTCATTTTTTAGGCATTAGCAGGGAATAACACATGGAGTGTTTTAAAGTTGGCTTTGCATTATTTTGACTTTAATCGCAATAGATTATCTAATTATCTATCGTTATAATTTACATTTTCTTTCATTAAAAGAATGCAATTTAAACCTTATCTTAAATATTTTTACATCTGGGGATCTCTCTTGTTTTAGGAATCTAATACAAATTACATTATCATTTTGTGAGCCATTATGCTAGTATTTTGTTAATAGCCATAACAAGGTTAATTAATGATTATGAAGCAAATAATTTAAATTGAGTTAAACATTAGATGATTTTACATATTTGAGTTTATTATGATTCAGGACACATATAAATTTATGTAATGATTTTTGGAATTACATTTCTTTGGATACAACATCATCCATACTAATGCTTATTCCTAAATTAAATTTTACTAATTGTTTTGTGACTCAAGAATTAAGTATTTTGTATATTTGAATACATTCTGATCCTAAAATCTCATGAATATTTATTTCATCATTTCATTACTCATTATTCACAAGTTTCCATTATAACCCATACTTGCATCATAATCGAAGGTTAATTTGAATAATAATCCTGTACTTCAAAAATTAAGCATTTTTACCCATTTATATTCTTCTTGATTTTAGATGAATATAGGAATTTGTTCCATTTAATTTGGATTAAAATTGCAGAATATATTCAGGATTAAATATTTACTGATTTGGAAAATGCACTGAAAACTCGAAATACGCTTTACCAGTAGAGAAGCGCCTTCTGGAACTAGCCTTCTTCCACCTCAGGCGACAGACTCGCTGGCCCCATTGCGCAGAGAAAGAAGAACAGAGGACCGGCTAGGGCTGGACGGCGGCGGTCTTCCGGCGATCCTCCGGCGAATGCGACGGCACCAGGAGCATCAACACGGCAAGGAGAACTCGGGGGTGAAGTCGATTCAGGAGGAGAGACAACAGTGGGGAAATGAAGCTCAAGCAGACCAAGAATGGCGGTCCGGCAAGGGCAAGAATCAAGACCAGTGAGCTGAAATGGGTGAGATATTAAGCATCACTGAGCTACTGGGAGTCGGTTTTACCTACTAGCCGAAGCGGAGATGGACGGAGGAGCTCCGCCCACGGTGGCCGGTTTTGGAGAAGAAGGTGCTCACGGCGGCGGCGACATTTTGCAAATAAAGTTGCAGGGATTGTTGAGGGGTTTTACTTCTCTTAGCTTGGTGATGCTCTAGCTCAAGGGGATTTGGGAATGGAAGTCTCTCTTGCTCGGATTTCGCTTCGCACCCGAGCAGCAGAGCTCCCTGGAAATGGCGGAAATGGGGGATGTTTCTTGCGCTGGCTTGAGGAGAAAGGAGAAGGAGTGGAGGGGGAAGTGAAGCACTGCCTTGGTGACCACAGGGGTGCGGTTTATAGCCAGAGATTGCAGCGAATTGAGTGGGATTCGTGGCAGCAATCGAGCTTGGCGCAGAGCTTCGGGAGACTCAGCCTTCTTCAGTGGAACGAACGGAGTTGAGGGTGATGAGTTCGGCAGCAAGGCTCTGGGACCACTGTCAGTGACTAGGAGCTTTTCCAATGCACCAACGGAACGGAACAAGGTCAGGTTGGCCCACACGTCGGTGACTGATCGAATTTCGTTTCGGATTTTGATTTTTCTTTGAGAACAATTGAATTCTATTATTTTTCAAATTTTGTTTTTCAAAAGGATTTGATCTCGGAATGCTTCTATAAATTTTTCAGCTCCATTTGTGATTCCAATATTTTATGTGAATTATGACAATACATTGTTTTGATTTAAAAGTTATCTTTTCCTTTTATCTCCTCATTTCTTTATGCATAACATTTCAATTGCTGGCTAAAATGATTCAATTGAATGATCAGGGTTCTCATGGCAAATTTTCTAAACTTTTACTTTTACATTTTTGCCTTTTCCTCTTTTTCATTCTTTGTTTCCATTTGTTGAATTTTTCATATAAAGAACAATTCCAAAGAAATCCAAATAAAATTCAATAATGCCAAGAAAACTCAGAAGTAATAATATTCAACTTAAATTATTCATTTTCACTTTTATTAAATTTTTGGGATGTTATAACTAGAACTGACACGATTGCTTTCCTTTGAGGGCACTTTTTGGCAAAATGCTCGGGCTTGTGGCAAATATAGCAGAGTCTAGGGTGAACTTTCTTTGTCGAGCATTCGTTGATTGGAATGGTGTCTTTACCTATACGCCTTTTTCTTCGATTGGTTCTCTAGACAAATTTTTTCCGCAATTTCACCGCTCACTCTTAGTGTTATGTATCGGACTGGGGTAACTTCCTGTATATCCCTAGCTATAGGAATTATTTGTCTTCTCTGTGGACATCGATTAACATAATGGCCTTTCCGGCGACAGTTGTAGCCCAAAATGCTGTGCTTCCTGCGATTCATTACTTTTTGATTCGCAACACATCCCCTAGTAAAACGATCTTCTTCACCATACAAGAGACCTACTGTGGGTGATAGCCGCTTACTGTTTTTCTGTTTAAGGTCGATAGGTTTTAGGAGGGTGCATTTTTAACTCTCCAAGCGACGTATCCGGTGCAACTAATTTTCCCCTTCTTATTGATAATTCTTGAGTAACTAGGGTTCGTAGATTCTGTTGATGCTAGATTACGGCGGTAACTATTGGATCTAAGGGACACTGAGGTGGACAATGGTCTTGTCTTTCACAAAAGTGATAGGTAATGTTACTCATAGGACCTTTTCTAATTGTATGATTTCCCTTGCAACTAGAGTAATTGATCGCATGCTTATTTGAGGTATGACTAATTTCCTCACAGCGAATGCACGCTCGATTCTCTAACTTGTTTGGTTGACCGCGCTTCATAGAGCAATATCTTAAGTTTTGAGCAAGATGCAGGGGTAGCGTCCTTTCTTTGAATTCACTATGACCATACCATTCCTGGAAGTTTCCATTGGATTGATTTCCATTTTCTCTGGCTCTTATTGCTATCACTATTCTGAACTATCTGCTTGATTACCTTTAAGGGGTTAGGAGGGAGGGAAATAGCATAGGTAAGGAGCAAGAATCCTAACACAGGGGAAATAGGCTTAACCCAATAGCTTAAACAATCAATATTAATCACTTGGTATGGTCGCTTATATAAGCCTAAAAGCTTTGCAACACATACTGCACACTCAGCAATCAAGAAGAACCAATTTAACCTAAACACACAAACTACCGTCTACATGGGTGACACTCCTATCTTAGGAAACGCGACTCTCACACATGAGTCTCAACTGGCTACTTGAAGTACTGGTCTTCTAAATCTTGATACACCTCATTGATTCGTTCTTCCATGAGCTTGATGATTCTTTCCTTTGTGATCATTATGGCAGTAGCAGGCACTCGATGTCTCTCCTAAAGTGTGGTATATCGTTTCCTACTCAAGATAACTCAGGTAAGATTTTTAATTCAATTTGGCAAAAGGTAAGAGAAAGAGACCTCAGCAAGGAACAAGAAAGAATTTTTGGTAAGGGCAGAGACAGATGAATGAGATAAGTCAAGAACACATTATTCCTCTGAGTTAGGTATTTTACTTTAGAAAATACTTTTGAAGGACCTATAGAGACGATCAACTATCTAGGGTCAAGACCTACAATCAGTATGGCTCGATACCACCTCTGTCGGGACCGAATATGCAAATCCAGGACCCTCTGTATACCGCACTAGTCCAGATCACGCTAGTGCACACAAAGCTCAACATTAGTGAATATCACAATCATACACAACGTAAATAGATAAAAGACATAATATATTAAATAATACCAGTTGTATGACCTCATGGTCAACTTACTTAATAATGCCTCATAAGGCTGAACAACAAATTGAGCTGCAGCGGAATGAAGGCGTAGGTAACCCCTCGGTATACCACGTACGGCCCGACAAGGCTCGCACCCTAAACATTCGTCTCTTCATGGTACTCCTTCTTGACTTGATGATTTTTGTAGGCAAGGGTGAGTACACCAACACGTACTCAACAAGTTGTGCATGAGAATGCAATTCTATCATAGCTATATGCAAGGCTTATTCCAAAGGCATGGCAAAGGTTCAATTTGCAACTAAGCGACATTTGTAAACACAAATAATACATAGATTGAAAAGACGATAAAACAAATAATAACAAATAAGTAGATTCGGTGATTCTCCAATAAACCAAGTTTTCGGCCTAAACAGATTCCATTATCCACATGGCATCCTCGCCATCCCAACGATTGTCAATTTTAATTAACTACCCTTGATTGTAATTCGAGCATTGCTCAATACCGTGAGCACGGTTATCTGAATAGATTGTACACTCTGCAGAGGTTATGCACTTTACCCACATGATACAACCATGCACCACACAAAGCGAATGATTATAACAAAGCCTTTACAATGCATCCTCTTAACCCGATGCTACCCGCTAAGGTTTCAACAACGAAGAACGTCTCTGTCGGCGGGCCCCCTCTTGCGCCATGTGAGTTTCATCCGTACACCCGGACTCACACCACCAAGATAGCACTCAAGCTAAGCATTTGCAAATTAATCAGTTAGGCTGCCCCATAACAGACATGTGGTTGCAAGATTGACTCAGGTCAAAGGCTCGCAAGGTTAAGTCCTTAATTGACCGAGGCAAGACTAACCAAATGTGACCTCAAGTATCCAAAACCAATAAAAACCAAATACGACCGCCCAGCTGCCACTCTTGGCCCACCAAAAACAATCTTGCCACTTGCCCCAGTCTAAATCATTTTTCCACCCCAGTTGATTACCAAGCACCATGTGTTATACACAAATCAACCTCGTTGTGTGACCTCCTCGCCACAATAACTCAATCTCATCGTGTGACCACACATGACACACAAATTCTCATCATTGTTCCATATTCCATTAGTCAAGATTATTAAACCATAATTCATGAACATGTGATGACGTAGCATGGCTAAGCAAATCTATTCCGTCCTAACCATCCATGTTGATTTCATTATTAACCAACTATAGTAACCAACTTAAGGTGACAATGAAACATGGCATACAAATATCAAGGTAGGGTATAAATCAATTGGGCATGTTTAGCTAATCCCAAAATTAAGTTGAAGTCATTTATAAGCATAAAAAAACATGCAATAATATAAAGCAAAATAGCAGATTTTTCCTAACATGGGTGCAACATGATCAAAGCACAACTTGCCTTGCTTAAGCTCCTGGTATTGGTCTAGAAACTGTTCTTGAGTTGATGGCTCCTCCTCCGAAGCGTCGCACAATTCAATGTCTACGCGAATCGAAAAAAAATAGCAAATAAACACAAAGAACAAATAGCAAATGAACTCAAAAATTCAAATAAAATCAACCATTGGAAAGATCTCAATCTTACAAACTTTTTTGGAATTTGAATCACCCAAATCGGAGTTCATATGCAAAAGTTATAACATTTAGAAGTTTTGAAAATAAACTAAACTCTGGAATTAGAAATTCTAAATCTTTCCGAATTATTTTTATAAAGAAAATACGAATTTTCCGCCTCGCTTGCACGGACAAAGCGTTGGCGAAATCTAGACCGATGAACTCAATCTAGCAGTTCGGGTAAATCTACTACGTGGCCTAATATCAACTGCCCAATCTAAATCCAATGGTTGATATTTAATCTAAGACGCTTCTGGATTTGAAGTGGCGTGGGCCGAATTCCGTGCGCTTGATTACGATCCGACGGCTGGTGAAGTTCCCAATCAGCGATGAGGCGACGGCGACTTGAATTCACCGGAGGCGAAGACGGCGACCGGCGACAACTTCAAGAAAGCGCTTCGAAATCTCCTAGCGGCGTCGCTATCCTTCGCGAAATCCACGACGGCGTGACTTCGCTCGGCGCTGGAAATTCTTCTTCTGTCGCTTGTTCCTCCTGGCATCGCTGCAAGACGGCTTAAATAGCGCCCACGCGCGCGTCCTACTCCTGCTGGCGGACTACAACTCCTCGCGGACTTGAGTTTCCTTACCGGTTGTCCTTCTTTCCGCCGCAGCGGAAGGGCTCCGAGTCCCTACCGGCGTTGGAAAAATTCAAATCGACCACGCGTTGTTTCCTCCCCTTTGGTAGGACTTGAGCTCCTTGCCAAAGTCGTGGCGAGTCCGACTTCGTCCACATCTTCGCGCTCCGCCGAAGACTCGAGCCATCGCGGCTTAGGTGCCAGTATAGCGTTGACTCGATCGCTCGCCTTTCACGGGACAACAGGCGTACTTCTCCATGCAGGCCGTTTAAGCGTCCGGTTGATGACGTTTTGGAGAGGATAATGGGTTGGTTAATACATGGAAATTCAGCAGACTCTCTCTCACGGTTGCGTGAGACAATTTCCTTCTGAATCGACATGCTATATCCTCGATTCCTTTTAGTCTATACCGGTCATTATCCCAATTCCTAATCCGATTCAATCCCAGAGAAAGAAAAACAAATCTACGAAAATACTTCGAGACCTTCCGAACTCAAATAAATTATTCACTGGCAACCTTTATTTTGAATTTATCTATTTATCATTAGTCTTCGACCTGAGGCAATATACTTTTAGAATAATCCAAATAAATCTCAGAAAATCCAATTAAATCCAGAAAAATCACAAAAATCATAAATTATAATAAAATAATATTAAATAAGAAAAATCAAAATTTGGGATGTTACCTTGGGCCGATAAAGTTTCCTCTCGACCTCCTTTAACCGGTCATCTGCTTCCAACGAATCAACAAATCCAGCAAACGTCGGGGGTCTAGTCCTCATGAACTCCCCAAACTTAGATTAAAGGTGGTCGAGCTGCGGCTTTGTTGAGGCGACTTGAAATTTGATTGAAGGATCTGCGAGTTGCATGGCCATCATTTGTTCCATGCTGGGTGGTTGATTCGGGGGTGGGGGTGGCACTTGGTTCTGTTGCGCTGGAGAAGGTGGCACTTGGTCATTCTCATTGAACTGCTGCTGTTCTAATGGCACTTCATCCTGGAATTGAACTCTGCCATGTCCACGACCATGGCCTCTAACATGGCCTCCTCTTCTTCCTTTGCCACAACCTCTGCCAGTGTTCTCCATCTTGAAACCAACGACGGGGAAAGCACAAGGAAAGAGGGAAAAGCAAAGATAAGAAACAGGGGACTAGATAACATCCATCGAAACAAAAACACAACAAAAGAAAGGAAACTCCAACTGAAATCTTTATTTAAACCAAAATAGCTTTTAAAAAAAAGGCTGTATCACAAATGCATAGAAGCACGATACAGTCCATCGCACAACTTATTCATTGTTCTAAACGTGAACAAAAGGAAGGGTACTACGGCCCAAAGCCAAACAAACTACTCCAAAACTCTAAACTCTGGATGAGACATCCTCCACACTGAAAGAACTGCTGCTACTGCTGGACTCCTCAGAAGAAGAAATGAAGTCCTCCACGTTGAAAGAACTGTTGCCACTGCTGGACTCTTCAAAAGAAGAAATGAAGTCCTCCACGTTGAAAGAACTGCTGCCGTTGCTGGACTCCTCAGAAGAAGAGATGGAGTCCTCCACGTGCACCTCCACAACACGCGTGGACTTGCGCGGAGAAAGGCTGTACTGGAGACGGCGACGCTTGCTTGGCTTGACATCGAAAAAGGCTCTGAATCGACTAGTCCTCTGAGCCGAGCTGGACAGGCGGTCTTGGTGAGGAACCTCAGGGTGGAGCTGGAGCAGTCTGCCGAAGCCGCAAGAGAGGATTCCCTTAAGCTTGTTTACCTCCATCTGAAGAGCGGCCAGGTCCTCGCGGGTACGATGAAGCTCCTCTGACATGCGCACATAAGCATTATCCTGGGCCTGGATGAAAGAACTCATGTGCCGGATGGTAGGATCATGATCACCTGCCAAAACTATGAAAAGACTGAACGACTCTCCCCTGTCTGCATAGGGAAAGTGTAGAAAAGGCGAAAGGTCCAGCTGATTAATGAAAATGTGGCCCAGGCGAACAATGGCATGCCGGGCAACATCCTGAAGTGCATCGCGAACTTCCAGACGCTCCGCAGTGAAGTGGAAAGGACAGTCATCCTCCTGCTGACCTCTGGCGAAGATGACCAACTTCACCCTCCATATGCTCATACCACCACGAGCGATAGATCGACAGCTGTATTCTGGGCGTTGAGCAAAACCCAGATGCTGAAGCAAGAGTGGTAACACGTCACAGAAGCCACTCTCTTGCTGAGCGAACGTGGTGTAAAAAGTCATCTACAAATTTTGAAAAAGATAAGATTAGTAAACAATTTAAAAATATTTGTCAACAAAAGAAAGGACAAAAACAAAGAAACTTTTAAAATTTTGTTAAGTAATTTTTATAAAATATTCGTCCTTAGGGCTTTGCCATTCTAACTAGGTCGCGTTCTACAGTCGTCACAGCTCTGATACCACCTCTGTGGGACCCCAGATTTACCATCCGGAATCTCCTGTGTATTTCCATACTAGTCCAAGATCAATTGCTAGTACACACAGTGAAGCAGTGATAATCATAACCAGAATAGAACGAAGTAATAGCATAAATATAAAGTACCAACCACATGGCTATTTATTACATCTCCTGGTCACATGACCGAGTTACTGTGTGAAACAAAAACAACAAGATAAAACCCAAAAGACACCACAGGCGACGACTAGGAGCGCGCGCTTAGTTATCTTGGTGATCTCCAACGAACTCTTCGTCATAGAACTCATTGTCTTCGACTGCATCTTGGTAATTCTCTGATGACAAAATTTTGTGTAGCATGTGAGTACAAACGTACTCCGCAAGTCTAGGAAAATGCAACATGTAGGGCTTTCCGAGGAAAGGCTTAATAGGGTTCTTTTGCATAAAGCCAAGTTTCATCAAACTATACTTAATAATAATTTTCACAATGCACATTTTAACAAATATTTTAACAATTGAATATATATATTATTCTAGCGAAGGTTCTATCCACCATCACTAGTATTCTGGCGCACGACTCTATCCATCATGATCAAAACAGGTTCCATCTACCTGATTGGCTCAATCCGCCAAATAAACAGCCAAGAGTTCTATCCACTCCCGAATCCCAAAGCATCGTTATTTTAAAACCAAAACCAAGTCTACCAGGATGAAAGCATTCTTCGCTTTGCCTTTGATCGTAGGCACGGCTATTCGAATAGTTTTAATTCTGCAGAGGTGTACAGCTTTACCCACAAGACATGATATTCTCTTGATGCCAAGCTATTAACACACTTCCTTAGGTGTGCATTTGAGATATCATGACAAGGCCTTTACAATGTATCGCCTAACCCGACCCACCGCTGAGGTTTCACATTGTTGGGTTCCATCCACCCAAGATCTGAAGCCCCCTTTTTTGGCAGGTGGGAAATCGACTTGCCTCCATCCCAAGCACCCACATGCCACCAACTGGCAAGAGTCTAAGTTAGGTTTCTACAAATTATTCAGCCAGGTCATACCCATTATAGACATGTGGTTGCGGTAATGCTTAGAATGGACGGTCATGGCGTCGGTCCTTAAATTGATTAGGCGGCTTACAAACGAGAACCGGTGCTCCATCCTTTTGCTTGACAAACCATTCGCCCCAATCAAAACCATTTTTATTTTATTTTTATTTTACAATCACAGCAGCAATCACCTTGCTATAGTTTTGATAAAACATATTTCAACAACATTTAGAATTTAACCCGTCATAGGTATTTTTAATCAACATCAATTCTAAGCACATCTAACATATTAAACAAGGTTAATCACATGATATATGATTTCATGATTCAAAACTTAAGGTTACAAAGGCATGGTAATCAAACAATAAGGATGTCATTTCAAAATGGGTATAACTAACATCCTATATTTTAACATCATCAGTTTATATAAATAGCCATGCAAGTTGGAAACATTTTATAAAACAGTTATAAACAATGGGATCAACGTGCATCAAGGAGACTTGCATTTGGTCGCAGCGAGGGTATCAAAGTCCTAAGGTTAAACAACAGCGTCGGCGGTTCGCGATTTCTTTGACTCTGCAAAACGGTACAACCAAATAAATAAAATAAAACCAACAAAATCTAAAAATTATAAAATTAGTACTGGCAGGAAGGTATTGAATTTAGATGAATTTAGGAATTTGAACGGAGTGATTTGGAGTTTGTATGACAAAGTTATAAGCATTTGAATTCTAAAAATACTGAAAAAAGACAAACGAGGGAATATTCCACAGCATCTTCTTTTCTTGGATTTTCCTGATTTTGCTTTACTCATTGACATGTGGGGCCGGCTGTCATACACTAGTGCTTCTTCCTCATGGGGAAGGAACAGAGAACGTAGGGGGGTGGAGCAGGTGCGGTCGGACTCAGGGGAGGTGGTGCACCTGATGGTTTGGCCGGAGGATGGCCGGAGTTGGTGCAACTGTGGCATGCCGGCGACGGCAGCGGCCGAAATAAAAAAAAATTTGGGACATGGAATAGCAAAAATAAAGTGAGCACCGTGTAGAACGCGACGAGACGAACCTAGCGGTGTTACCGGATTTCGGAGGGGATCAACGGTTTGCGAGAAATCGACCAAGAACGACGCTCCAATCGAAAACTTCAACCGCGAAATTCGTCGCTGTCCTGCAACAAAATCTGAATTTGATTGAGGGCTTTTGATCGTGGCGACGACGCGCACACGGTGACGCGAACGGAATTGCAATCGCCTCACCGGATCAAAAGTTGCCGTGGCGATGTCGACGGAGGACAACCGACGTCGGTTTCTTCGAGCTCTCGAAATATTGAAGTGGAGATACTGAGAGAGGAAGTGAGCACCGGGTAGAGGATGCCGGGACGCTCTTATAGGAGGTGGTAGCACTCGAAAAAGGCGGAGCAATGCGTGCAATGAAAGAAACAATGATCTTGATTTGAATGCTTATCGCGCGGTTTGAGATGTTTGAGGAGGAGAAGCCGGAATGAATTCCTTGCGATCACACCTTCCAAACGCAACTGGAATCACTTGATTTGGTGCACTAATGAAGAAGTTATGATAGTTGAAAATTTGAAAGCCAAGCACGGGAGAAACAGCTTCTCTGTACTGGAGTTTGCATGAGGAAGATGAACAGTGTTCACCACGTGGCGTTCTCCTATTGGCTAGGATTTGAATAGTGTAGATTCAATGGCACGCGAGATAAAATAGCAAAAAGGGTCTAAAAGTCCCAGAAAAATTTCTAAAACTACTAGGGAATAAATGGAACCCAATAAAATTAGTTTCACAGATTTTGGATGAATTTTAGAATTTAGATAATTCCGGGACGAATAAAATGAATTTGATGAAATGGCGCGAGAGATCAAATAGCAACGAGATTCTATAAATCTTGGAAAAATTCCCAAAATCATTTTGGAATATTTAGAACCTAATGCAATAGGTTTTGGGATTTTTGGAGGATTTTGAGACGTTGGTGGAATTTCGAGTAAGGACCGGAATTTGAAATTTTGATTTTACGGACGGTAAAGGATTGGACTTTAATTTTAAAAGGATATGGATGCCAAGTTAATTAGAAAACCGAGGAAAATCCAAATTTTGAATTTAATTATTTTAAATTAACTCTTAGCAGAAACTCGAAATTGAGGATGTTAGATTATACAACCTTATTTGACGAACACGTACGTATGCTTGTTTTTGTGTCATGCATCTTAGATATCTTTGGCCTTTGTGCTGTGTATAATTTCATGGAAACTACGTTCTGTTCCATTTACTAAGGAAAATGCTTCACACATTACACATTTTTTTAGTACATATATCTCAACCTTTGATTTCTTTTCACACCCAATCTTACCCATGATCTACACCCGTCCATATATGCAAGCGAAAGAACTGTCATGCATTTTGTCCACGTTATTGGGATTTATCTGCAGAGAACTGCCCTGACTCATGAATTCTACACGATCTGCTGCTCTGCAAAAGAACAGGTGAAGAAACTGACAGTTTCACGACAGGTCGTACTTTTTCCACTGGAAAGGAACAGTATACTTCTCTTCAAAATGCAAGCTGAACTATGAATATTGCTGTCAAATTTAGTAATATATACAGCTAAGTAAAATGGAGGCAGAACAGAAAACCAATATCGCAAAAGGTCAAAAGCAACTCACAACACAGCACACCCGGAATGATGACCAAGCATTTGTATCTGACAACTGTAATTCTAATTGTCGAATGTGCAACACCTTATGCAACCAAAATAATCCCCAAGGTAATGCAAATCAGTCTGAACCCTTTTATTTGATGGTATATCTAAAGTCACTAATCTGTACGACCATCAGCATAGCAACTCCGGTACTTGCAACACAGCACCCATCTCAGCGAGTCCTGCGGCTGTTGGCTGGTTTAGAAGGAGAAGATGGCTTGTTCTTAGCAAAATCAACAAGATCCTTGAAAAGAGAATCCTCGGGTTTGGTCTGGCCGGATGCAGTTGACACTGATGCAGTCCTCTCATTCTCAGTGTTCCTTTGATTAAGAGAGAGGTTTTCTGTCTGTGTCACCAGTCCGTTGTAGCCACCTCCATTGTTCCCACCAGGAAACCCGTGCTGTTGCTCAAAGTACTGCTGCCTTTGTCCATATCTTGCTGGAGGCGGCGGCAGGGAACCTGGAGCTTGCCCTTCCCATGGAGCTTTTGGAAGATCTTCACTGGAATCTTCATAGTTTTTAGTAGTTGAGGATGAAGAAAAACCAGGAAGTGCGGTTGGGTTTATAAAGTCATCATCAGGTAGTCTCTCCTGCCGATTCACAGATGAACGTTTTGAATCACTCATAGGACGAGAAGGCATAGAGAAGCTGGGTACCGCTGTCGGGTTTATGAAGTCGTCAGACACACTTCCTGACCGATCATCATAACTTGGCAGTGGATTCATTTCTGTTTTCGAATGAGATGATGCAGATGTATTGGCTGGGGCAGTTGGGTTAATAAAATCATCTGATACTTTTTCTGACTTGTAGGAGTCTCCACTAAGATAGTCCACATTGCTTGCTTCTGTGTAAACAGGCCTCTTTGAGGCTGGTGGTGGAGGAAGAAATGGCCTTGGCCTTTCATTTCTTGGAACAGAAGGCAGGCCGCCCTGTGCTCCTGTGCCATCCCTTGCAGACCTACAAAGCATTTATCTGTACATCAGCTGACAAACTAAAAAAATCACTGATTCCTGGTAACATGACATGACCATAAAGAAACATTTTTTAAAGAGTAGTCAACAACCAACAATTTTGAGAAAATGATGATATGAGTTGATATTACGACCTATGTATCACCGATACGCGACACCGGTACGGTGATACGCAATTTCTCAAAAACAAGAATCTAGCGATATGGCAAGTATATATGTTTTTAAAAAATAAAAAAAGAATGTAAGAGGGAGAAGGCGACGATGGCTTACAAAGGGAGAAGGCGGTGGCGAAATTGTAGAGGGGGAAGACAGCGGTGGTGGTGATTATCAGGCCAAGTGGCGGTAGAAGGGAGGGGAGACAACGACGGCTTGTAGAGGGAGAAGGCGATAGCCGCGAGATTGCAGTGGGAGGAGGCGGCGGCGATTGGGCTAGGTAGAGAGGTGGCAGCGGTGAGACCGCAGAGGGAGAAGGGGGCCGGTAGTGGTGGCCCACATGCTCGATGGAGGTTGGAGAGAAGGTGGCAGCTAGTAGCAATCGTCGGTCGGTTGGGTGGAGGCGTGGCGACCAGGTATAGGGATTTTTGTGTGTGTGTTGGGGGTGGGGGGTGGGGTCAGCTATAGAAGAGATAACTAAATGAAATGAGAGAGATTTTAGGGTTATGAGAAATGGTTTGGATTGGGCTTGGCTTTGTGTTTTTAGCCTAGAAGTACTGCAGAGCATCAGAGAAGGATCGGGATTATTTTTTTATTAATTTTAAATGTTTAATTTCACCGATCGCAGAGGATCACCGTATCTGATAAGCATCAGATACCAGTAAGGCAATTTTGCAAAGGATTGGTGATTCATAGATTATGACAACCATTGAAAGCTTAGAGCCTACCATTAGCACGTATGAAAAATAACTAGTAGTGACAGATATGAATTGAGAAACTAATATAGCTTGCCTGCGGGAAAGCACGGAGAACTCATCTTCTGGTTCATCGTCCTCATGGTGTACATTAAGTAGTGGGGAAAATGAAGCACCAGTAGGCCTAGGAGGGGCCGTTGCTTGGTTTACATTAGGAGCAGCAGGCACTGGTGTCCCTGTACTGGGGGGGACTCCCTTTGCTATGTCATCATGACGCTGAAGAACACGCTGCAATTCATCATTTAGTCCTAGAGCCTGAAATAGATGGCTCTCATCACTGCAGAGAGAGCACCAGATGTTCGGTCACATGACAATGTTAGAATACATGTTGCCAAAAATTCAGAGTGGAGAAATAAATACCCAGTATTGCTAACAAGATCCATGACGCGAGTTTGATAAGATCGGCACTGCCCAACAAGGTCAACAATAACTTCCTCCCTCACGCCCTACAGCAAGAAGCACAATCAGATCAAGATTTAAAACAAAGAACATTGGCACATGGATAACACTATTAAAAACAGAGAAACAAAGAGACATGGCATCAATATAAGTTTTATTTTGGTGAAAAAAAAAACAATCAATTGGCCTAAAAAATCAACTAGGCCAAAACTTTATGGACAACTGATCCAGGCCAGGGCAAAATGAATAGAATGAGCCATTTGGGCCTCAACCAACTTATGGCACAAAAGTTCAATTGTACAAAGGTTACTGTGCTGTTATAATTCTCCAAATCTTTTTTGTCACGATATACATTGAAAACCTTTGAAAACGTTACGCACTATTACATTCTCCCACAAAACCAAGTTTTAAAAAAAGACTACAGCTGTGAAATCTCTTTAATTATTCCTATGCCCTGAATCCTCCTTATGATGCTAAACATGTTTCATTTAAATCAAAATAGATTGAGTAAAATGATTCACATATTTCCAGTAAACAGGTGAGAAAAGAAGCATAGATGAGCTCTAAGTGAATAATATACTAGACTCCAGAGTCCAGACATGTCACGTAAGTTGGAAGCTGAGTAAACAAATTACTTTGTCATCCATTATAGACCATTAGACCTGATTATTAATGGCACAATCACAAGATTAACAGCCTTCCCTAAGACAATACATGCTATGAAATACCACAGCTCACTACATGTGAAATTACAATCATCCTAGTATAGTGTGAAAATATGAAATAAATTGCATGATTTATGTCTAAATTTTCCATCAAACGAAAAAACATAAGTCTAGAAGAGATCCCATATCATATTAAACTTTTGAGTAAATTTCACAAAACTATAGGTTTCTTGTACAAACTGTCAGAAAACTACATGTTTTGGCTCATATTTTACACTACAGATTTTGGAGAACTTGTATCACAAAACTACAGGTTTATAATTGACTGCTTCTTGTAATAGGTATCACAGTTTGGCTTCTATTTTACACTACTACAGATTTAAGAGAACTTGTATCACAAAACTACAAGTTTTATAATTGATTGTTTCTTGTAATAGGTATGACAGTGAACTTATATCACAAAACTAAACTACAACATACTAAAACTTAATGCTTTCTTGAAGAAAGTTACCTCAGGGTGTCTGTGGTCCAGTGCATTTAACATCTCATCCAGCACATCCACAATTCCTCGAGCACTCTGAATCTCACTTAGACTGTAATTTGCATTGAAAAATAAAAAGAACAGTAGATTATAGCTAAAATTGTTCTTCTGCAAAGATGGTGAAATAAACACAACTAAGAGAATTCATCAATTCAAGCATTGCTTGGCATGATTATGTAAATAAGACCTTCGCAGGGCAATAAATGTTTTTTTTCTTGTATTTGTAGCAAGACTATCTAACACCTATGTTCTTTGTTGCTCAAAATACCAATGCAATTATTAAAATTTTTGGAAGTTGGCATGGCTCTAGTTCTATGAATAGTCAACATAATGTTTCGCTTCTACTTGCCAGTGTGCTTTGAAGTTTATAACGAGGACCAACAATGAGGAAGAGGGTACAGAGGTTCCAATACTAGTGATGACACTCTTCATCTACACATCTACCTAGAAGAGATTGTGAATATGCTTCCACTGTTAAAATATTTCAAACTATAACGTGGCTGTGGGAGGTGTGGTGCATTTGATAGATGCTGTGAGTTTTGATGTTTTCTGGGACTAAGTTTTGCATAACCTTGGTCATGCTTGTTTCAAACAAAATAGAGGCTTCTCTGGTATTTTTATCTTTCGATATAAAGTTACATAAATGAAAAATATAAATGTGAATAAGGCAATAAGCCAATCAAAACTACTTTTCAGACTTTAAAACGAGGGAATGTAACAAAGATAAGGAAAAAAAGGAACAAAACAAGGCACAAACAAAATGCAAACATAAATGGCATTAAGAAAAGATGAATGATAGAAGTAATGCTTGCAATACACTGACAGGAAACATAAACAAGAACTGAACAAGTTAAAAGGTAGCAAATCAGAAATCAAATTCGGAAGCAAACAAACAAATACCTCAAGGCAGGTGCAGAAGGGCCACTAGATTGAAGAGAAGCTTGTATAGCTGCATCTTCATAGCTTTGACCTGGTGGGGGGTATAGATGTGGATGCCTTAATGGTTGAGTTTGAGGTGGTGTAAACAATGGAACAGTATTTTCCTCACGAGGTGGAAAATCAATACCAGCAGCCTGCAAACAAGAGCAGCAAGCTACATGGTCATGGTTTGGAGGAAGCAATTGGTTCAGCTAAATCAGCAAATTATTGCAGATCTAAGTTCCATTGAAAACATCGAGTAGAATAGACGTAAGTTAAGAGAAAGCAGAAACAGTAGCTAAGTAGACAGCCGAGAATTCTGTGATTGCACAGGATAAAGACGACAGAGAAAAAAAAATGAAAGAAACAAGCTGAAGGTACCCTGAGTTCTTGGTAAGCGGCATGATACTGTGGATATTTTCCAGATGGACCTCCAAAAGCCACTTGCCATGTGTCAATCAAACTCAATATTTTCTCCCGAACATTTAAATCTGGCTGCAAAGACAAATTGAAAATCAAATATAGAGCCATAGAGGTATATGCATGTAGAAAAACAGTTATAAACCACCAAATGAGTATTCTCATCACCTTTTTCTTTACTATCTTGACCATTTCACTTAATATGTCACGCTCAATGATCTGTTGGTAAACAACATCCCCACAATTTTTGCTTAGTGTCTCTAGTGCCTGAAAAAAAAAGACAGCCACGCACATCAAATCAGCACATAAAAATACACATAAATGTCAGAGGAACTATTTACACTGCTTGGATTTTTTAAAAAAAATGAAAGATGCAGGAGCAAATGTAAAACCTAGACAAGTAAACACCATATTTCTGAACCTTAAGTGACCAGTGGAAGAACTGACTCCTGAAATTTTTTCTATGCAGTATGCAATTGAATGTAGCTAAAACCTGTACTACACCAACACCCAAGCATTGTTAACAGCACTCAGAAGCTCTGTAGCACCGACACGTGTCCGACACGTAACTCAGCACGTATCGGTCACGCATTGAACAATTAGATAGCTAAAATAAATAATTTTAATGTTCGATACAGATTCAACACTTCATCAACACATATCTAATACATATGATGACATAGCCTAGCCCATCTCACCCGCCTAAAGGGTAACCCTAGCCACCCAAGAGAGGCGAAACACCAACATTAAGGCTCCATTGTGGAACCATGCTGCCGTTCTAGATAAGGGTGGTCCGTCTAGAGGAAATGTGAAATGAAGATACAAGTATTGCACATATATTGGCACTAGTAGCTACTCTAGAGTTAAAATGCACTTACTGAAAGTTAATAAAAGGGATTGAAAGACATGTCCTAAGGTAACGATACCTATTCTTGCTCAGCTTAGAAGTGAAGTTGCAAAGGCTGAGGGACATATTCTTAGTTTACACTTTATTATTTCAGTTTGACAAACACGTAGAAAAATAAAAAATAATACATATGTATATTATTATTATTTAAATATATATAGCTGTGTTGCCATTTTTGAAAAAATGGTGAATCCTGTGTTGTGTCAATGTATCCGTGTCCATGCAGCATAGCTCCAAAGATGACACACTGAATTGCAATAATTAAATATAGAAGAAGTCTTGCAATACTCACATAAAGTGTCAAAATTTGCACTTTTGAATTCTTGTTTCCCAGGCGTTTCTTTAGAAGCTTGAGTGCATCCCTTGCTTGTCTGCACTTCAGCAAACATTTATCAGCATGCTATAAAGTATAACATATGACAAATTACAAGTAATATAAAAAACATTACAAGTCTCAGTATATAAGACCAAACAGCAATGTTAGCGATCCAATATACCAAACACACTATGTAATATGCATCACTCAACCATGAACCAGGCTATCAACAAATTTTATAGAGCAACGTGTCTTCAATTAGTTGCACCCAATACCTAGACTTTAATAATATCAAAGGTTGCCAGTTGGAAAAAAAATTCACCCCTGAGAGAGACATGTTAACCATCTTGGGAGCCTTAGGTAATTCAAGGTATCCATAAGTTTATCGAAGCTACAAATCACGCCCCAAGAATGAAAAAAAAAATAGTAACAACTAAGTAAATTTCTTTCCATGTCATTTGAAAATTCCTCATTGTTGATATTTCATGACCAAACATGATGTCTCATCAAAACTGCACCTCAGCAACAAATGCTAACAACTCATCACCAAAGTAGGTGGCCCTCCGTGAGACTATGACTCAACTAACCAACCATACACTATTCGGCAATTAACAAAGTATCTCACCCTCGATGATAACAACTATGCAACCTAAGATTTCAAACTCCAAATCAATTGCAAAAATGGCTGAAAATCAAACAAACAAAGCACACAGAAAAGCACCCTGTGAAAGAAAACGAATCGCAAACGCAACAGATTCAAGGGACCATAGAAGCACAGCACCGCATCGTGAAATTTCAGAAAATGACACCCAATTCGTGTGCCTTTCAGCTCCTGTGTATGACATGTGGGTCCATCTGAGTCTATAACAGTGGGCCAGGGTGTCAAATACTGAAAAAACGAATTTTAAAGGTGGCAAGTTCTGAAATCTCTCGCACCGCATCCCCGCTTAATTACATGACATTCCAACAACATAAGTTCAGCACGATGCAACAAATAATGCAATCACAATTAAACCACAGCGATGAGCAAAATGGCATCACAACCCTACTTAATCCCCCAGGATGAACAAAGTAGAAAAACTACCAGCACTTCATAAAAGGATATGCTAGTGATACTAAACCAAACAAATTAAAGAACACACAAATCAGAGACAAGGTAGGCAGGAAGGGTGGCCAGACCCAGGATTCATGTTGATGATGTCACAGAGCTCAATGTTGACGGCCCAGTCCGGCCCGATCAGCATGTCGCTCGTCGCCCTCTCCGCGCACGCCACAGCCTCCGCCATTTCCTCCCGGCCGCGCGAACCCACTACCACCTCCGAAAAACCCTAAATCCTGCGCCAAGAAACCCCCGAATCAACGCCAAGATCCACCTTACCACCCAACCCCAACCCGATTCCGCCCCCAAGAACCGAACTTTGACCACCCAAGAACTCGAATCTTTTACCAAATCTGAGCGAATTCCCCCAAGATTCGGCGCCAGGAAGCACCAAAGCAGCCTCTTCTCCGATCCGGGATGGTGGAGCAGGCCCTGGCTACGCCCCAGACGGGGGTAATGGAGGAGTTACTGGGAAGAATTGGGGGGTGGATTCGAGCAACTGAGGGACTGCAGAATTCTTCTTGTTTCGGGGAGGGGGGAAGAACCGGTCGACCGGGCAGCAGGAGGGGAGAAGGGAAAGGAGGCGTGGACTTTTTCTGGTGTGAATGTGAGGGCCTACAATTTTCCCTTTTTTTCTTTTTTTAAGTGGTTTGGAGTTTGGGGGAAAAAGTTTGGGCAGGGTTAAAAAATTGATTCGGAGAAAATCGCTCGAAATTTGAAATTCAAAAATCACAAATATCAAACCAAAAATGGTCAAAGATCATAAAAAAATCGTAGAGTTTTAAAATCAAAATTTTTGAAAAAAAATAGAAAATCAACCGATTTCCATTGAAAATCGATAAACTAGTTGAACTTTTTTTGCGGCCAATTTTTTGAGCGATTTTTTGTTGGTTTTCTTCGAAATCGTGCTATTTTCACCGATTTTTTATCAGTTTAATTTTTTGAATTAGACCAGTTTACCAAGTAGTTTTAGAAGCCGAGATGCGGTGATATGGCCGAAAATATCGAAAATTGCATTTTTTGAACCCTGATTTGGGCGTCATCCAGATGGTGAATGGCAGGATTTTAGTTTAAATTTTCGATCCATCTACTTAGATCCGGTTGAGGAATGGACCTTCCAAACAATACCTTAAATTTTGATTTTTGTTAATTTGATCAATTTTTTGATTTGGCTCCTGCGTGAAGTTGTGATGTGGCTGAGCGTTTTTATGATTTGCTCTAGCAAAAGTGTTTTTTAGAAAAAAATTAAGCATGGAAATTAAGCTGTTGCAAAGAGTCATTCTCATATGAAACATGCAAATAGGGCCTTTTGTGTGGACGCTTAGGAAGTAACCAACTTCTACGTTCTGTTTAGGTAGTTAGGGTTGACATGTAACAGAGAATAAATTCAATAAATGATAGGAAATATTTCTGAGAAAAATTCAAAGGAGAGCATCCGTGTTTAATTTGATAGAGCACTTCCTTTCCAATGTGAAAGTACATAGATCCACGCATGAAAAAAAAAAACGTGACCTGCTCTTTTCAGGGGGACATATATACACTCAAAAGCTATCTTTATCTTCCTCTCCAAAATCTTCTAAACAATTAAGGTTAAAGACAGTACTACAATTTCAGCGTGTTTAAAGACGGTGGATCATGGATATAAAATGATAAATTGCGCCCAAATAAAACACCCATCTCTGAACCATGATAAGTACGGCACGTTATGCCGGCTAAAAATTGTCATGTCAGGGCAATAGGATGATAGATCCTACTAGAATTAGCCATTAGTCAACGAATCAATCTGCCGGCAATGGACGATCCAGTTTCCTAGTTGGACCAGCTGATAGCTCCATCATCGTAAAACGTCGTCCTCCTCCGGCGAAAAGTTATCCACTGACGATCGACAGCACTGGCCCCACGCTTGACGCCAGAATTGCTCATTTCACACCCATTTCTTGTTTGGATCCAGTACTCTAGTAAGGGGTGTTTGGGATAAATTTAATTCCACCAAAATCTGTGGAGTTAGTAGGCGAGAATATTTCTAAACGAGAAATTTGTGGAAGTGGAGTTGTGGATACATTAAGAGTGTTTAGGTAGATCATCTTGTTTACATTTTAGACTAAAAATATAAAGTTAATTCACTTTATTTTAGCCTATACGTTTAGCTCGAAATTTGGAGTTGGGATCTGGAGCTCTCCTAAACAGGGCCTAAGATTCGATTGGATTTGAGCTAATGTTGACATGATCATGAAATCGGATATATCCTCCTAATTACTTTTAGAGTTGAGTCTCGTTCAAGCATATATCCCAATCCAATGGTTGGTTTGTTTGCTCATCGTTGTCACTGTCATTCTCTGAAAATTGGTTGCGCTGTTTTTATAACTGCACTCATTAAGGTAATATACATATTCCATTGCTTCAAAAACTAGCAGAGCTTGCAGCGGATCTAAAAAACAGTAGCTCAATTTTTAAATTTATATTATTTTATTTTTCAAAGTTTAAAACTATAATATTGTCGTCTATATGAGATCCGTTGCAAACCCAGGCACTCTGCTAATGCTTAAATCATCCCCTAAATTAAAGTTCGCAGACTTCCCGTATGGAGAGCCGGTCCACCTGTCCTCCTAGGCCATTTTGCGAAAACCCCCCGCATTTCTTGAAATTACGGATAGGTCCCTAAAATTACAAATAGGTCCTTCGCGATTTTCTGTGAGGGGAAGATTTTTTTCCCGTTTATCGCGTTTGGGTCCCTCATTCGTCGTTTTACGGGAAAAAACTTCCGTTAAATTCAAATCGCGAATAAGCCCTTTTCTAATTTTTTGGGATAGCAAACAGGTCCAAAAACGTAACAATTAGGTCCTTGCTACTTACGTCTAGATCCTTTCTCCGTTTTTCCCGGGAAAAAATGTTTTCGTCACCAGAAATATGTGTGTATCTTTATCTCTAGACTTTTTCCGTCTCGATTTTCCAACTCGATCTCGATATTTTTAGAACATGTATTATTACTCGGTGAACCGTGAGATTTATTATGGTTGACAAAAAAGTTGTCATCTCTAATAATTTCTCACCCTTTTTCCTCTAGACTTTTTCTCCACCTCGGTTTTCTAGTTGTAATTTTTCCCCACTTCGTTCTATAGTATTTTTGAAGCATGTATTATTGTGGTGAGCATATAGAGTGTTAGATTCGGAAAGAAGATCATTTCTCTGTTTTCCCGGAAAATATGTTTTAAATCACTAAAAATATGTGTACATCTCTATCTCTAGACTTCTTCCCGACTTCGATTTTCCAACTCGATCTCTAATATTTTTAGAACATGTATTATTACTCGGTGAACACGTAGAATGTTATAGTCGACAAAAGAAGGTTGTCGTCTCTAATAATTTCTCACCCTTTTTCCTCTAGACTTTTTTCCTACCTCGGTTTTCTAGCTCGGTTTCCAATATTTTCAGAAAAAGCGAAAAGAGATATTTCTACAACTCTATCTCTATATTTTTTTACCGTAGCTCGGTTTCGAAATTTTCTATAGTGAAAAATATGTGTACGGTTGTATCTTTGTATTTTTTCCTCACTTCGATCTATAGTATTTTTCGAAGCATGTATTATTAATGGGTGAATGTATAGAATGTTAGATTCAGGAAAAGAAGATCCTTTCTTCGTTTTTCTCGAAATCTTTTTAAGATTACATGGAATTTATCTTAGAAGACACAGATATCGTATTATGGCTAGCACTCTGCGGCGCCCACGTTGCTAGTAAGATCAAGAAAGTGCAATATTCATGTCGCATAGACACAGTATGCAAGCCGATGTACATGTTCAAAGCCATCTAATTTTGCTACACATGTTCCTAAATCTAACCCGATGAAACCCCTGTAATTTTCATCGAATCATACATATACTAAACTCGGGAGACTTCCTCGCCTCGGCTTTGCCCATATCACTGTTGCTGAAGCTTGTATCGCTCGGCTTCGCTTCGCATGTAGGACCCTTAAAAAATATGTAATTATGTGTAAGTCATTCTCATAGTTTTTTACAAAAAGGATCTTTTTTTAGAAAAATCGCGGATCTTTTGTGAAATGACCCTAAATAAATACCGAAAAAAGAACATAGTTGCATTTGGACCATTCCAACTATTTTTCATGAAAAGGACCTTTCGATTTAGCGCAATCGCGGATCCTTCGCGAGGGGTCCCAGATAAATGCGAAAAAATATGTGATTGTGCTTGTATCCTTTCAACCATTTCACGTGTTTTCTAGACGATTTTAGATAAAAACACCGCTGAAAAAAAATAAAAATTTTTCTGCGAAAAAACAACGCACGCGGCGTATCATGCCATGAAAACATGCAGCTATTTTTCATAAAAAAGACCTTTCGATTTAGCGCAATCGCGGATCCTTCATGAGGACCCCAGATAAATGCGAAAAAAATACGTGATTGTGTTTGAATCCTTTCAATCGTTTCACGCGTTTTCTCAACAATTTTAAATAAAAACACCACTAAAAAAACGAAATTGTTCCCGCGAAAAAAACAACGCACGTGGTGTATCACGCCGTGAAAACATTCCTAGTAGCATAATACTGGAGATAGGCATCATCTAGAGTTTGACATTACTCAGTCAAAATTTTGTTTGAAGGATGGAAAGAAAAATATCATACCTAGAGTTTTTCTGTTCATCCACAAGAGTCATTAGAAATGTCTACTTCGTTAGTCATTTAAAGTATGTGTTGGGTATGGTTCATATCATGAGAACCATTGAATGCTTTCCAACTCCTATCCTGTCTTTGAAGCAAATAGGTATATTTCACTATACAGAATTTTGTTCTTGTCCCTTTCATAGGACAAATATCCAATGACTAAACGGTTATATATTCCAAAAATCTAGAGAAATCATATATAGTGAATACTTCCATGTTGGTACCAAGACCATGCATGTACCTTTTTTTACCATCAACCTAATAACAAAGAATTGCCCATATAGTTGGGGAGTAAAATTATCTTATGCTTCTGAATCTCTAAACTAATAAAAGAAGGAGTTTAATCGTTCCACCGCAACAAACACACCCCTCCTCTAGAAGACTAAACCACTCAAACCAAACCAAACAGTAACAAAGGACAAAAGCTAGAAAGCTAACAGAAACCCACTCCTCAGTTGCCAAAACAAACACTTATGGATCAAATCAAAACACAAGCAGCCAAACTGATCAAAAGTCAAAACCATACTGAATTGATCTCAAATCACTCTACACAAACATCTTGTTTCCATAGTGCTCTCTATAACCACCAATGCGGCCAAAAATCCAAAACCACCAATGCACCATATCAGCACTCAGTTGCACAACCATCATTTCTATCCATAAAAAACTACGATAAAAACAAACATGACATCAACATCTTCCAGTATCCACCTCAGCGCCCTTCTATGCGACAAATCAAAACAACCAATTTGTTACCACCTCACTCGCTAAAAGCCTAAAACATGAAGAACTAAATAAAAAACACAAAGCAGCACATTAAACCACCAAACCACACCAATTCAGATCCATCTTTCCCACCGACAACACACCACATTAGCACTCACTTGCACAACCGTAGCATCCATCGATTTAGAACTCCGATAAAATCAAACATAACATCACAAGGGTTCAGTATCCAACTCAGCTCCCTTCAAATGCGACAAATTGAAGCAACCGTCTTGCTACCACCTCACTCGCTAAAACTTCCAGAACCAAATCAAAAACACAACCCTGCGCATCAAACCACCAAAAACACCAATTCAGATATATCTTTTCCACCAATAACACAACATTAGCACTCAATTTCACAATAATGACGGCCATCCATTAAAACTCCAATAAAATCAAACATAACGTCACAAGCTACCAGTATCCACGTTAGCTCCCTTCAAACCTGAGAAACCAAAAACCACCTTGCTGCCACCTCATCTGCTAGACATCTCTCGGTTGTTTTGTTCTTAAAAATCATCCAAATCACATGCCATTGGATCAAATAAAGGAGCCATTCGATTAAAACCCTCTCCTGCCTCATGTCTGGATATCGATCTCGAAAACCAATTGGTGTGGACTGGATTTCCTTTTATTACAAGTTAGAAGTTAGTGCTACAATCTCGTAATGACCCCGGTGACCCTGCAGCTGAACCAGTTCATTTGATATACAGCATGTGTCCTGGGCCAAGCTGCACGAGGAGAGGTTTTGGAGCAAGAAGATGGGCGTCGTGGACTGAAGAATTGGAGATGCTGATGGCTAGCATTTTGGTGCAGTTCTCTGAGAGTTCGTTAAGGCCGTTGCTGGTGCACTGGAACTATATAGCATGGTTGTTTTGTCGTCAGTTTAGGGATGCTGCAGCTTCTGACGCAAAGTAGGCTGTAAAATGTTTTGTCGTCAGTTTAGGGATGCTGCATCTTCTGATGCAAAAGTAACCTGTAAAACTTGCTGGCTTTTGTTTCATTTCGTTTTTCTTTTCTGAAGAACTATGGACTCTTTTAGCTCGTTTCTGTTAATAGAAATGGCGAAACCTCGTACCCCCTCACTTCTTTTTATAAGGCGTATTTTGGCTTTGCACAAGAATTAAGGTTGCGTTGAAATTAAGAAAGATACAGAAAAAATTACTTAGATGCCTCCACTTAATTGTCTTAGAAGATGAAATATATACTTTGTGTGGGTGGTAATAAATAAATGCATATGGATAAGAGAAAATAAATAGGGGTATAGAAGGAAAGGTCGCATTAAATCTACGTACAAGCTTTATATTTGTAAACAAGATCATTCAAAAAATAGGCCTTATAAAAAAACGGAGGGAGTATTAAAACAAACACTCACATTCATACGACTACCTTGATACGGCCTTAACAGAAACAACCATGCTATATAGTGCGACTACCTTTATCCGAAGAGGCATTGATAAATTATTAGACGAGAGTTCATGTTTCGTTATGAAGAGGTATGACATATTATTAGATGAGAATTTGTGTTTCGGCACGCTCCTAGTTTCTAGATAACTATCATAAAAGATGTATTTTAACTTTGCATAAGAATTAAGGTTGCTATGAAATTGAGAAAGACACGAAAGAAAATGACTTAAATACTCCAATTAATTATCTTGAGAGATGAGAGATGATACTTTGTGTGGGTGATAATAAACAAATACAGATAGTTAAAAGAGAATAAATAAGAATAAAACAAGAAAAACCTCGTATATCTATGTACCATCCTTATATTTCTAAATAAAATCATTTGAACTATAGTAAATATATTTCTGTACCGATGGAGTAGTGGTGTCCAAATGAGCTGCCCGGCACGACCTGGCCCATTTAAAAAGCAACATGGCCTGTTTAGACCCAGCTAGCAAACAGATAGTGCCGTGCCGGTTCACAGGCCGAGGATATGGCCCAAGCATGACCCAGGTGGCTCCCAGACCGTGCCTTGCCGGTACAGATCCAAACGGGTTGCGGGCCAAGACCGGCCCATTTGGAGCTAAAAATAAAAAAATCAAAAAAATTAGAAAAATTGCATAAAGTTTGAAAAAAAATGTAGGAAAAATAGCGAAAAAATCCGGAATAAATAGAAAAACTTTTTAAAAATCTATGTAAATTAGTAAAAGCAAAAAATATGAAATAAAATTCTAAGAAACAAATAATTGGAATTATATAATAAGCTTTATTAATGTTTGGCTATCTCGTTAAAAACTTTACCAAGTAAAAACTCAACATGAGAAAATTTTGGCAAAGAAAAAAGAGTATAACATGTAGCTCGGTGATACAGACAAAAAGTGAAGATTATAATTATTCTTTCTGACTATCTAGATAAAGATTTTCAAATGTAGCTGCCAGCTCAACATTTTCTATAGTATGTTGAGCTCATTGTTCAGTTTATTCCCAATCTTTCACAGTGAGAAGTATTTCCACCATCTTACTTGTCAGATTTGGTCTTCTCTCCTCGATTATTCTTCTAGATAAACTGAAAGCAAAATCTAAAGAAACCATCGAGATAGGAACTATTAACATATCCCATGCTAATATAGAAAGCACCAGATATGTTATCATGTGCTCATACCACCAATGCAAAATGTTGAAATCCTCCACTTGTTATGTCCACACTTATGCTGTTGTACTCAAATTACTTAAGGTAGAGCCACCAGCACCCCATATCATCCCCCACGTAGTTTTTTTCTTACTTGTTGTAGGTGCTGGTGGAGGTCGTTGTAGCCAAACTCCAGAAAACTTCTGATCGTACTTAGCATAAATTTGAGATAAGTTAGCATGAACATTTGAAAAAAAAAACTAGAATAATCAGTGCCTATGGCATCACTTAGAAGTGAGAAAACATTACTAAATTCTTGAACTTTAGCTCTAAGATCTAAAATAAATACAAATGCATATAACATAGGAATTTCTTTTCAATATTTCAAAATTTTAGTTTTCATAGCATAAACAGATTCACATAAATCATTATCATTTTCATGGTTCCTTAAGTGAGTAGTAATTTCTAGAATATGATATACAATATTTAAAGGAGAGGTCGAGTAATAAACTCCAGATAAAGCAACAGTGGAATCATAAAAAAGTTTCCAAAAATGACAGTAAGTATTCAGCAACATACCAATGTTACTATTTGAGTAGCGGTTGACCATCCTGGTTACGATATTGTGTGTTAATAAAAATAGAAAATATGCTCTTATAGGGTAGGAGTGACTTAAGCATCAAGTAAGTACAGCTCCATCTAACAGAATATCTAAACCAAACTTACATGGACGTACCTCCATTGCAATACAATAGTTCATATATGCTGCTACTCATTGATTAGAATAATTTAAGATATTGTAATGTGAAAAGGTTCAATGTACGGGTATAACCTCTTCAAACCAGATTTAACTATAAGATTAATAATATGAAAAACACAACGTTGACGTAATAAGAAAGATTTGGCATACGAATTAAAAAACGGAGTAAGAATTGTCATTGCAGAATTGTTTATTGCAGCATTATCTAATGTTTTTATAAAAATTTTATCTGTGAGGCCAAAATCTTTTACAACTTTTACAATACAATCAACAATATTCCTACATCAATTAATTTGAATCCTATAATTCTATTATCTAGTTGCTGGTCATTGTTTACGCAATGAACAACTACATTAAGGTAATCCTCTTTAGCTCTACCACTCCATATTCCTGATGTCAAAGACACAGAGAAAGTACGGGTATTAAAGAGCTCTTTTAGCTTAATACGATAATTATTATAGTATTTAATCAGATCTCTAGTTATTGTCTGTCTAGAAACTACAAAAAACATAGGATTATAAGCGGTCCTAGTATAGTTTTTAAATGTTGGTGGCTCACTAAAGTTTAAGGTGGATTTTGATAAGCGATTAAACGATAAAGAGATTCATGAGCTACTTTGGAAGGACGCAAAATCCTAGTTTTTCATGAAGAAAACTACAAAAAATAATTCCATTATTATTAATTTAATCTGATTGAAAATAATAAAAGCAACAAAAATTAAATCACTATTCTTACCTTGATTTCTTGATAGAAGCCGAAAACCATATTTTGTATTTTTAGCAAAACTATTTTAAATTTTGCCAAATTATTACCAAGGGAAAGAGAATTTTCAAAAGAGAACACAGAGAAGAGATTGCAAGTTTGTTGGTGAGGAAATAAGGAGGTGCTAACTTGTTTATAAGAAGAAGAAAAAAGATTTTTAGATTTTTAAACCTCCAACAACTATATTTTTAAATAAGCGGACTAACGAGTAGGGGTGTAAGCGAATTCGGGTTCAGGCGGGTAGTAGGTCATCCCATACCCTATCCTATTATTTTTCTCCCGATGCAGTGCGGACACGGAGTAAAAATCGGGTAGAGTCTGGAGTAACAGGTAGCATTTTCTCTGAGCAGGTAGAAATCGAGTTCGGGTAGTGTCTTGGACGGGTATAATACACATAATCTGTACTTTATCGGGTTGTGCACAAAATACCTAGGATCAAAACATGCGATAAAAACAATCCAACTATCACACTAGTACATCACATAATACAATAGATAATGTCATATAGTCTAACAAACATACATAGTCCAACAAAGAGTTCAAATAGTACATAATCAAACACATGAAGTTCAATAAACACACAAAGTCCAATACATAAAGTGAAATTCACATACATAGTTCAACATATAATTGAATTGAAGGAGAGGAACTTAGAGTAATCCCAAAGGAATAGGAGGCAATGACAATAGTTTTGGACAACGTGAAATCACAAGCGTCTGTAGTCTAGGAAATCATGTCATGTGCTTCTCCTCTTGTTTAGGTTGATAGCAAATAGAACATAATTGAGACATTTACCTTATCGAATTTTATAAATTTTCTTGAGTGTGATCATGATCTTAAATTTTTATGAGAGATTACTAATTTCATCAGTATCATTATATAAAATTTTAAAATTTTATAACATAGTTTGGATAATTTTTCACTTCGTTCAAATTTCTGCGATAAGCCTTTTAACAGAATGATAATATTGTTGAATTTTTAAAACTTCATGACATTTGATCATCATCTGAAAATTTTATGACAATATTATAGATATATCAGGAACATCCACAAAAAATTCAAAAATTTATAATCTCGTTCATTCTAATTTTCATTCGGTTCAAACTTGTCGATCAAACGTTTTATCGGGATAGTAGCAATGTTTGAATTTTTAAAAATTCCTCATATTTGATAATCACATGAAAATTTAATGAGAACATCTCGATGTTTCAAGAACCTTCAAAAAAATTTAAAATTTTTGACATCGTTTGAACTATTTTTTGGTCGATTGCAATTTCATTTGAAATTTCGAGAATTAGTAGTACCCGTCGCATTGCAGAATTAGAAAATTATCAGGATTGCCGTGCGATCCGTACCGCCGGGTATTGCCGATCCTGTACCCTACCCTACCCGAACCCGAACCTACCCGGGTACTACCCGTACCCGTACTCGTACCCGACGGATAGTGTAAAATAGTTTTTCATTAAGGTAATTTTCCATCCGAGTACAGTACGAATCGGGTATTACCCAACCCATTTACACTCCTACTAACGAGCCACGTCGTGCCGTGAACAGATCGTACCTGAACCGTAGCGTCCTGTCCTGGCACTGTGCATGCCCTGCCACGCCACCACGCTGACCCAAACACGATCCGTTTACTGTTGGGCCAGCGTCTACAGTGCTAAGCCTCGGGCTAATCCGTTTCGCACAGCCCATCTGGCCGCCACCTACACCGTGCTAAAAAAAAAGGACTGTTTGCCGCGACGGCCGGCGTGTGGAGCTTCCGACAAGCGAGGTGAGGTGACGCGCGTTGAGGATACTTCACATCCATTCGCTTTCCGCTGTGTTCTATGGCATCTCATTTTCCTTCCGCGGCTAGCAGCCCCGGCGCCCGCAGGCTGTTCGACGGAATGCCCGAGAGGCCCAAGAACGGGGAGCGTGAGGGAACGGCTCCGTGGAGCGGATTTCCCGGCGAGGACCGCATCGGCGCCCTTCCGGACGGGGTCCTCCAGCACGTGCTCCCCTTCCTGCGGCGGACGAGGCCGTGCGGACCTGCGCGCCGTCTCGCCGCTGGCGCAGCCTGTGGAAGTCCACGCCCGTCCTGCGCATCACCAATGCCGACAGCTGGTGGAGCGCCGAGGAGTTCAGCAACTTCGTCAGCCATCTTCTGCTCTTCCGCGACCGCTCGCGTCTACACGAGTTCGAGCTGAGCTCCTACCTTTACGAGCACTAAACGCACGGCGACAGCAATGAGCCATTCCGATTCGTGGAGATGTGGATCATATACGCTGCGATGTGCAATGTTCGATTGCTCCGGGTCCGTATTTGCTCTGAAGGCAGGCACTTGGGGCTAGTCAACGGACGCCTCCGGCCAGTCGGCGGACGCCTGGCGCTAGCCAACGCCGCTACCGTCTCCCGGCACCTGATGAGCTTGGAACTTGAGTGTGGAGAGTTGAAGGATCGTTCTCTGGATTTCTCGAGCTGCCCAGCATTGGAGGATCTCAAGATGAAATACCGCACCATTTCTGCCCATAAGTCGTCGTCCCAGTCCCTAAAACGTTTGGCCATTATCGAGTGCGACCTCCCTCTGGAATTCTGCGCTCAGATTTCTGCCCAAAGTCTTGTTTCATTACAACTGGACACTTTTACCGTCAGGGCTCCTTTGCTCGAGAGCATGCCATTGCTAGTAACAGCATTCGTCAGACTTGGTGGTAATCACGATGGTGACATCTGGATGCTTCTCAGAGGTTTGTCCTGCCAATTTGGAGTGGGTAGCTGAATATGGAGTAGTATACTAGTATGTTTGCACGTCTACCTGAACTCCTACCGATTTTTTAGAGGTGTTTCTATGAATTTCTTTTTTTAAAGAATGAATAAAATGTGATTACTTACTTTTTCGTTTGTTTAAGGATTTATGCAATTTGTATTGGGAGGAAAAACATAGAAGCAAGGAGCAATTTTTTTTTTAAAATGAGAGGAGCCTAATTGCTTAAACAGAAATCCCATTATATGCTACTGAATAACGCTCAATTCCACTTTATGCCATCGAATAATCCCTTACTCCCTCTAGGCCACTGGGTTTCAATTTTTCTTCCCTCTATGCCGTACTGCCGTCGTAGTCACCTCTCTGTCTAACCCCTTCTGTTAAGTCTAGGAAAAGACTATATTGCCCTTGTGAAAACGTGATTCCCCTCCATGCCACTCTGAAAAAAACTTGATTCCCTCCATACAGTGGAGTTTTTGGCACCATGGAGTAGCAACAGGTTTCATCAACCCTCTAGAACAAGCACTAATTTAATCATGGTGCATATCACATGAGGTTTGAAAGCACACACCAGCTAAGAACGTCACGAAATACCAAACATGCCCTATAACAAAAGGTTTACTAAGCAAAGTACAAAGAGAACAACACAAACTGAGGTGAAGGAAAAAGAAGAGAGGAATCCAGTTGCACTGGGGCGGCCGCATCCTTGGGTCATCGCAGGGAGTGCCTCGGGGTCTTCATTTCTCCCGCCTCTCGATTTGTGGATCCAGGTTTTGGGGGTTCTAGCTCCATGAAAAGGATTGGGTACAAGAGACAAATTGAGAGAAGCATCAGTTTTTTTTTTTGCCCCTTTAAACCTTTTCTTTTCAAATCTGGCCCATACGAATAAAATTACAAAATAGCCCCTTGACCACGCAAGTAGCAACAGGTGGCACGTGTCACCAGCTGCGCCCGTGAACCGTGGCAAGTGGCCGTCCTCATGGCACCCGGTCGATCGCGCTAGCAGCACTGGGCCTACCGCGATAGGTGAGGTACCGCACATCCCCACTTGGTAGGAACCTGCTGCTGCAGTGCCCTAGCTTGGCAGGTTGCTGCTGAGCTAGGGACGCACAACACCTCCCCTGCCGCAGTGGGCTTGGTGTTGCTGCTGTGATCGACTGTGGTTTTGTTTGGCTGGCCATCTGCCATTGTTTTCGTGGTCGAGAGGATTATTTTATAATTTTATTCGCACGGGAGGCCATATTTGCAAAAATAAAAAGTGTGCAGGAGGGCCAATTAAGTCAAGGCCGTTGTGATGTAGATAGACTCTTGCTGCTCTTGATTTGGCCAGCGGGTCCTACTTGAGGGACTTTTAACTATTTGCCATCCTTACGAGTCTTCTGATGATATGAGTCATCGACACTTCTGATAATATGAGTCAGTGACAGACGCAAATCTGTTACTACCCACCCCGTAAGGATGGCAAATAGTTAATTATTCCCTACTTGCTAAACATATGTCGAGGGATTTTGGCTATCCCGTGGAAACTACTGCCAGTAGGATTTAATAGAATGGGTTAGACAAAGACCTGACGGCGATGGCATATAGGGAAGAAAAATTGAAACCTGATTGCAGGGAGGAAATAAGAGGTTACTAGATGGTATACAGTGAAAATGAGAGTTATTCAGTGGCATAAAGTCAGATTTTCTCTTAAATATATGCATGATTACCATAAGTATGTATGTATGCATGAACTCCTAGGTTGTTTTTTTTTTGCTTGCCATTCACTCACTTATGCATTATGTTTGTTACCATTACATATTCATACACTCTGTACGTGAACACGCTCTTTATGTTTGTTGCCACCAATTGTCGTTTCTAAGCCATTATTTTAATGAGAACACGCCTGTTCGGGTGTACTCTTCATGTAATGTGTTTTATGGTTTTGAAACTTGGGATCAAGCTATTTGAGGAAGCAACATTGGAAAACATTTGGCAAACATGTTAATTTCTGCGGAGATTAAATAAATATGGCCAACATACAGATATCTCTATGTCAATAGAGAGAATTTATAAAGCGAAAATTGATTTGTAGATTTGTTTTGTTATCTCTTTATTTTCACTTGAAAAGTCTACCATGTATCCAAAGCTCCTGCGCACCTACTAACTCGTTTTTCGAAGAAGAGAACTTTATAAAGTCAGAAGTAGGCTATAGACCTGTTTCATTATCTCTTGATATTTTTTTCACTTTAAAGTCCACCGTCTACCCAAAGCTCCTATTCACTTAGTAACTCATAAGTCAAAGTACGATGTTGACTCTTTTACTTTGTCCAGGGTTTTTTCAAGAGATTTGACAATGGTGCCCCACATCCAACAACTTAAAGACTTTGCTACTCAATGAGTGGTCCCTGGTTGGTGATCTACGTGTAGTAATTTACCTTCTTCGGCACTCACCAGTCCTAGTCTCCTAGAAAGCTCACTCTTCAAATTTGTGAGGTATATGCGTTCCAAATATTCTAGTTGATGTCTAACTAAAGCTGTCGTGCATGTTCGATTGATTTAAACTGTTTTTGTTTGCCAGGAGCCTGAACATATGGTGGAAATTGAAGGATGCTGCAATCCAATGGAACAATTGCTTCCATTTGAGCACCTTGAAGTAGTCGAAGTTAGATGGCTGTGGGTTGGCGAATGGGTAAAACAAAATTTTGAAGATCTTGAATACCTTTGGCATAACTCTTGATCAAATCCGTATCCAGAAGACCGACAGTTTGTCTAATTGTAAGTTAAATATTGATACTCTTCATTCTTCTTCCATTTCTGCAGTCTTCCTGTATATTTCGTAAAGTAAGAAATGAAGGTGCTTTCAAAGTAACTATCTGTAATTAATGGTTACTTGGTTAGAAAATTTAATGCTGGTCGAAAATAAAAAATGAATCTCCCCACGTATGTGATGGGGAAAACAAAATGTTTGGTTATCAAGGAGTTGTGTAGATCTTTGGCATTATTTGAATGACAGTATTTATTAGTGCTGCTTTAAAAAGCTCTTTAGAAATTCCCATATTAATTTGAAAAATAAAACACTGCAAATATCCATCTTAAGTGAGAAATAATACCATCAATTTCCATCTCAGTCAAGAGGAAAGGAAAATAATATCTAATGCAACTTGTAACAACTCATATATATATATATATATATATATATATATATATATATATATATATATATATATATATATATATATATATATATATATATATATATACAAACTTTCCTATTTTATATATCAGTATAAGGGCATCTCATTACTTACAGAACAATAACTTCTCATAGTTCAGAAGGCTGTTATACATTTCTCTAAAATCTAGTATACAAACCGGTGGTATATGCTCATTGCTGTGGTGCCTATATAGTTGCTATCTATCAAGCTCGATAATTTGGGTTGTTCTTTCCTCTCCTACTACCCGCACGCCTATCAAATTAACCGGTTGACATTTGTCATGAGGATTTCATTAAGATTGTGCATAAAGCGTGGAAAGTGCCAATCAAAGGTAAATCGGCCATTGACATTTGGCAAGATAAAATCAGGAATGTCAGGAGGGTTACTAGGGGTTGGTGTTGTAATGTTGAGGCTGAATTAAAAAGAAAGAAAAAGTTTCTTTTAGATGAGGTGGTTGATTTGGATGTTTTATCAGAAACTAGACTCCTTTCTCCTTCTGAGAAATCTAGATTGGTTGCCTCTAAAAGCGAACTAGAAAATATTTGGGCTATGGAGGAAATTCTGATCTAAAACGAACTAGAAAATATTTGCCTCTAAAACGAATTAGTATCTAAGTCTTGAATGTTGCGCCCAAGCTTGTTCCAAATAGAGCGAAGAAAAAATATTTCGGTTCATCAAGCTTTGTCAAACAATTCTTGGATCCATTTTTGTACACCGTGAGCTCGAGAAATGGAAATCAAGGAGTTAGTAGCGCTTTTGAAGCAATTCGGCGCATACATAGAGATAAGTCAGCGGAAGATCAGATAACTTGGAGATGGACCCCTGACGGACAATACTCAACAAAGTCTGCCTATCTAGTGCAATTTCAATCCGTTCACTGTAAAATGAAGATCTGCCCGATATGGAAGGCGCATGCCGAACCCAAATGTCGTTTCTTTGCGTGGACACTACTTCATAACAAAATTTTAACAGCGGATAACATGCTCAAGAAGGGGTGGCCATGCAACGCCATCTGTAGTCTTTGCATCGCGTCCGAGGAAACATCAAGGCACCTTTGTAAGGATTGCCCTTGTGCGAGGCAAGTGTGGGGTCGTCTCCTACTGGGGCAAGCCGAGCGTTGTCGAATTTGAGCCGGGGCTCGTTATACAAATGGTGGTGGCGAGATCCCAATATGATAAAGAAATTGGCGACATTTCGATGGATTGATCATTTACTTTTGGTGGAATCTCTGGCGGAAAGAAATCAACGCATTTTTCGGGGGCAATTAGAACGCCAGAAAGCGGTGGCTGTATTATCAAGGATACTGTTCTCACCATGCGGTTTCGTTGTGTCCTTATCGATTACGTATTAGTTTAGATTCGATTGTTCGGGTTTTTCCGTGTTATTGCGATTGTTTTGCGCTTTTGTAAGGTTTCATACGCTTCCCGATGGGAGGCGGTTTTCCTTCTTCTTTTTTTCTGTGGTAGGTGTTTCTTTGTAGTAGTTTTTGATGCGTGTTGTGAGGTTTTTTCGGTTTTTCCCAAAAAAACGGGACTTCTCTCGCTCTTTTTCTTCTTAATAAAATTTACAGCAACTCTCTTTTTGTTACGTTCAAAAAAATGGAGGAAATTAAAGCTAAGCAATGAGCTAGAGATAGAGAGGTGAAAGATGGTGACAGGAATACTAAATATTTTCATGCTGTTGCTAATCAGAGGCGTAGGAAAAATTTTATTTCCACTTTGGATGGTACGGAGGGTCCGACGAATGATACTAATGAGATGCTCAATATTGCTTGTGATTACTACAAATCTTTGTTCGGTTTTGAAAATAAACCTAATATTAAAATTTCTGATCGCTTTATTAATTCGGATGAGAGAATTTCTATGGAGGAAAATTTAGTTTTAGAAGCCGCCTTTACTGAAGAAGAGGTTAAGAAAGCTGTTTTTGACTCGTACCCTGATGGGGCTCCCGGTCCGGATGGTTTTCCTTTCTTATTTTATCAGAAATTTTGGGATTTGATTAAAGATGACTTACTCAATCTTTTTAGAGACCTGGAGAAAGGTGTTCTGGACCTGTATCGTCTTAATTTTGCCATGATTTCTTTAATTCCGAAAGAGAATAATGCGAGGAACATTAAGCAATTCAGACCCATTAGTTTATTGAATTGCAGTTATAAGATCATTACTAAAGTGCTAACAAATAGGCTTAGCCCGATTTGTAACAGAATTATTTTGCAAAGTCAAACTGCTTTCTTGAAGAATAGATATATTTTGGAAAGTGTTGTTACTGCGCATGAGATTATTCATCATATCCATCATGCTAAACTGAAAGGGATTGTTATTAAACTGGATTTCGAAAAAGCTTATGATAAAGTCAATTGGAGTTTTTTAATGGATATTTTGAATAAATGGGGTTTTGGGAATAAGTGGCAAAGTTGGATTAAAGTCTTGTTAGAAAAAGGTTCTGTGGGGATAAAAATTAATGACAAGGAGAGTGATTTCTTTCAAACTGGTAAAGGTTTGAGGCAAGGGTATCCTTTATCGCCGATTCTTTTTAATTTGGTTGCTGATGTCTTTTCTAGAATTTTGCGGAAGGCGTTGTCTCATGGTTTAGTTCAGGGGTTATGTAATGATTTCTGCTCTGGGGGTATTATAAGCTTGCAGTATGCTGATGATACTCTCCTTTTTCTCAAAAATGATGTGAGTTATCTTGTGCATCTTAAATGGTTCCTTGTCTGTTTTGAGCAGATGTCTGGTCTTAGAATTAATTTCCATAAAAGTGAATTGATTCCTTTGGGTTGTGATGAGAGTGAGACTATTCGGTATGCTAATATTCTTTGTTGCAAAATTGGTTCGTTTCCCATTAAATATCTTGGTATTCCTCTCCATTATGACAAAATTAATAAGGAGGATCTTCGTCCTTTGGTTGATAAAATTTTGAAGCGTATGGCGGGTTGGAGGGGAAAATTGCTTTCTTTCGGGGGAAGGTTGACTCTCATTAAATCCTATCTTTCGAGCATCCCTGTGTATCTTCTATCCTTCTTCAAATTTCCCAAGTGGGCCCTGGATATTCTTAATTCTCACATGGCAAATTGTCTATGGAACGATTATGAGGGTCATAACAAGCTCCATTTAGCTAATTGGCATCTTGTTTGTTTGGAGAAAGAGTATGGTGGTCTTGGTGTTCCTAATTTGAGAGATTTAAATATTTGTCTTCTTGCTTCTTGGATTAAGAGGTTATATGCTAATGAGAGCAAACAGTGGGTTGATCTTGTTAAATTTAAGTACAGGACTGATAACCCGAATATTTTTGCTTGTCACCCTGATAATGCGTCTGTTTTTTGGAAAGGGGTTCTTTGGGCTGCACAAGCCACTAAGTTTGGCTATAGATGGTGTGTGGGCAATGGGAAGAAAATTCGTTTTTGGGAAGACATTTGGTTCGGTTCTTCTTGTTTAGCAATTCAGTTTGGGGACCTTTATGGTTTGGTTAATGAAAAAGGCTTTTCTATTGCTGAGGTTTGGGACGGTTCTAATGTTCGTTGTACTTTTAGAAGGTCTTTCCCTGAAAATATGATGATTAGATGGTTTGAGCTCGTGGAGGTGGCTAAAAGTATTACCCTGTCTGATGAAGAAGATTCTTTAGTCTGGCAATATTCTAATAAAGGTGTTTTTTCGGTTAAGTCCCTGTATGCCATTATTAACTTTAGAGGGATTGTTCCTGTTTTTATTCCTGCTATTTGGAAGATTATTGTTCCTCCTAGGGTTCAGGTTTTTCTTTGGCTTCTTGCTCATAACAAGATTATGACGAAAGACAATTTATTGAGACGGGGCATTGATAAAGGTAGCTCTTGCTATTGTTGCAATGATTTGGAGTCAGTTAGGCATATTTTCTTTGATTGTGTTGTGGCTAAAAGTATTTGGAGGTTGATTTCGGAGTTTTTTGGTGCTAAGCTGGGTGCTGATTTTGAATCTATGGCCTATTTTTGGTTGAGTAATTCTAAGAATGGTGCCTTGAATTCGATATGTGCGGCTGCATTTTGGAGTATCTGGAAAATTAGAAATAACATGATTTTTCGGTTTCAGGATTGGTCAGATGTAAAAATTATCTGGAGAAAGATGCTAATGCTTCTCAGGAATTGGAAACCTTTATTCACAAAGAAAATGATGATCAAGATGGAGGCATTTTGTAAAAGCTTGGAGAGATCCATTCTGGCGCCGCTTCCTGTGGAGGGAATGACGATTTAGCGCAGGAGTAATATAGTTTTCTGTTGGTTGAAGGAAGTTGTGGCGTGATGGTTTGTTCTTTCAATTTTTGTCTCGATGCCTGTTGCTGTTCGGTGGCTGGATGGCTGGAGTTGGCGACGAAGTTTGATGATTATTTCTTTCTGTCGATGGTCTGATGTTTGTTTTGTTTAGTTTCTTGCTTGATTGTAACCTTTAGCAGCTGGAGCTGGAGTGCTTCGGTTTTGCTTTCGAACTATATGGATGTTATCTTGACGTTGTTCAGTTTCAGAAATGGAACTGGGACATCTTGTTGGATGTCCTATTGATCTAAAAAAAAAAAATCAAATTAACCGGTTTCCTCATCTCCTGTTCCAGTTTACCTTGCACTTGTTATCTGCTTTCTGTCTGTATGTCATTAACATTAAGAACCTTCAACAGAATGTTATTTTTCATAGTTCGAACTCTGCTGTGACCGAGAAAATATGGTGCTTGTTCATTTAGCAAGGATATAATGGTTTTACATTTCTCCTTCTTGAGGATAGTTCTGCTTCTGTCTTCATGTTGTTTTGGTCCACTATTAATTTGTTCACTTAGATGCCCATAACAATTCTTGCGTTACTACCGGAGGAAGCAGCATTCTTCATTAATTTTGCTTCATTTTCTTCAAATTCATGTCTTCCACTTGTAGACTACAGCTTGAGTTGCTCTTTAGGCGGCTGGGAAATAGGAGGAAACGGTCATATGTTGCCCCCAGAAGGCTACTCATGGAATAATTAATCAGAAGTTTGGTTGAACTTCTTATTTGTTGTTAAGAATACATGCATCCAACTGCGCTAACATTATGTCAAGTTGCATGTGGCAATTGAATATATTATGTTTATATCACATAGAACTTCTCAGAACTTTCTACGCTTTTAATTTTTTATCGTGTTTGTACAGGCTTCAGTTTTGAGAGGTCTAAGGCGGATTTGGCCGTTGATGATGGATCAACCAGCTCTTGATCATCCAGAAATCTATGTCTTGGGTTTGCAGGAATGAGGCTGTGCACTGAAGCTTAAACGAGACTCAGTATGGTCATATTGCCTACTTGCTACTTAGATGTAATCGGATCTGATTTAACAAGACGTATTAATCTTGTCATCGTCTTCTTTTGGCTTCTGTATGGTTGTTTTGCAAGATGACCTTTGCCCGATTAATTTGCATAGTTATCCATGCCGTACTGGCCCTAATGTCCGGTATATACCATCTTAGCGCCTAAACCAGTATAAAGTAGTTCTATGTCTGTGCGGTGTCGATATTGGTCAATACCGACTATATAAACTTTAATATCGGTCAATACCAAGCATATTGGTGGGCCGATAATATGATGTATTGAACTATATTATATATTTGATAATACTATTATGTATTTGAAGTAATATTATAAGTGAACTTTAAGTGTGTATAACTAAACATATGTATACTTATAAATATATATTATTATCATAATTCACATAGGGACATGTAGATCAGAGAAGTAGTTAATTAACATAGGGGCTCGAGATTCACGGATCACAGAGAGGCGTTTTTGGAGACCAAATGCTCGAATTCGCACCACAATTTTTCTTCCACTCATGGTTTCACCCTTTATACGGGAAGAAAAAGGCGAGAGGTCAGGGGGGCCACGTGCCCCCCAAGGCGATTTGCAAAAAAGTCCTCCGGTTTTTCGAAATTACAGATAGGTCCTTTCGAATTACAAATAGGTCCTTTGCGATTTCCTGTGAGACAAAAATTTATTTTTTTCCTTCGCGTTTGGGTCCCTAGAACGGTATTTTACGAAAAAACCTCCCGTTAATTACTATCACGGGAAGAAAAAAGCGAGAGGTCGAGGGCCACGTGCCTAAAGGCATTGCAAAAAAGCCCTCCGGTTTTGAAATTACAGATAGGTCCTTCGAATTACAAATAGGTCCTTTGCGATTTCTGTGAGACAAAATTTATTTTTTTCCTTGGCGTTTGGGTCCCTAGAGCGGTATTTACGGAAAAACCTCCGTTAATTACAAATCACGAGTAAGCCCTTTTCTAATTTTTGGGATAGCGAAGCGGGTCCAAAAATTAACAAAGCAGTCCACTGGTTCTTACGTTCGGGTCCTTTCTCTGTTTTCCGGAAAAAAATGTTTTCGCCACCCAAAGAACACGTTTTTCCGAAAAAATGTTTCGCCACAAAAAAACAGATTAAATCGAAGGTTTATAGCAACTTATCGATTTGCCGTCCGTTTTACCATTTTTCCGGAAAAAAATGTTTTCGTCAAAAAAAACACGTTTTCGAAAAAATGTTTCCGCCATAAAAACACGCTTTTCCCGGAAAAATGTTTTTGCCACAAAAAAAACACAGATTCGACGAAGGTTTATAAACGGAGATCGAAAATTCAACCAAATTGCCCGTTTTCTAAAAAAAACATAGATTTAATCGAATATTTATAGCAACCTATGGATTCGCCGATGGGTCCTATCGACTCTACAAACCGACGCAGCGTAGCACGCTATTATTGCTAGTACTACTAGTGCGCAGAGGTCGACCTCATGGCGGGTAGTTCTTGTTTTAATTGTTTTTACTTCTTCAAAGGCAAAGCTGCGCTCGTAATCTTTCATGCACTCACACACATATGTTGGTGATTTTGCCCATCAGGTCGCAAGAAGTAGGACTAACCTTTCATGCACTCACACACATATATAGGTCACATGGACTCTATTTTTTTACCGGTATATCACATATAGATCTAGGCATTGGGTCAGCCTGTGGCATAACAGACATGACACGACTGAAGCACGGTACGGCATGGGACATACGGGCTGTGCCAACACGGCATGAATGGCCAGGCCGTATCGGGCCTCACAGTCGGGTATGATGGGCGGCACGACACGCTAGTATAGGCCGTGCTTGGGTCGGCATGATATGAAACAAACCCGATGAACCCGAAGCAAGCACGTCATGTGACAGGGCACTCTACTATGACATTATATCATGTTGTGACTCGTCTTACGGCCGATGCCTTTTGTGATCCTCACATGTGGATAAAGGGAGACAACGGAGATGCTAAAAGATAGATAATAGAGACTGGAGAGTACATGCTTACTAACACCGAGCACGTGCACTGAGCCGCTCCGCACTGAGATATCCCACGCTGAGTGTAAGGTTTTTAATAAGGCAGTAACTCCGTGCTTATTAAAAATGAATAAAATTTAGTTCTTTTTCTCCAATATTTTGTGTTTGTATTCACTGTCTCAACTTCGTGCATCTGTAGTTCATTTTCTTTCATCGCAATAGCGCAAACGGACTGAGCTTAGATCTAGACCGACATAGCACAGTACGGTGGACCGACCAGCAGTTTAAACACGTAGCCCGACAAGCTTAGGCCATGCCAGGCCCATACATAAACCCCCAAAAAAAACAAAAAGGACCAGACGTCCTTGTCAGAGCAGCAGCACACTAGGGCAAATTATTAGAACCCCTCTGTTTTTTCTTTGTACATCTATGTGTTGTTTGGTATCCTGTTTCCTTGGGCAGGCTCCTTGATCGTTGACCATGAAGCGAAAGCGTTTGGTTACTGGTGAAGCGAAGCGAACTGGTGAAGCGATACTGTGGCGCCAAATTGCGGCGTTTTGTTGCAGCGGAGAAAGCGCGGCGTTTCCAGCGGGCGAGCCCGGCGGCGGCGCTTCGCGGCGGCGAAGAACCAAACACGCTACTAGTATCAACACATATGCCTGTATCTGCGTTAACTCAGCTAGACCCACACGTACTATGCGCCCCCCAAGTTTTGCCTCTCCAGTCTCCAGTCGTCAAGGTTTTATGCTTCGCAACTCTTTGCTTTGTGCTCGGATTTTTCACGCTATCCATGAACAGAGGATTTGCCACTCCTGATATGTTCTGTCAGTTTCAAAAAAAAAAAAGAGTATTACGTCAATTTCCTTTCTCTTTTGCACGAAATTCTCATGTGAAAAGTCCATTTCTCTTATTATTTTATTCACTTTACTTGGCCCCAGATGGTAGTTCGTTTAACAGAGGAGCATTCAGATGTCCGATCCGGCCCGCTAGCCTTGGACAGTGTTTTGGCCATTAGATGTTTATAACGAGAGCTAACATCCGCCGTCCGATCTCTCTGTTACAGGTGCAACAACAAGCTACCCGATACAACAGGAAAGCACCATGCGCAACAAAATAATACATTACCAACACACCGATTTCTTATTTCGCTCGTTGCATGCGCAACAAATCAAACACCCGAGAGCAACATCACATCCAGTAGATAGCAAAAAAAAAACACCGGTTTTGCAACAAAGCATCTAACTTTGGAACTTAGCAGGCAACATTTGAGGCTAACTTTTAAACATTTTGATTTTATGTGTGCAAACAATTAGCATCAAAGGTTGCAACATCGAGAAAATCTTTTGAAGGAAGATCATTTTATCTGTGCAACAATTAGCATCAAAGGTTGCAACATGGAGAAAATCTTTTGAAGGAAGAGTACCAATTTAAGAATCTGTTCACGCAACATTTAGAAAAAATATAATCCCAACATCTCATACTACTACTCATTGCAACAAAAAATATTAACTACCCAAATACCTAGCTCACCGGTCGATCTTAGGCTTAACGACAGTGGTAGGCCTGTAAACAATTCGATTTTGAGCGAGCCTAGCCTGCTACTTTTGAGCTCAATAAAAGCTCGAGCCGAGCTCGAGTTAGGATCTGAGCCTGGACCTAGGATCGAGTTTGGCTAGAGTAAGCACGGTAACAATAAACAATTCAATATGCACTATTTTTCAATAATAAAAAACAATCAAGCTGGAGTAAGCTCGGTAAGAGTTAACATATAGTAATATTTAATTAGTGATTCATGAATTTATCAAGCTCGTGAGTTACTTGAGCTTAGCTCAGTGAAGCTCACTAGTTTGGGATCAAGCTTGAGTTCGACTTGTTTGGAGTTTGAACTGGGCTCGAATCGAGTCTAGAGGGAGCTGAGATTGAGTAGCTTGCTAGTCTCAAACTTTTTTATGCTTTTTTTACAGCCAAAAGAGGCGGCGATGCACTCTGACTTGGGTTCCAAGGTGGCAACGTAGCGGCTAGGAAAGGCAACCAACGCCTCCAGAAGGAAATGCGCCAGGCAATGGCTACTGCAGTGCCTCCATGACCTTTGGGGTGGATGTCTAAGAGCATCTTCAACAGTGCCTAAAATCCATTCCTAAAATCTGATTTTGGGCTTGATTGCAAAAAAAAAGTACTCCAACAGTTTCTCTTTCTAGCTCCTTAAATTTTGTACGCCCAAAACAGCACCCGACTCCTCATTTTTGTGCGCTCTGTCCAGCAATCAACATTATTTGGCGCCAGGATAGCCCACGGACCAATTCAAAGGTGTTTTGGGAGAAAATATAGGAACTGTTAGAGAACAAGGTATTTTGTAGACCCAAATTTTTTTGAAAAGGTCCCAATCTAAGAATATTGGGAGTCTAAATATTAGAAACTATTGGAGATGCTCTAAGGGTAGCAATAGAGTCGACAGCTCCCTTCCCTTGAGAAGCCACGGAATGGTTACCCTCGCACGACAACGTTGGGGGTACTGTTCTTCACGGTGGAGAAAGATCTATGGTATTGGTATAGAGTGGGGGAGAGAGAAAGGTAGGGATGATATGAGAGAGTGGTGTGTGAGACTGATTTGCTGTGCTTTTGATTTAGCCGTGGATTTCGAGAAGGAAAGGACCAGCTGAGGGATTTAGGGTATATTTAGTTGTTTGTATCAAGTGGTACATATATGAAATTGTTTAAGAAAAATGTTATCCATATGTTTAGTTGCTTAAATAGAACTATTCAGTACTGGACGGTGTGATACAAATTTGAAGAATATTCTCTATAGATACTGAACCATTCCATTCACCCAAAACAATAGAACCAAATGATACAGGACCATCCTATTCCATTCAACCTCATCCCACCAACCAAACACATCCTTAAGAAATTAAAGGTGGCAAAGCATGAGTGAGATTGGAGAAGAGGATTAGCAAGCGAGGAAAGCGTTGGATGTGGAGCGATCACTCCGTATGTAAGACGGATACAGTTATCCTTAATAGAAAGCCAACGAGCCCAGCCTAGTTATTAAGGGGCTGTTTGGTTGCCTGGTTCCACGTGGCAAGATTCACGGGAGCCAGGGAATCAACGTTTGGTTGCTCGTTGTATCGCGTAAGCCTGCACTTACGTATGGAAGATAGCTGTTTGGTTGCCTGCGCGCGGCGCGGATGTTAGGCTAGCACGATGCACAAAGCACTCGCAGTGAGGCTCGTAGGAAACGAGTTTTATGACTGTTTCTCCGAAACCAGGCTGAGACGGTGCAGACTTCCATGATCAAACTCGTGTGAGACAGTAACCAAACAGCCCTTAAGTAGACAACACTTGCTCGCTCACACTTAGTCACTTACCTGAACTGAGTGACTTGAGAAACCAGCGTTGCTCAGTTGGCAGGAGTGCAAACGCTCAGTTGGCAGGGGTGTCATCGTGCATCCCAGCCCGTCTGCGTTCAATTCCGTGTTAGACATACGTGCTCACTAATATAAACCGCCAAACGGGTACATATACGTGTGCAGGGGAAATGCAAACATGTGTGTGCGTACATTTGTGGTTTCAGACGGGTTTGACCATGGGTTCCACATATACCTTCCAAGCCAGGGTGAAATTGAGGCAACCACCACTACTACAGATTGATTTATCCGTGACTCCCCATCACTGCCAGGTTGGCCGAGTCGGCGGTGATAATCTTATCATTGCGGTTCTAAATTCAGCCGCGGTGATAAAACGATATATTTTTAGCGAACAACAGCAATATCACTGTCGGGTTTAGAGATAGAACTGGCAGTGATGTATTACTACCGGTTCAATAGTATAACCGGCAATGATAACGAGATTTACACGGGAAACGACAGCGATATCACTGCCAGATTTAGAGATAGAAGTGGCAGTGATATATTACTGCTAGTTCTAGAGAAAAAGCCGGTAGTGATAATGTGGCATTATATATATCCCGGCTTCCTTCCCCAACTTGTCCAGAACAGAGAGGAGCTTTGTTCTTGCTCGGTTGGGGTGGAGAGGGAGCGAATTTTTGCTCTCAAATTTAGTGGAATTCGTTTCTAACTCGTAATCTAAGATTCGTATCTTGATGTACATTTCTTTGGTAGTTTATTTAGTTAGATATTACGTTCTATATTGTTGTAGGTTGTGAGAATTATTGATTGTATAATCAATACAATTAGAGCTCTAATTTAGAGGCTAGATTTGAAATCACCAACTTTTATATGTATAGTGATTGGTGAGATTATGATGTAGGTCGAATTTAAGTATTTAGAGGACTAAATTAGTGATTGCATTTATCGTTGATTGAATTTAAATATGATAGCACTTCATAATTAACTATTGTTTAATCTAATTACTTAAAATTGTTTCTTTATTTAGGTGTATGTTAATTTAATATACGTAAGTAATGTAAATTCTTTGGATGGACCATTATATATAACTAATAGCAATTATTTAATTGATTTTACAATCAAGATTTGGATATAGATTTATAATTAATGAAAATTTCTAGATTAATTAGCACTACATAACAAATTAAATGAATAAAATAATTTGTGAGCACTTATTGATTCTTGAGATTTTATTTGTTATAAATATTTGTAGATTGGCGAAGATGGATGTATGAAGCGAATTTGTCGCGATAGAGAGTACTTTAACGGTGTGACTAGTTTTCTAAGCGTGACTGCGGCGTACAAGTCAAATAAGCTGATGGACTATATATGTTGCCCATGCGTCGATTGCAAGAATGAGAAGTAATTTTCTAACCTTGAGGCAATCCGTGCACACTTGCTTCGAAGGGGTTTCAAGCCTACCTATACCTGTCGGACCGAGCACAGTGAAGATGAGATTGTACGTGAAGGGCATCTAATTGATGATGATGAAGACAACGACTCGACTACGGTCGAAAATATGTTCGTCGACACCCATGAAGACACGTTCATCGATAACCATGAAGATGATCTAGAACAGATGTTGCATGATAGGGAGGAGGACCTCACGAGTAAAAGAAATTTTCAGAAGTTTCAGCGTATGATAGAGGATTCTACAACACCCTTGTACTCGGACTGCAAGGAGGAGCTCAAAAATCTGCATGTTGTGCTTACGCTGCTGCAGTTGAAGGCAAGTAATGGTTGGTCCGATAAGAGTTTCACAGAGCTGTTAGATTTCTTTAGAGATGTCCTTCCAAAAGGTAACATGTTGCCAGCAACCACGTATCAGGCCAAACAGGTTGTTTGTCCGTTGGGACTGAAAGTGCAGAAAATACACGCATATCCAAACGATTGCATATTGTATCGCAATGAGTTTGCAAATTTAGATGTGTGTCCCGTTTGCAAGGCATCTCGGTATAAGCGTGGCGATGACAACATCGGATTCATCATCAGTGTGATTGCTGATTTGTTGTCAATGTACAATATGATTAGATTTGGTGCTTCTTCTGTTACCTCACTTAGCACGCTTCGTAACAATATGCCTTGACATACTGCTGTCGTGGCTGCTATGAACTCAGCTTCACATGTCGACAGTGCCATGTTTTTTTGTTTTTGAGATGCCTAAGAGGTTATGTTCCCATCGAAGTAGAACACCAAACTGCATGTGTTTTTCATGTCATCTGCATCGCCTTACTGCTTGTGCTTTTCCTATCATCTACATCGCCTGCCAAGTTACTATCGCTGTAGTCTGCAATCTTCTTGATAGCTTCAAGCTCGCTCTTCAAGAACCCAGAGATAAATATTCTGGGTTCTCAACTGAGATTAGGTTCACTATAGGTAAAGTGGTATAAACCTGCTCAAGATCAAATGTTGAATTCATGCATGTTTTCTGGATTGGAGGCTACAGAAGCTAAGTCTGCCTCATATATAAGTACTAGTAGTAATTTCAAAAATTAAAATACGAAACCAAAATTTTTATAATAAAATCCTATTTTCCTAAAAATGGATTTGAGAGAGAGATGTACATAGGATGGATAGTGGAAAGATTCCTATGATGCATTTTGTTATTAATGCTTGGTAAGTACGTTGTACGCACTTTTGCTTAACTCTCTCTTTGATTAGAAGTCAATCCTTATGGTCCACCTACGAGGCATGGATTTAGGATCACACGCAAGGTCAAGGTGACGAGGAGGCAGAGCACAATCAGGAGGATTGGGTGAAATAATGGACTATACGACAGCGATCGTTGATCCACTCGGTATAGTAGAGTTTATGTATATTAACTATTGTTGTATTAAATATTATGTAGGACCCTGTATTTTTGGACTTGAAGTCTTACGTGGCAATGTATTGTAATAAGTTTTCATTTTAGTCTTTAATTATTTTTCTGTTGCAACATTTTGAGCGCAGTTTATTAACTAGTATCGGGTGCACCTAATATTTTGTTAGGTAATATGCAGAGATCAGTGTAATTATCTCAGAGTAATAGCAGTGAAACATTAGAGATCAAACTCGCCTCTCAACATAATTGGAGTAATTCCATTTGTGAGGTGCCATCAAATGTCTCCTGAAAGCAGTTTCTTCGTAGTTCGTACAGGATTCCGTTTGATCCAACTCTGATTTTTTTCTCCTCTGTTCCGTGATTCTGTCACGAATCTGGCTTGTACGACGGCTAATTAGCTTACAGTTCCCGATTACGATCCGGAATGAGGCACAGTCTGATTCTTTCCCCATGTCTTCTTAAAAAGGTGGCAATTTTGCTGATATCTTGTTATTTTCAGAAAGATTGCTGATATGGTTCGATTGACCTCTTTTCTCCATTTTTCAGTCCATGTCATGTTTCATGGACTAATTGTTTTAGATAATTTTCATCGAATGCGGAACTCATTCCTTGGAGCTGGCAAAAATGTCATTCAATGAAACATATTTTTTAAATTCAAATGGCAAGTGAATGGAAATAACAAGTTTCTCTTGATTGATGACCTAAGCTAATTAGAAACCTAAGTGGCTGGATTCCACTTGCCTCCACACTACACAAACAATTCAATTGCAAAGCAACACCGTCTGTTCAACTAATCTGTTCTTTCCGTTCCATTCCTCAAATCATGAAGGCTAAAAGCAGGCCATGTTTATCCTACATTGTTAGGTAGCAGGTATCATGCTAAGCAAAAAAAAAAAAAACTATAGTACACTGACTTCAAAAATATATTAGGAGTAAATATATCTTGAGATCTAGTTGATCATTTGGCATCTGGTAAGCACAAGTTTGTCAAGAAAGGCAAATTCACTAAAGGAAAAGAAAACTATACAAAGTGGACTGCTGCCTTGGTGCGTCATCCTCCACAATCTCTCTCTCTCTCTCTCTAATTGATAACTACTAACAGAAAAGATTACATTAGGGCATGTACAAACAGAGGATAGGACAAGAGGTGTGACTGTTTCAGAAGATGCGGCAAACAAATGACTCCAGTAATGTCGTTGCCGGATGTGACTTGTTCAATGCATTTCTCAACATTACTCTCTGTATTGGTGTGTGAACCAGTCATACTAGCCTAGATTACGCCTTCACTGGTGTAGCACAGAGATGGAAACATAGATTTCCTTTCCCATGGACAAGATGAAACTATTTTGTATATGATCAGTCATTGCAAGCATCTTGCATCAATTTACGTATGCAAAGTTGGTGCTTGCATTGCATGAGCTCCCTATTGGTCTGACATGCTGATCAGCTGATAATTTGGAGGTGGGCATTTTTAAACCGAAACTGTATTACCGAACCAAATTAACTGATTATTTCGGTTTTTTCAGTTTTCGGTTCGGTTTTTATTTTAGTATAATTCGATTTTCGGTGTTCAGTTTGGTTTTTCGCTTCTAAAAACCAAAATAACCGAATAACCAAATAGTCCATGTACAATACCACTTTATAATATTCTTCCTAAAGCTACTGAACAATTCTCATGTTCTAACATATTTATGCATGTGTTTGGTATATTCATATGTTCTATTATGCTTATACTGTAATGATCTATGAATACTTTATGGGTTTATCCTACTCGGCGTTGCGATATGAGAATGATTAAATCTAATGTGCCTAATATTTATTCATATTTCGGTTAACCGAATTAACCGAACCGAAATATTTTGGTTAATTCGGTTTGGTTTTTCATTTTAGCTCGAGAAATTCGGTAGCCAGTTTCCAAAAACCGAATTATTTAAAACCGAACCGATTTCACCGAAAAAACCGAATGCCCACCCTAGCTGATATGAACAGATCATCAGGGGAGTCATTTCCCTTTGGATGGTGGCCTTGGCATTATATTATTCTCGGCTAACTCCATCTTTGCTCTTGTTTGGCCTCAAGAAACCATAGCATCCAATTCTCTTTCTGCACCAAAGAAGAGTTTGTTAGAGCATGAAAGTTTGGCTATCAAAATCTTGTCATGAGCTGAATTAGATATGTTCTAGTCCCTAGTGGGAAGATGATGATTAGATTAGCAACTGCTGAATACGACATAAAGCATTTATGCAATGATTTGGATTCAGGTGACAAGAAGCCGGCCTTAAGCTTTTCAAAAAGGAACAAGAACGAAAGTAGGCAACATGAAGAAAGTTCCCACAAACTTTATTTGATCAGAAATTAGATGTATGATTGGATTCCATGCAACATCCAACTGTGCCTGAACTTATTCAAATGACCCTACAAAGATGTATCACTATTCAGAGATAGTTCAGCAAAACTAGAAATAATTTATTGATGATCATATTTCAAGGGATAACAAGCACTAACCATACTTTTGATTGCTATGGTGATGCTTGGAAATTGGAATCCAAAGCATAACAAAACATGCTTAGGCGTTCCATTAAACAAGGGCAAGATTATCAGCATTAACAGCCATATGCAATTTTTCTTAAATCAGAGACAAAACATCTGTGGATTTTAACACAATGAGAAAGCAAATACAAGACTTCAAAAATGATCATGTGAAGTCATGGCGCCTTTTGCCAAGAAGACTGCTGAAAAGTAGAAATTGACTTGCTAAGTTAGGTTGGGATGGAACAAGCACCAACTTCAACCAACGACTCTTCGCCGTGTTGATCGATTTGTGGCTGGTTTAGCAGTCTGAACTAGACAATTTTCACATTAAACGTATTTGCTGACACAAGGGTTATACTTTGATCAAGTCTATTGGCTATTGCCATCTCCAGCCTTAAATTTTTTATGCGGCTATCTGTGTGGCTCTGACCTAAGAATTTGGCTGTCTTTTTCCCCCAAAAATTATGTTCTAGAACAACTAACCGCCTCAGTGCTTACGTGCTCTCCACTCCCACAGGCATGCACAAATCTTAAAGCACCATCAAGGAAGGGTAAATTGCATCAATTCACCATTGAGTGGTGCTTTAATCTTTGTGCAATTCACTATTTGGGAGGGCATGGAAGCTACTGGCTCAAGAAAAGGTTTACTAGTCAAAAAAAAAAAACAACAAGGGGTGTTTGATCACAAAACCAAGCTTTTCCTTATTTTCTTTATGAAGGTAAATTCTAAAACAGTGAAAATGTGCCAGCTTCTTCTTAAATTCCAAAATTTTCAACTGCCGTTCTGATGCAGAAACAAATTCACGAAAACTCCAAGCAATTCCTAAGCATGTCAAGAATGAGATTCAGAGAAAAACCAATCTAGAACTAAGAAATTCAATCAACCTTAGCTCGCATCTAACTCAACCAAATACAAAGCTATTAACATATTCAAACAAACTAAAATAAGACCTAATTAAAGAAGTTAATTACCTGCTGCTACTGCTGGTTGGAGCTTTTGGATTGCTGCCGCCATTTCCATTTGTGCTGCTGCTGCTGGTGCTACTGGTCTTGCTGCTGCTCCCTGCCTCGCTGAACTCGCTCTTCTTCCACCACTCCTCCTCTGCCTTCTCCTTCTTCCCCTGCTTCTTCTTCTTCATGCCGTCCTTGGCGGCGGCGGGCTTGGGCGACACCTTCTTCTTCCCACCGACGGAGAGCGGGAGGAAGAACTTGATGAGCAGGCCCGTGTCCAGGCTCACGCTCCGTTCCAGGCTCCGGCTCCGCGTCCTCCCCATCGTCCTCTGCTTCCTCGCCTTGCCCTTCCCCTGTTTCTTGGCGCCGCCGCCGCTCTGTCTCTGGGCCTCCTCGTCAACCTTGGCCGCCGCGACGTCCTTCTTGGTTTCGTCTTCCTCCTGCTCTCGCACGGCGGCGCTGGTCGGTGGAGGCGGCAGTGGATGTGGGGACGGGGACTCGACGATGTCGCGGAGGGAGAGCTCGTAGGCGGACTCGGGGAGGCCGCGGACGAGGTCGAGCATCTCGCGGCGATAGCCCGCGATGGCTTGCGCCCGCGACGGGGAGCTGCCGGCGGATGCCGGGTAGAGCCGGTGGTGGTGGTGCGCCCAGAGCTGCGGCGACGGAGTCCCGGAGCCGCCGGAGCCAGATTCCGGCGAGCCGAGCCGCGACGCCTGCAGCCACCGGAAGTCCTCCTCCCGGCGCGCGGCGCCATCAGGTTCACCGGCGGTCTCGGCGGCAGCGCGTGCTCTGCCCCCGCGCCGGCGAGCCCCTGGGAAGCTGAACTCCTTTCGCCTATGCCCCGACGGCATGGCCATCTCTACACGCCACACACACAGAGAGAGTGTCTCGCGGAGAGGGTGGCTAGTAGAGAGGACTGGAGTGCTGGGCGGTAATAATGGCGCCGTATAGCCGCAAACACGGGAGGAGAGAGAGGTGGAGGGTAGAGAGAAGGGGAGGAGGAGGTGTGGACAGCGATGGCGGGTGGGCGCATTGGGTTGCAAGGTCTTTGTTGCCGCCAGTTTTTAAAGGCTCGTGAATTACTGCGTTGCTGCATTCGGCGCCAGGAGCACGGCGAACGCAAATGCGTGCAAATGTTGCACAGCCTTTGCCAGGTCCACTCCGTGCATGACCAGAATCCGGTGCAGTCTCTACCAGAATCCGGTGCAGTCTCTACCGGAACTGTAATTTAAATAGTCTCTGTAGGTGTGGATCATCTGACCTGATCCACGAATCGGTCCGATTAGTAAATAGCGTGTTTCTACGATATTTTCATGTAGTGAAAAAATTGGTACTGTTTACGAAAAATCTGGACCATTATTTTTTATCAAATGGTCCGAAAAAGACTGCTTAAGTTATAGTCCTCACGAGACTACGCCGGATCCTCGTCCCTCCGGGGCAACACCGTACGAGGTTTTCCTTACAGAAGAGGTTTTGTACTGCAACATTTACATATGACCATCGTAGCGTCCTGCGTGAATCAATGCGACAAGCTTTGAGTCGTTGGATGTCTGATCTGTACTGGCCAGCTTTCCGATTGAATGATGTTTGTGTACACCTTTTCTTTTCAAAGCAATGAACCCTCCGTAGTATTTTCTTTCTCGGATGGTTGTGATCACCTGACGTGCCCTTCCCTTGTATAACATCTGTATAAATGCAGATAGGATGTCTCCTCCACACGAGAATACGTACTGGGTGCTACCATAATGCTACCACTCCTTGAATGCAAATGATCATGAAAAATTGAAATCAAGTTGAAAACAGGTAATTTGAATGTGTTTTTCCGGTGTGGAAGATAGCTGAAATGTTAAATTGTCGGAATGCTACAGTAGTTCAATTATATATGTGGTGTAGTTGTTTCTAAAAGTTGCAATACAAGGAATCAAGGGTATGTTTGTTTTTGCTTTGGATTCTATAAAAAACTGATTCTGAATTATGGTTGTAGACAAGTTGATTCTCTAAAAGTTGAAATCCAAATGCACATATAAAGGTAATTGTGAATTCTAGTGTATATGAGTGGGCTGGATTGTGATAATCAAATTCTAAAATCGGACTATTTGTTTTTAATTCTACTTTTGGAGTCAATCTAAAATCAAAAGTAAAAACAAACAGATACTAAGTCGCAAACATATATGCGCAACTGCGACATTTTTATATGGCAACATATCCGGTGCAACCCCCCTCCGTGAAACCACCGTGCAACTGAACTAAAAAAAGTTTTGAAAAATTCTCAAAAAATTACCATATGTAGGGAGGTGAACCTCTACAACCCTGCAAAATTTGAAGTTGAAACTCAATCGCATTTGAAAGATATGAAAAAAACAAACAGCAAAAATGAATAGTGATGAACAGTAAAAAATCACTATTCATGCTGAATTTGTCTTTTTTGTAACTGCTAGCGTAGGACGAATTTGATCATGAAATTTTATATGTAGGTGGGGTAAGTTGAGATGTATATCCATGATTTTTTCAGATTTTTTGAAACTTTTTTAGTTCAGTTGCACGGTAGTTTCGAGAGAGGGTGATTGCACAGGATATTTTTCCTTTTTATATAACCAAACTAACAATCCCGGATGAATCAACGAGCCCGAGACGGGATGGCAAGATGATAGGCATGCAATTCGATCGTTCAGAAAATAGATTACATTGTGCAGCGTAATAATTTACCTACCACACAGATGCCTAACGGCGTGCCATGTCAACGAGCCCGAGACGCGATGGCAATAAGATGATAGCTAGGCATGCAATTCGATTGTTCAGAAAATTATAGATTACGTTCTGCAGCGTAAAATTTACCTACCACACAGATGTCTAACGGCGTGCCATGCCAAGAACGATGGAAAACACTGACGTGATGGCGATGCTACCTTTCTCGCTCGCTCGTCAGAAAATGCTTGAGTTGAGCCGTAACATCGATCTTTCCACCTCAAATCTCCAATCCTTGAAGTGAGGATGATCTTTGGAATGGCAAATCCTCGAATTCCTAAAAATGATCCGTGGTGAACTGGACTACTGCTGCAGTGCTACTGCCTCTACGCGACAGAGATTAACTAAGCTATTTATTTCTAACTTGTAGCTTCTCTCTGCTGTTTCTAGAACCTGTTAATTAGTCAGTAAGATTTTGAGGCGTTTTGAGATTAAAATCTTCTGCCGTCAAAATCATATTTCGCGTCACTGCATGCACATGAGAGAGAGAAGACTCCGTTGGGTGTCCGGAAGTCATGGGCTTCTAGATGTTGGCGATTGTTACCATGTAGGCGGTTGAGGGGCAGCCGGGACGGTAGAACGGAATGGCTTTTGACAATCGAGAAGCAATTTCCCCTCGGGGGCAACAACTTCTCTTTCCGTTGGATTCTATCTTTCCTTCGCTTTCAGTTACAGCGATTGCTGTGGTTTTCTTTGCCAAAAGTTCAAAGACCCCCAAAAAAAAAAAAGCTACTTTGTGCCGACGAGATCTTCTTTTACATGCTTTCGCTGACAAGTGGGCCGATGTGAATCTATGTTGAATTATTAGGTGAGTTCATATTTTTTTAAAAAAATATCTCGGTAAAGATGATATTATTAGTTTTCTTTTTTTTTCTTTTTACATTATGGTTATATGAACTATGATGAAATTTAGTGTGTGAACTTCTCTTGGTAGTGTGGTAAAGTTGTGTGTGTACGATTCGACCCACTAGGGTTTTTACACGTAGCGTTGGCAAAATGTCATGAAGAGTGTTATAACATGAGTTGTTTGTGTGGATACTTTATCTAAACCAACGATATTAATAAAGGAGAAGACTGTCTAGACTAGATTGCAAAAATTAATGTAGTTCTAGCTTATCTTCATTTTTAAAATGTAGTTCTAAACAATCAGGGGCGACGGAGAGAAGCTGAGAGTGTGAATGACTGAAGGACAGAAGGAGAAGCGGCTGTCACAGGTGTGATATTTCCAATGAAGACGAAAACGCGGGGGGTCCCAGCGATTAGTGTAGTCTACCAGCCTGATCTTCTGATTTTGTCCCGAGTCCGTCATTGTGTGTAATGTGCATCTCTAGTAAAAAAATTCGAGTTCCTCTACTGATACACGGTGACGCGTTTTGCATTCTTATATATCAAAATATTATTCTCATCAAAGATGACGTTCTTATGAGAGTGTGTTTGGCAGGGATTCAGTTTCTCCAGATTCATGAATCTAGTGAAGCTGAAAATTCTAGCTTCACCAAATTCGTGAAGCTGTAAGTACATTAAAAGTGTTTCGATAGATCATCTTGTTTACATTTTAGACCAAAAATATAAACTTAATCCACTTTATTTTAGCCTACAAGTTTCAGATTTCAGGAGAAGCTGAAATCTGAAATTCTACCAAACAGACCCTGAATAAGCTATGATGCTTCTGAAGAAGGGGCTTCTAGCGTACGTGGTGAGGCGGGTTGTCCCGTATACTTGAACGACTTTATCCTGTACAAATATTAAAAATATAAGATCGTATTTGTGGCTCTTTTTCTCAACACACTAGCATCGTACACCTATAATTAGGGATGAAAATAGAACGAAAATGGTCGATAAATAGTTGTATTATTTTTGTTTTCATATTTTTTGCCGGTAATGAAAACGAAATTGGAAAACCAGAAAACGGATGCAGAACGAAACAGAGCGGATATGGAAATGAAAGCGAAAAATTTCATTCAGGTATATTCCCAGTTGTAACACCCTAAAAATTTGCAAATTCTTTAATTGAACATTTAATTCAGGTTTTATGATTTTTTTTTCTGAATTTTCAGCATTTAATTAATCATTTTGCTATTATTAGATTTACATAGTTAATTTATTTGAAAAAAATCTTTCTCAAAATAATTTTCCTAAGTTCAAAATGTTATACAATATTTTGAAAAAATTTTATACAATTTTTAGCGCTATTTGATATTTTCTATAAAGCAATATATATTTCTAGTATTATTTAAATTAGAAAATAGAATTTCTGGTTTTATTTATATGGAATTTCCGTTTCCGTCCAAACTGGCACTTCTGTTTTTATTTTTGTACTGATATTTTCTATTTTTGCTTCAAAAAAAAACTTCTGTTTTCGTTTCTCTCCGGAACGGTCAGAAATTCCGTTTCCGTTTTCAACCGTACCTACAACACAATATAGAGCAAATTATATGCTACCTCAATTCTTATGCTCTCCCATACAATACAAATAACCTATGCGGTCATACATACATACATACAAGTGTGTATATGAAAATTATTCCATGTCCCTGTTTTGTGTATACCGCTTAAACAAAAAATTTATACATCTTTTTCCTTTTAAGCATACTCTAATAATGATTATAAGATACTTCAAAGTGATTTCCACAAAAAATTTCATCAAAATCCACTTTTTATAGCTTAATTTGTGACTACACTCATTTTACATATGAAATATATATATAGCAAAATAAAGGGCTCCAATAAAATTTTTCAACCATGTCGTATTGAAGTATCTTAAAATTAGTATTTAAGTATCCTGAAAGTGATAAAGAAATATAATATATTCATTTAAATAGTATATTGAAAGTGGGAGTATATACTCCTAAGAGTACGGAATATACAGAGAAAACATTGAACAAAACACATGCATCAATTGATCGAAAATTAATTTTTATATCTTGAGCTTCTGATTTGTAATGAAACAAATCACCAGAGATGGACATCACCTTCAACACTACATATATAGGTCATCGAATTGGTCTCCAACAACTTAGACTATTTTAACGTTACACTCGAGCCGTGTATATGTAGTTAATTACTTCCATTTAGAGGTGTGAATATAATTATTCTCTATGCTGACATCACGATAGACTCAGCAGGTTGTCCTTAGACGCACGAGTTGCAGCGTGCCATTTTATGTTATTAGCAAAAAAGCCCACTTTACAGCTCTTAACTACAGTATTAGTTTGATTTTCAAGCTTCAAATGCGAACCGTTTACTTTTCACCCCTCAACCATCAAAATCATTCATTTTTCAACCCTATTTGGTTTCATAAGTGGATTTCGGGTATGTTAAGTGGTCACATCACACTTTTTTGGTTTACGTGGCTTTCTAATCGGCTGTGTACAAGATTATAAAAAGTAAATGAATATACATGGACCTATAAACTCACATGTCAGCTCTATTTTTGAGAGACCATGTGGTGATCTATCTATATTTGTGATGAGTAATTGACTGGCTTTGAGTTTGTGGAGCTAGGTTTGAATTTGTTTTGAATTTATTTTGAATTTCAAGCAATTTGAAGTATTTGTTAGGGTAGGCACCGCTATCGCGTCTAGGTTAGTGGTAGTTATTTTTCAGGAGGGTGATTTTTCGGGTCTCAGAGAAATCAGCACTACTAGCCTTGAGAGGCGGGCCCCTAGTTTGCGGTAGTTATTTTCCAGTGCGAGATTCTATGAACTGAAAATTGTGCTTAAGTGAGTTTCATTGCATATCTTGATTGGGCAATGCTAGCTATGTAATATTTTTCTTGTCTGTATTAGTTGTAGGACTTGTAGGAACGAGTTGGCCTAGAGAGGGGGGGGGGTGAATAGGCAACTCTTCAAATTTTTAATTCTTTGGTTACAGTTAACTATTCTACATGAGAGATTGACTTAAAATCAGAATGTAACAGAGGAAAATGCAAATGGAAATAACAGCGAAAGCAACACAATATAAAGCAAAGAATAGAATGAGACAAGGATTTGTCCCGTGGTTCGGAGCCCTTCTCCTACTCCACGTTGAAGCACTTCTCTTGAAGTATTGCTTCACCACAGCTAGTCGCAGTAGCTATGGTAATCACTCAGGTAACTCTTTCACAACTCCAGTGAGGTGAGTTCCAAACTTTTCACAACCAAAAGTGGCCTTCCACAATCTTCTTTGGACAGGTCGCACTTTTCATCTCCTTCAAGCTGTCTAGGATCACCGAGATCCAAGAGTAATAAACTTGCGCAAGTTCTGTCTCTTGGTTCACTCGCTAAAACACACTGCTAGACTCAAGCTTGGAGCTAAACACTTAGAAGAAATGAGGATTTTGAGTTTTAGAGTGAAGCACAGACTCCTTTTTGAGAATGAGAGCTCTTTTGAATGCTAGAATGTCAAGGAGTTCATAAAGTACTATGGTAAATGGCTCAGGCAATGCTTATATAGCCAATTTTGATGAATATAGTCGTTGTACCTATCACAGTGACTGTTGCACGTGTCAGAGTGTCAAAATTGAGCTAAAACACGTTTACAGCGGACTAAATATTTTGACTTAACGATACTGATCATGTGTATCACGGACCAAATTCAGACATTTATGACGGACCAAAAAATTTAGTCCGTCATACATGGGGAGATCAGCAAGTTTTGGTCCGTCAGAAGAATAGGAATCTTACATGTATGGCGGACCAAAAAATTTGGTCCGTCATAGATGGGTTTTACCAAGATCAGTAACTATGGACCATTTTTGACACAAAAAGAGTTTAATCAGAGGATTTGAATTCGCCACGGACTAAACTTTGAATTAGCAACATTCGATCCATTATAGATGAGAAATTCTCTGAAATGGAATATGATTTTGATCATGGATTCAAGAAATGAATATCAAGGTTTTGTCTATTAGAAAAGATAGCTATTTTTGAATATATGCCGGACCAACAGACCAAAAAATTAGGTCCGTCATAGCTAGACAACTGAGAAATTTCGGATTGACTAAGGTATGTGTATGGCGGACCAAAAAATTTGGTCCGTCATAGATGTACATTGGAGAAGTTTTAGGTCAGCTAAAAGCACATGTATGCTGGACCAAAATATTTGGTCCGTCATAGATGGACAAAACTAGTTAACCGAATTTCTTCAAGAAGTTTTCACTACGGACTTAGGTAAATAAGAATATGAGGTTTGGTCCATTGAAAATGAATAGAATTTGATCAGAATTTGACTAAAGAGTATTTTGATGTTGAACTGGACTGACTTTGGTTTGAGATAAGGATTTTGGCTAGTTTGTGACAGAATGAGAAATGAACAATTGAATTTCAGTCTGTCACATAGTTTGGACTTGTTGTATATAGGGATTTTGATTCTAGGAGCAGAAAAACTAAATGATTTAACTCCAAGCAGTTCTAGTTTTGTCTTAGCCTTATGAACCAAATTACCAACTTGTGCAAAATCCCTCTTTATAGTACAGCCAAAGCGAAAAATAATCCTAGCTATTTGACTTGAATCAACTCCTAAGTCATAAACTAGTAATAAAGTGCCTTAATCTTGTCTGTCCAATTAGCTCCATCCATGATTTCAGCATATGCTTTCATAGTGTGAGGAATTATTAACTCGGTCATCAACACCAAAACTATTTAATAAAACATGATAAAAATTGAGGGGGTCTAGATGTTATCAATCTCCTCCTTTTTGGTGATTGATGACAACATACCTTTTTAGTTAACAATATCTCAAATATTCTGCAAACAAAGTTAGTTTGACAGAGTATAAACAAAAATTTGAAGATGCATGTGCTCCCCCTCAATAGTGCATGATCTGAACTTTAATAGTTATGGAATTTTTGCCTATATTAGATCCTTAAAATTTTTAATTTTCAGAATTCTTATAAATAGCGATTTCAGATCATTAAGAGTTGGAGCATCCATCAATTTTAGCAATATACCAGAGCATAAATTTTACTGAACTAGAGCATCAGATTTAGTATCAGAGCAATGTTAAGAATGGTAGCATAATCAGTATCAACACTTATATTAGATGAAATCTGAGCATATGTAAGATTATAAGAATAGGTATCAGAGTACAACTACAAACTTTGGAGAATAATTTCAGAATATCATTTTCAGCTTAAAGTAACAGAACAATAATGAATAGTATCAGAGCAAAGCGGATAGTGACAGATATTAGCAGTATCAGAGCACAAGAAACTCATAGCATACATCAGACAGATAAGAACCAAAGCAACATCAAATTTTACACACCAGACAGAAGTAATGTTCTTTTTAATACAAGAGTTCATCCTACAGTCATACTAGAACCTAGGAAATTCTCCCCATTTGGCATCAAATGCCAAAAAGGGTGCTACTTGCACTTGGAAAAGGTTCTTTTGAGCTGACCAAGGACTGAGCTTTTTCTCGGAGGAGAAACAATTTGCGCATCATCTTGTTCTGACTGTTCTTGAGCCAGTTGACTTGGTACGTAAGCCATTGCTTGATCATGCCAGCTCGGATAGTTGAGATCTCTAGGATGAAGGACCAGTTTATGAAAATCATTTTGCATCTTGTCCAGGGACTCATGTTTGCAGTCCATTTCTTCATGAACCTGATCCAACCTCTCAAGATGATGCTGTCCAAGATGGCTATAGTCTACAAAAGCATCTTCAGCAAATTCTCTCAAATCTTTGAAGTCTTTTCTGATCCATAATAGGTTACTCTTATGTGATGTACTTGCCCAGCCCACGTGGCGGCCGCGGCAGTGGCGGGCGCCTCGCCGCGCGGCGCCCGGCCACGTGGCGGCTTTCGCAATCGGCGGCGATCACGATCCGCCGGCGAGCGTCGGTCCCGTGGCGCCCGGCAGCGGTGGGTGAGAACACCTGCTCGCCCGGCGCCCAGCCGCGTGGCGGCGGCAATCGGGCGGCGATCACGGCCGCCGCCGACATCGATCCGTGGCGCCGCGGCGGTGGCGAATACGCCCTTTCGCCGGCGCCCGGCCCGTGGCGGCCGGCGGCGGTGGCGAGACACCTGCTCGCCCGCCTCAAGGCAAAAGGTGGGCGCGGTGGCCGCCTCGAAGTCTCCTTCCGCTACCGTACCATGTCGAGCAGCGAGCTGCCATGCAGGCTTATCGGTGCAGGGTTTACGCAACAAGCCCATTCCTCGCGCCTCTCACCTACATCATGAAGGGTCCCATCCGTGGACCGGGCAAAGGCGCGCGTAGGCATTTAATGAAATTTGGAGGAGCAGGACATCACGGAAGGAGCATTAAATGTGTTTAGATCAGCATGATGACCCTCCTTTTACCTACCCGTTAGCTTTGGCCTATATAAGGCGCCGGGTATGGGGAAGGGGATCCGAGAGAAAAAGCTCAATCCATCGGATAGGCAACACCCTAGAGCTAGCGAGAAGAACTTGTAATCCAAGAACCTGTACTAGCTCGAGAAATTCCATAAGAAATCGGCGGGGCGTAAGGCTATTACCCTTCTCACAAGGGGCCCGAACACAGGTAAAATCCTGTGTTCTTCCTAGTTCATAGACGCCGGAACCCCCCATGCGGGAGTTTTCTAGGGTTTTCACCCTCTACGTTAGCCAGCCGCGAAGACGCCCTCATATCGAACCAAACCCGATCTGTAGATTTGAACTGTCGGTGGAATCTGGCAAGCGAGGCGCGCCGAGTAGGGGGCTAGTGGTTGGTTTCCCGGCCAACTCTCCGGTGAGTTCGGCGTTCTTTGCCCGGAAGCAAGCCCGCGCATCTGGAGATGGCGGGTTCTCATCTTCAAGATCAGGCGGGGGTGAGTGGCGCCCAGGGCGCCTCCCGGCAGTCTCGCCGGTCGGAGGATCATTTTGACCCGCCCCCGCAGGGCGGTGGCCTTGCTCCTTTGGAGCCGGCGGGGCTCCTCGTGCGACGTCGGCTCGCCATGGAGGCAGCCACCCCTCTCAGAATCTGCATGCCGCCCGTCTCCTCTTGGACCACCCTCCGGTGGAACTTGCAGGAGACTCTCCGCCACTCGTGGCCGAGACATCGCCGGTCTCGTGGATGCGGCCCACTTGAGGTAGGGCTCCCGACCAGCGGTACCATTGGTACATCGATGCTGGGGCGCATCTTGGCGCACCAGCGTCTAGCCGCCTAATGAAGGTAGCTCGGCGGGCGGGGCGAAGAAGGAGGCCGTGCGCCGATCCCGTTCCATGAGGGCCGTGAGGACCTCGGCGCCTGACGAAAGCCGTCAGTCCGTGTGGCGATGACCTTCTGATCGCTTGCGCCGCCCGGCAGAGGCGCCCAGGAAGCAGATAGTCTCCGACGGTGAGAGTCTCTCCCAAGACTCTCATTCCCGGACCAAGGAGGAGGTTCACTCCTCTGATTCTGTAGGGAGTCAGGCCCAGCGCTCCGGGCGGTCTCGGACCAGGCCCGGTGGTGGTGGGTTCCTATGGCGTCGGGTGCGGGCCTTTTCTCGGCATTGCGGCTGCGTGGTGTGGCCCGGCAGATTTCGCCCGGCATCCATGGAGAAGTACGATGGCACCACCAACCCGGAGGAGTTCTTGCAAATATACACTACGGGGGTGCGAGCGGCCGGTGGATCTGAAAAGGTCATGGCCAATTATCTTCCGGCGGCCTTGACGGGCTCCACCCGGTCTTGGCTGCTAAACCTCCCTCGAGGGTCGATGCACTCGTGGGGGGAGTTGTGCGGCCTCTTCATTGCCAACTTTCAAGGTTCCTTTCTTGGCCAGGCGTGGAGGATGACCTCCACGCTGGGCAGCGGAAGAAGAAGTCGTTCTGCGACTTCATCAAGACGGTTTTGTCCTTCTTGCCGCAACACGATCCCCCATATTTCAGAGCATTCGGTCGTCATCGCCTTCCGGAGAGGTGTGCGCGACCGCAAGATGAAGGAGAAGATGGCTACCCACACCATCAGCACCACCTCCGAGCTTTTCTCCCTCGCGCACAAGTGTGCTTGGCCATGAAGGCAAGGGGCGGCCTTTGGCCATGGTGGTCGAGGCAAGGATGAAGCCGGGACCTCAAAGGGTTCCGGCCGTGCAAGCAGGAAGGTGCGGAAGCGCGAGGTAGGAGAGACCAGGCAAGTCTTGGCCGCCGAGCGCGATGATGAAGACCCCGCGCCACGAAAGCGCAATCGCCGAGATCAGCGTGATGATCGCCGTGACCGGCACGATAATCACCGCGACCAGCGTGAGGACTGCCGTGACCGGCGCAATGACCGCCGCGGTCGTGGGAACAACCGCCATGAAAGCGTAGAAGAGGCGAGGTCTCTGCCCCATCCACAGACCAACACGCGCGACACGGGCGGGCAGCCGGTCGTGAAGCGGATGGTGGAAGCGGCGGCTCAAGGCGCCACACGATGAAGATCAAGGCGAAGACCAGCCCGCTTTCCGTGCCAGACGGATCATCTTGTGGCGTACATCCATGGTGGTTCATCCACCATCCCTCCAACGCCGCTTATAAGCGGTGAAAAAAAGTGTCGCGCCACGGTCCGGCTCGGGCGGGTCGGATCTTTGAAATGGTGCGGCGATCACTCACTTCGGTCGGTCGACCACCGAGAGCACCCCGACCTAGGGCATCTCCGGTGTGGTGGCACCACGATCTGGAATGTCTGGTGGGCGAATCAGTGGGCGGAGGCGATTCTATCAACCTCTGTCCTCTTCGGCATTCATGCGCTCCAGATCATGGCGAGATCTGCGCGACCCGCCGTTCTTCGGGGTAGCCCCGGAAGCTGGCTTGTTCCCCTTGGGTCAAGTGTGCCTTCTCGTCACTTTCGGGGAGAAGGACAACTACCGCACCGAAATGGTGGATTTCGAGGTCGCCGATTTCAACCTCCCATATAACGCCCTGCTTGGCCGACCGGCGTTGGTCAAGTTCATGGTGGCAACCCACTATGCCTACATGGTGGTGAAGATGCCGGGGCCCGGCGGCCCCATTGCGATCCCCGTGGATAGGTCGGAGGCCTTGCGCTGCCATAAGCAGGCTTGGGATCTGGCTGGTGCCACCTGCGTCGGGTGCGTCGACGCCACTTCCTCGGGAGCCCCTCAGGCCCGAACCCGTGCCTCACCGGCTCTCTGGGGTGAGATTAAGGTGGTTGCCCTGAGTGGGGGCAAACCCCGGAAGACCGTCAACATTGGCGCCAACCTCGGCGCCAAATAGGAAAACAGCTCGTCACCTTCCTCGATCAAATTCGGCGTGTTCGCTTTGGCAACCGTCCAGGCATGGTGGGGTCCCCGAGAGGTGATCGAGCACCGGCCGCTAACGCCCCTCAGCGCCCGATCCGAGAAGGTCGAGGCGAGCACGGGCGGCAAGACGCCATTCGGGAGGAGGTAGAGAATTGTTGGCGCAAGGAATAGTCGAAGTCTCTCATCTGAGTGGCTTGCCAACCCGTGCTTTCGTCAAGAAGTCAACGGGAAGTGGCGCATGTGTGTCGATTTCACCGATCTCAACAAGGACTGCCCGAAGGATCCTTATCCCCTGCCGCGAGTCGACCTCATTGTGGACTCCACGGCCGGGTGTGAGCTGCTGTACTTTTTGGATGCGTACTCTGGGTACCACCAGATTAGCATGGCGCTCGGAGATGAAGAAAAAACTGCTTTTGTAACCCCAACCGGTGTATATTGTTATGTAAGGATGGCTTTTGGTTTAAAGAACACCGGTTCTACTTACCAGCGTGCCATGCATATTACTTTCCACCCTCAGATAGGGCGCAATCTTGAGGTCTACGTTGATGACTTAGTGGTGAAGATAAAAAAGAGTGAAGAACTGATCCAAGACCTGGAGGAGACTTTTGCTAACCTCCGGAAGAATTGCCTGAAGCTCAATCCAGAGAAATGCATGTTCGGTGTGCCCTCCGGCAAGCTGCTGGGTTTCCTGGTGTCCAGCCGGGGCATGGAGGCCAATCCTAACAAGATAGCGGCCATCGAGCACATGAAGCCGCTAGTGCGACTCAAGCAAGTTCAGTGCCTGGCTGGTCGCCTGGCCTCCCTGGGGCGATTCATTGCTCGCTTGGGCGAGCGGAGCTTGCCTCTGTTCAAGTTGTTGAAGAAGACTAACCATTTTGAATGGACAGAGGAAGCGCAGAAGGCATTTGAAGACTTGAAGCGGTACCTCTCCTCTCCCGTCTTGGTTTCTCCGCGTCCAGGCGAGCCATTGCTCTCAGATATCATTTGCCACTCGAGGTGGTGGCCTTGATATTAATTGCGGAGAGGAAGGCATCGAAGCCGATTTACTACGTCGGCAAAGGTATTGCATGAAGCGAAACCCGATATCCTCGAGCTCGAAAGATGCTATATCGCGGTCTGGTGGCGTCGAGATCTTTGCGGCATTATTTTCGAGGCGAAATCACCGTGGTCACGGCCTACCTGCGGAAATTCTCCTGTCGTGAAGCCGAAGGCCGCATTGCCAAATGGTCGGTGGGCTGGGGAATTCAACATTAAATTTGTGCCCTTACCGCCTTCAAGAGTCAAAATGGCGGAGTTAAATGCGCCGAGTGGACTCCGCCACTCTGAAGCGCGAAGCAGCGTGCCTTCCCCACGGACGTTATTCTTCGATGGTTCCTTCAGGTTGGAAAAGCGGCGAAATGGGTTATCTGGTCTCCCGACCGCGACACCCTCGGTATGTGGTCGCCCTCGACTTCAAGGCCACGAACAACATTCCGAGTCTGAAGGCTTCTTGGCGGGGTTGCGCATCGCCTTTGGCGGGCATCCGGCATCTCCAAGTCAAGGGAGACTCCCTGCTGGTCATCAATCAAGCGCGGAAGGAGTTCCAATGTTCCGACCCCACCATGGCGGCGTACCTGGCGGAGGTCCGAAGGATGGAGCGTCATTTTGAAGGATTGGGGTATATTCATATCCCTCGGCGTGACAACCACCTTGCGGACGGGCTGTCCCAGCTTGCGTCCTCAAGGGCTCCTGTTCCGGTCGGGGTCTTCGAAGAAAGACTATCGCGACCGTCCATCATGACCCACGATTCGGTGGGGATGATGGTGTCATTGTCGCTGACCCCGATTCGAGCGGGGGCAGCGGCAAAAGGTGTCGCGACCTCCGGCTCGAGCGGGGAAGCGGCACCATGCCACGGCCTCCGGTTTAGGGAGGAAGCGGCGTGCCGCCTCGGCCCAGTCGGGAGGAAGGCGGCGATGCTACCGAGGCGAGCACGGGGAAAAGCTCGGCCAATGAGTGCAGGCGAAAGCGAGTGTTCGCCACCCTTGGCGAGAAGATTGGTGGATGGATCCTATCCTAGCCTTCTGCGCGACCAAGTGATCCCGACGATGATGCCTCGGTGAGAAGATTGCGTAAGGCCAAGTGCTATACTCACGGTAGGTGGGGACCTATATCGCCAGAGCAAAAGCGGAGTTCTCTTGAAGTGCATCACTCGGGAAGAGGGAAGCGCTGCTCTCGATATCCATGGAGGCGTGTCGCGAGGAGTCATATGTCGGCGAACTCTAGTCGGCAAGGCGTTTCGCCAAGATTTTATTGGCCTACCGCCCTCCGGGATGCTTCTGGTGGTGAGGACGTCTTGAAGCTTGTCGAGTTCTTCACTAGGCAAACCCCGACCAGCCCAAGCTCGCAAACCATCCGCTCTCTCGGCGTTCGCGATGCAGGGGCAGATATCTGGGTCCGTTCTCGCGAGCTCTGAGGACTTCACCCACCTCTTCGTCGCCATCGACAAGTTCACCAAGTGGGTTGAAGCCGAGGCAGTGCATGCCATCACGGCCGCTGCCGCTGTCAAGTTCATGCGCGGCATCTTTACCCACTTTGGAGTCGCCAACCGCATCATCACCGACAATGACACTCAGTTCACCAGCGCGGCTTTTCTGGAGTTTTGTGAAGAAATGGGCACCAAGGTATGTTTTGCTTCGGTGGCCCATCCCATGAGCAATGGTCAAGTAGAGCGCACCAACGCGCTGGTACTGAAGGGCCTCAAGACAAGGGCGTTTGATCGACTCCACAAGCGGGGTGCAAGATGGACGGAGGAACTCCCGGCCGTACTGTGGTCGCTTCGCACCACACCCAGTCGGGCAACTGGCGAGACACCCTTCTTCTTGGTGTACGGCGCCGAAGCTGTTCTCCCCTCCGAGCTGTCGCTCGGCTCTCCCCGCGTCTCCGCATTCAATGAAGAAGACCTCCGGTGAGAAGAAGTTAACCTCCTAGAGGAGGTGCGGGATCGGGCCGCCTTGCGCGCCGCCCGCTATCAGCAAAGTCTCAGGCGGTACCATGCCACCCGAGTCTCTGAGAGAACACTAGCGATGGGTGACCCTGGTCTTCTTGAATTGAGGCGCATCTTGGGTTGCATAAGCTGTCTCCCCGGTGGGAGGGCCCCTTTAAGGTGGTCTCAGTATCTCGACCCGGGGCGGTCCGGTTGGCCACTGAGGATGGTGAAGAGCTGGCGAACTCCTACAACATTGAGCTGTTGCGGAAGTTCTATCCTTAAAGAAATTGTAAGTACCAATGACTTGCTCGAACTGACCTCGAGGTAAGTCCCTCCTACGGTGATCGTGTTCTTGGCGTCGATAAAGCGATCGCAGAAAGCTTTTGCTTTACCATAATTGTCCCTTTTTTGTGCTTTGAATGGCAATTTTTCGCATGTATGTCGCTGGTTCCGTACGTTTGCTAATTCCTTCGTGAATCCATGGCGACCCTCGGCGTCTGTGTACGCTTAGCACTGAGCTGACGGCCGAGCTGGTGCTGATGCTCAAACGCGGCTCGCACACCTCGGGTTGGCTCCCTGAAGCACCGCTGGTCGTCACCGCGAGCACCGTCGGCCTGATGCCACCCCCAAAAAACTCGCTGCTTGGACACACAGCGTCGCGGTTCGATTTCCTGGAGGGTCACGAGGACTTAGAATCCAAACAGGGTGAGCTAGGACACTTCATACTGGGACTTAGAATGTCTTGGGCCTACCTCACGTATGCCCTTCCGAGTGTTTACTCACCCTTCTAGTAGCTATCTATACACGCAGGGTAAGCATAAGAGTATTGGCTTATTTTGAAAAGCCCGGCATCTTCTTGGTCGCCCGATGGCAGGGGTTGCTCGCCCGGCACTCATTTGCTCAATCCAGCGCTCCAAGGTGCTCACTTTGGCACCAGTTAGTGATCGCCGGCGCTCGAAGGTGGTCGCCCGGTGGCAGGCTGCTCGCCGATACTCAAAGTGCTAAATCCAGCGCTCAAAGGTGCTCACAGCACCGATTGGCTGGTCGTCCGGCGCTCGAGAAAGTGGCCGCGTGGCTAAGGGTTGCTCGTCGGCGCTCAAAATTGCTCGCCCGACTCTGAATCAAACAAGATAAGCGCTTTATACTGCGTTTTTTGGCCGTTTCTTATGATCATACTCTAAGATGGGTCAAACTGTGCGTGATTGTCGCAAGCGTCAAAAACCGACGGCCCCTCATGATAAAGGGAAATGTACTAAGTGTTAGCGTCCAGCGAGGCCAAGTCACCGGAGCGCCAGTTAGGCACGGTACTCAAACACGGCTCGTACGCCTCGGGCTGGCGGCGGCGGTGCTTTGATCCGTGGCACGGACCCTCTTGGGGTCCGAGCCCGTGGCGTCTGGGGCAAGTGGTCGCTTGCCCGTGGCGATCATGGCGGTGGGTCGTCCCCGATCAGCAACGGTGAGGCGGAGACCACAGTCGGCCCGTGGAGTCCATTGGCGAAACGACGACAACCCTTGCGCTCAGCGTGCTCTAGGTCGTGCGGCCGAGCCTCCATCGGGAGGATCTTGTGCATTGGGAACCGGTTGACATCGGCGGCAGCCGACCACCGCCCAAGACCGGCTCCTCAAAGTTTCCCGCGCCTGGCGAAAGATAAGGAATGGCGGTCGGTTGGTAGGAAGCCGCAGGAAAAACATGTGCATGAAAGAAGCTAAAAGAAAACAAGGGCTTACGTTAAGGTCACGTCTTGCGTCAGTCGTCGTCGCCCGATGTCTCGCCATGCGTGAGGCGAATAGCGTCGGCGAGAGGTTGATCCTCCGGGCCATGTAGTCCCAGGCCACCAGCCCCCAGTCGGTCGGCGTCCCTTGATCTGCCGATCTGGGGGCGCCATTGCGCGAAGCTCCGCCGTCTCTTCGACCGGCGAGCTCTAGTTCTCAAAGGCTACCGTCGCTCTGGTGGGTACCTCCAAGGTGTCGACTCATTGTCATCGTTGATGTCTGACCGATCATCTCTTGCCGAGCCTTCCAATTGGACTGGTGGAAGGCGATGTAGCGGGAGGCCATCCCGTCCTGAAGGCGGAAATAGCAGCTCCCCACTACCTCGTTCTCGGTGGAGGCGCGGCAGATGAAGAAGTAGCGGAAAAGAGGAAGATTCGGCATCACCCCCATGAACATTTCACAGAGGTGTGCGAAGATGGCGAGGAAGACGATGGAGTTGGGGGTAAGATGAAGATGGTGGATCTCGTAGAAGTGGAGGACGGTGAGGAAAAACTCGGAAAATGGCGGAAGCAGGCCCGCCATCATGGCCCAAGTATGGAGGACGATCTCGTCGGAGAGGCATAGGGGCGTGGCGGTCCCCGCTCGGAAGCGGAAAGTGCCCTCCGGCGCGAGAATCCCCATCCTCCTCACGGTGACGGAGTCAGCGGTGGAAGCGGGGATGGGATTTGCCATGGCGTTGAAGAAGGCGAAGAGCTTCGAGCAAGGAAGATGAAGAAACAAGAGGCAAAGTGCGCAAGGAAGCGTAGCGAAACCGCCGTCTGAGATGCATCTATATATGCGTCCCCCACGTCGACGGTTCGTGAAGAGACAAAATCATGCGCTGTTTCGGGTCCCAAGGAAAAACTGCAGGATACGCGCGGGAACCAAAGCGGCCGTATCCTCATGAGTGGTGGCCCCGCCAGAGAGCGCACTAAGCATTAAGTGCATTAAATGAAGGTTCTAAAAAAGGGGCCCTAGGCCTGCGCTCTAGGGCAGGCCCGGGGGCTACTGTCAGCGTACTCTACGCTAGGGTACCCTCTCCGCCGCATAAGTGCGATCCGCGTGGCACCGCGGCGAATGGGTGAGGCGCCACCTTTCGCCGGCGCCAGCCCACGTGGCGGCTCGGCAATGTCGGGCGGCGATCATCGCCCACCGGCGAGCGTCGGTCCACGTGGCCCCGGCGAAGCGAGTTGGCGAAGCACGCGCTGCTTGGCGCTTTCGGCCACGTGGCGCCACGCAATCGGCGGCGATCACGGCCCGCCGGCGGCGTCGGTCACGTGGCGCCAGCGCGGTGTGGCGAACGCTACTTCGCCGCCGCCCAGCCCGTGGCGGCTCAGCAATCGGCGGTGATCACGGCCAGCCGGCCGAGCGTCGGTCCACGTGGCGCCCGCGCGCAGTGGGGCGAACGCCTGCCGCCGGCGCCAACCCGTGGCGGCCGGCGGCGGCGGCCGCAGCGGTGGCGAGACACCTGCCTCGCGCCGCAAGGCAAAAAGGTGAAGCGCGGTGGCCGCCTCGAAGTCTCCTTCCGCTACGTACCATGTCGAACAGCGAGCTGCCATGACAGCCTTAATGGTACGTAAGGGTTTACGTAACAAGCCTATTCCTCTGAAGCCTCTCACCTACCTGTCGCGAAGGGGTCCCATCCGGCGGACCGGGCAAAGGCACGCATAGGCATTTAATGAGGCTGGAGGAATGGGACAGCACGGGAAGGAGCATTAAATGTGTTTAGATCAGCATGATGACCCTCCTTTTACCTACCCCATTAGCCTGGCCTATATAAGGGTGCCCGGGCGCATGGGGAAGGGGGATCCGGGAGAAAAAAAGCTCAATCTATCAGATAGGCAACACCCTAGAGCTAGCAGAAGAACTTGTAATCCAAGAACCCTGTACTAGCTCGAGACATTCCATAAGAAATCCAGCAGGACGTAAGGCTATTACCCTTCTCACAAGGGGGCCCGAACCTAGGTAAAATCCCCGTGTTCTTCCTAGTTCATAGACGCCGGAACCCCCCGTGTGGGAGTTTTCTAGGGTTTTCACCCTCTAGGTTAGCCAGCCGCGAAGACGCCCTCCTATCGAACCAAACCCGGTCTGTAGATTTCGACCCTATCAGGTGGAATACGCCAACATCATACAATCTATCTTTGATCAAATCCTGATTGGTGCCAAGTTGAGTAACCCAGTTTCTTAAGTCTTACTAATTTTGTCTAAGATGATCAAATCTGGTGAAGGCTTCATTTCTAAAATTTGCTTGCTCTTCATAATGTTTCCTCAACTGTTCTTGAACTTGTTCGTTATGCTGTTGAAGAGTCCTCATCTGTTCTTCATGCCTTTGAGCTGCCAACCTTTGATCATCAATATATGCAGCTTGGAAGCCCCTTGGATCAGCGTAATACTGTTGCTCAAAAGATGTAAACCATGAAGGTTGAGAGCCAAGAGTATTTTCTGAAACTTGAGATGGATCTTGCTGCACTTGCTCATGATGCAAATGGGAATGTGCAGAATGATGCTGATAGTCAAAAAGATTTTCCCATCCAAGGAAAGTATTTCTTTGATCATGCTCTGGATGTACTGCCTGAGGTGGATAGTAAGATTCAAAGGCTTGAGGCATGCCAGACCCATCTGCCTCATAATCATGGGCACCAGGCCCAAAACCCTGATCTTGAGCAAACCATTCTGCTGCTGCTAACTCTTGAAGGTGATGAATTTGTTGCTCTTCATTTAGAGATTGAGCAACTGAGCTTGACATAACTTGAGTTGCAGCATCATCCTCAAAGGCTTGTTCTTTGTTATACCATAAGCGACCTCCAACTACTTGATTGGTTCACCTTGAGCACAGAATCCTCTTTCTTGAAGGGTCTGGAAAAAGCAGATTGGCGGTGAAGGTGTTGTCTTGGAGATTGAGCAGCTTCATTATGACTAGAGGATGCTTGGCTTTTATGTCTACTTTGAGCGCTAGGCTCTCTTTCATTACCAGTTTTAACCTTGCTTATACTCTGAACACTATGCTCTTTGCTTTTTCCAGATCTGTTGATGCTTGTACTGTGATGCCTTTGATGACTACTCTGATGGCTGTTGCTAGTAGGCATTTGTCTGTGACTTGAGCTCATTGGTGCTACAAAGCTGCCAGATGAATGATGACTGTTATAGGAATGATAACTGCCATATGAATGATAATGGTCACCACCACTACCATGAGCCAGAGAATATCCACTGCGACTGTTATTGTCAAATCTATCTTCAGGTTCATTTTTTGACTCTTCTTCATCTGTAGATCCATATTCAAGAACAATGTCTTTGCTAGGTTCACTGTCTCCTTGTTGAATAGGTAGATCTGGTTCTTCCTCTTCAACAGGTTGATTTGTTTGCAGTCCTTGGAGGAAACCAGTAACCCTCAAATTCTGTCCAGTTAACTTGTGCATGTTATATTTCTTTGGAAAGCACTTAAATTCCCTGTTCATATCATTTTGAGAAATGATTCCTTGAGCCAACAGAACTTGAGGCACTTGTTGGGCAAAAGGCAAAGGACTACCTAATTTTCTATATATTGCCTCTTCCATTTCCCCAAAGATGTAATCCACTAGATTAATGGGTTGCCTTGACAATATCAGGTGCAGTAGCCAGGCTAGGGTTGGGGTCACACCTTTATATCCTGACTTTGGGAGTATGGTGTGCCTTAATACAAGCAGCAGAACCTTTGCTTCTTCAGATAGATAGGAAACTCTATTTGGATTAAAATCTGCACTAGTGACATCCTTATAAATATGAGCAGACACTTTTAAATCAGGCATGTCACCAATCAATCTCCATCTCTGACAGGGATACATCTTTTCAAATATTTTTATTCTGTTTACTAAAGGACTTGAGGCTCCAATAGCTGATTCAAACTGTGCAGCTCTTTTTTTTCTTATCTTTCCATTGATAGTGAACATGATATGATTTCTCTGTTTGTTCACTAACAAAGATGCATAGAACCTAGGGTTCTTGAGACACTCCAGGGTATGGTCTTGTTTGACATTAAATATGCCAATCCAGGGGTGGAATTTATGCAGTCAAACAACCTATTTGAACCAATTATTGAGTTTACTTATTCCCAATCCACATATTGATGGTTAGACAAAGCAGGGATTGTTTTTCCTTTTTCATCCACTCTGTTTAGATAAACATTGTAAATGTTTTTGTGTAGTAAGGACACAAAATTTTCACCCAGTGCAGGTTTTATTGCAGGAAACCAAGCCTTCTCACTTACTCAAATTCGGACTTGTGGGGCGAATTAGAGTGTCATGGTGAAGGATGTTTTGAAAAGCGGACGTGTAAGTGTGCAAAATCCGTTATGTGTTGGGTTAACGGGTTATCTCATGTAAATGTAGATGATATCCACTTGTGTAACTAGATTAGGGTTGCCTCCTCTATATAAAGGCTTAAGAGGTATAGAGGGAAGGAAGCTCTTGTAGAAGCATTAGGGTTTTCACAAGATTTTAATTCTCTTGTGTGTGTGTGTGTGTGTGAGTGCTTCTTAAGAGCTTTTCCCTCTATGGAGAGGCTTTGTAATCATCATTTTTGATCTAAAATGAAAATCAAATTCGTGCTCAAGATTTGCCTCTTGTTTTGATCTCCTTCTTTATTGGGTTTTTGCTCTCTATTTAGTTTCTTTTTCTCTTAATCTTGTGTTGCCAAGGATGAATGATTGATAGATGAATTCTCTATAGATTATATCCTAATCATTTAGGCAAGCTCTCATGTGATCATCAAGAGATTTCTCAAGAAATCGATTTTTGCTTTGAGAAGGAATGGTTTGTGGTGAATCACATTCTTGAGTTTGAGGGTTAATCCTTTGGTGTTCTTACTTGATGTGACATGTGGGAGATCATCTAAAGTCATTAAATCCCCATGAGCAAACATAGGGTGAAGATCTTATATTTGACTCGGTATTGTGCATCCTTCTTTAATCTTGAAAAAGGTCAGAAGTTTGACATCAATTCTTGTGATTGAAGGTTGGAATAAGTTCCTGACATCTATAGAAAGGTTCATGCAAAGTTTCATGAGTTTTGGATCATCCAATCAAAAGTTACATCAATTCTTGGATTTGAACTTGTGCTGATTTTACAGTTTACCATGTTTTTACTGTTCATGTAATACTATCACCATTATAATCTGCGATAGTCCCGCCCTGACTAAGTTTTCCTAAAAGTTTCCATTTCTGCTCCAAGTAAGGTTTTTGTTGTTTTCTTTGGAGAAATTATAGTTGATCATTCACCCGTCAATCTTCTTGCTTAGTTGTAAGGTTAACAAGAGAGAGAGGCGAGAGCTATAACCTAAGGGAGCTGGTGGCCTCGTCATGACGTCGCGCGATAGAATAGTGGCAAGGCAAGAGCGAGGAGGAGAATGGAATGCTTGCGATATGAGGAACCATATGTGTGGAGACAATTATTTCTTAGGGGATGCTTCTACTATTTTAAAGTTGCACAAATATTAAAACATGAATGAAGGGTGAATAATGATTAGTTATCATTTCCTGGCTTCAAGATGTCCTTCGATCCACGAGTTGTGGTGTGACATTTCATTAGTGCGTGATTATAATTATTTTTCTAGTTTTGTGTAGGACCGAAATATACTAATGTAGCAATCAAAGGGGGGGGTGAATAATTACGTGGAAGCTAAAATCAAATTTTTGATAATTTTTGAAACACCCTAATTTAAACTCAAATTACTTGAAAGCCAGTTTGTGCAGACGATAAACAGTCGGGAGACCAATTCACATAGTTGAGAGACCAGTTTACGCAGTCGGGAGACCAGTAGAGCAGTCTGGGTGACCAGTAGAGCACTTGGGCGACCAATAGAGCACCAATTTGGGCACTTGGGCGACCAGTTTGGGCAAGCAGGCGAGCAGTCGGGCGACCAAGCGAGTAGACTAGCGACTAGTTCATAAAAATAGAAATTCCTAGAGATCCCACCGTTGGATTTATGTGAAATTTTAACTGTAGAAACTAGATTCAATTTTGAAGTTAAACCAAAAAGAATCAATTCGATCAGATCTATAGATCTTGAGATATTTCCTTCACAAGATGATACCTTTGCAAGAAACCGAACTCCGTGATGAACTTCGTGACTGCTGCGACGGACAAAACTTCAATCGATGCTCCAATCTATGCCGGACTAAAAAACAACTCAAGGTGCTGAGAGCTCTTCAAATTCTTCTAGTTGCTCTGACTCTTTCTTTGGCTTCAACTACGTTGCAATAGAATAAAGATCAAGCGCTAAAAACTTCTAGTTGCAAAGATTTTCTTCTTCACGCCGCGATGCACAGGATGCTCAGATTTGCAAGAAGGATTTTATTTATCTGGATACAGTACTCCAAAACAAAAGAGTACAAACCCTAAAACCTGGCTCTCTACATAAACAGGAGACACCTCCCCCTATTTATACATATTGAATACAACTCCACTTCCCACATGGAAAGAGTTCGTATACATCTCAACCTGGCCCAATATGGCCAAAAATAACTCTTGCACGCATGTACAGCCCACATGCTGTAAATACATAACTAACCAGCCTTCATGTGCATATTCTCTAGCCCGAACGTCCCGTCTGACATCCTCGACCACCAAGACCTCGATTCCTCCCTGAACCTAGTCCCGAACCTCAGTTCCTCCATGAACCTAGTTCCGGTCCCGTCATCGACCACGTTCGCCCTCGAGCAACACCTGCACATGAATAAACAAAAAATAATTCCGAGCACAAGTCCACGACTTGACTCAAAGTCAATGCATGCAACCACTCACACGAGCGCATTGCATCAAGCAAAATCATTAATATGCTATCACAGCATATCAAGCAATCATCTCAAACAACATATGCACATGCACAACACATGCCATGATCACAACCACTTTGCAATGCCAATTTCATTACCAAGCTAATTTTTCAGCACATGATTTCACATTTTGTCATAAACTTGGGTTGTCTTTAGAAACTGTGAAAATTTCGAATTAGGCATATTTGAATTATGATAGAAAAAAAACTACAACATATTTCATACATAGGACCGTGTTACAACAATTGAATCTTTACATTGAGAGATAGAGAGAGAGAATACTAGATGATGCTAACACAGGGGAGTGGAGTAGGCACATCGTAATAGTTCGAGGTTTGGAGGAGGCCCTCTAGTCCGTAATAAAAGGTGACCGGAAGAGGTGGTGCTAGAGATTCAAATCTAGATTTGGATTGGGATCAGGAGGCGGCATGGTAGGCAATGGATGGTGGGGGATGCTCCACGGCAGGTGATGGCTAACCGGGAGGAGTCAGAGGCAATGATTTCCTTTTCTGCATTAGTGGTGGCGCTAGGGCTTGAGGTCGAGGCTAGGTGGAGGTTACAATGGATAACAAATAGGGGTGATGGAGGATGTGGTAGTACGTGTGGAGGTGGGGATGACAAAGGTGAAGGGGGCAGTAGGTGCAGGGTGGAGGAGGTGGGCATGGCAGTGATGGAGCCATAGAGATAGGAGATAGGGAGGGGGTTGAGGGGAAGAGTCGGATTTTGACCTAAGGAGACTAAGCCTATTTTGCTATTCCTACGGTCCCACCGCTTTTCCCCCCAAAGATTTGCCTAACGGTGTGCTCACGTCAGGAAAACAAAATTTATAATGGTTATACTTAAACTGGATTAAATCCCTCACGGTTAAGTTATAATATTCAGGAATTTAGTTATTCCTGACGGCTATTGCAGGACCGTCAGGACTAGAGCAAGGCCGTGAAAGGATAATATGGATTTTGGTCGGCGCAATACAATGGTGTGTCGTCTGACTAGTGATAATCTCTAGTTTGTGACGATAATCTCTGGTTGTCTTAAGCTTAGACGGTCGTGTTGGTGGCGTGCATCGGTTTAGTGGTTAGGCATTTGGATTATTCTAAGATGAGAAAATCGTCAATTGTGGCGTGGTACGTGTGGATTCAAAATCAACGCACGTTCCCATCTTGACCCCTACGTACGTACGTGCATAATGAGAATCAGAGTCAAAAGATCTCGTAAATTTGTGACATCAATCACCAGCTTGATCAACCTGTTCTTGTTTTTGTGTGTGCGTACGGCGTCCATCGACCGGTCATTGCTAAAACATCTGATCGGCGTTGCACTGGTCCTTAATTACTTGTGCATTCACAAATAGATAACAGGATGTTTGAGAATACTAGCACAAAGTCAAAAGAAATTACTTCAATTAATAGAAGTTCCACATGAATTAATTTCTAGAGAACAGTCCGAATCCTTGAAATTACCGCAGTCACTAATAGTTGTCGTTTTGGACATAGGTGTAGTTAAATTTTAAAATTTTGACCATCAATATCTTTTAAATATTTAAATCAGATACATGAAAATCATATGTGTAGATTTTTCTCGAAAAGTACTCTCATAATATTATAATTTTCTAGGTTTTATAAATATATTATAATAAAAATTAGTAGTCAAAACTATATTTTGAACACCGTGTTGATATTTAAAATAATAACTATTTGTGACCGGAGAGAGTACTTCTGGAACCCTTCCATGCGAGGCAAATTCAGTCTGTTGTTTTTTCTCACTGAATTGCATATGTTGCCGGTAAACAAATCGAGGATAACAAAAGTTAAGGCATGATGCTTAGTTACATATTTATACCACTTTTCCTGAAAGCGACCCTTGGCTGGAAATAACACAAGAAAACACAACTAGAACGGTACACATTGTGCATGACCTTCAAACATGTGCGGTCGCACGTGCGTGTACGTACACACAACGCGGTTGTTTCGAGCCCTCTGATGTCGACGTTTATGTTAGTGCAATGACAGATAATATACAGCCGTAAACAAGATAGGCTATGTCGATAATTCATCTGTACCTTGCTGTATATACTATTGTTATTTCTTTTTGTTGTCCACCGAAACTAATTAAGAAGCCTTGTATTTACCAACAAGTTTTGAGACATGCTAATTACATTTCAAAATAGAGCGGGAATGTGCTAATTGTGACGGACCGCCCTTTTCACGGGGTGCGTATAAATACCTTCGTAGCTACCCAGTATTTTAGCTGCAGGTAACCAAGTGTACATTGCCTGATAAAAGAGCAAATGCGAACACTTTATAGGTGAAATAAGGGCCTAACGGCCAAGGTTTTACAAAAGGTGCGGCTAGCTTGAATACATTCTGAGAATACCCACAGAAACGCTTGAGTAGATAGATCAAGGCCTCCAAAACCAAATAACATCGTCATCTACGGTCTTCTAGAATTAAATCGACTTCAAATGAAATCTAAAGAGGAGATTGGGAGCAAGGGTGAGTACACAACCGTACCCAACAAACCACACGGAAATTCTGAATATTACATGCAGGGATAAACAAAGGTAGGCACAGGTTTTAAGTATTGTGGATGCAAGTTGGAATCATCCATTTTCACTTTACATTTGAAACACAAACCATAAATAGTAATATATAAATCATGGGGGGTCATTTGCAAAGTTCACATCCTCGACAGGTTTTAATTATAAAAGCTACAGGGGCGCCGTTACAGGAATCACCCTAGATTAACTCGGCTTCATTAACCGGAAGCACGGTGTATTCGAATACCATTGATATCACTCTGCAGAGGTGCTCAGCTTTACCCACAAGATATCTACGGTCGTTAGTGCCACTAGTATTAACATGCAACTTTTATGCATGCGGCCGGACCGAGATGATCGTAACCGTTCGTTGAACTTCCCTTTTCTAGCTCCTACCCAGTATGTTATTCGTGCCCACCGTACCCCAGGGTTCCGCGGGCCAGGGCGAGAGTCGCGGCCTGGTTACGGTGGACACCTACTGTTGTGAGAACCGAATGACCATACCATTCCGTTCCACCTGGCCGCTTAGCGGCCCATTCACTCTCCTAATCGGGAGCTACTTCCTATAGGTATTAAAAAGGGAAGTACAATGTACTAGGCTACGTTGGAATAAATCAACAGAGTTGACCGTCCCAACCTGCGGTTGAGCGAATACTTGAAGTTATTTACGTTGCCCAAGACATCGGTCCTTAAATGCCAAAGACTCAGCCAAATGACATACCACAACCCATTGGTACCAACTGTACCATTACCACCACATCACATCCCTTGGCCTCGTCATCGGTTGGGGATTGGGCCGGCATCCACCTTCCGTGGCCCGCCCAATGCTGTCCCCCGTACCGTAGCAATTTTATAAAAACCAAAAACAACCAATCCAATCCTTCTGAGATTAAGCATTTGTCTAAAAGTAGTAATTGTATGAATTGCTACCTTTACGAGGGTTCAATATTTTATATCTTAGGGTTAAAAAGGTGTTTATGGCATGACAATAAGTCTTGTCATTGGGATGTATCTAATTATGTCATTCGAAACTACTGCATTTCTTAACTTCTAAAATACTAGTAAAATAATGCAGTACAGAAGATATATATATATAAATTGTAATGGAATTGGGATCAACATGTTCAAGGAGTGTGGCTTGCCTTGCGGATTTGAGGGTTCGCCTAGTGAGAAGGGGTTGATGTTGGGTCCGGTTTCGAACGGCTCCTGCTCCTGCGATGGCTCCGACGTCTGTTCTTGTTTCGAGATTCGTGCCGATGGTTGCTTCGATGTCAAATCTAACGCGAGAAAACGCAAACAATAAGTAAATGAACAAAAACAACAAAAGAAAGAAAAGTTGAAAAAGAACAAGAGAGAAAATGGCCGGAACGGAGCTCGGGGGTATTTTTAGAATTTTTTGGACTTGATATGGCGAAACGGAGATCATTTTTGGACTTAGCGACTCGAAACGGTCAAGAATATGTATTCATGGTATTTTTGGATTTTTGGGAATTTTTGGGGGTTTTCTGGTATTTATTTTGAATTTCTCGGATTTTAAATAAATCAAAATCCGAAATGAAAATAATAGGAGGTACTGTGCAGGTGGGCTGAACAGTACTTGAGATTTAGGCCTGAACGTCATGAAGCAAATGGGCCGCCCATTAGTCTTCGAGCTACCGACAAGCGGGACCGGATGGCGGGAGGAGAGAGAGGCGACGGGCGGGCCAGGTATGAATGGCTGGAGGCCGACAACGCTGGTCCGGTTGTCAGCGACACAAGGGCGAGGGTGACTGCAGACTCGCACTGCAGCGAGCCGAGGAAGGGTGGTAGCGGGAGGAGCTCTTCGCCGGAGCCGAAGAAGACAAGCGGCATTTCGGCGAAATAAAGCTCGGGCGGGAGGAAGAAATAGCGGGGACGAACGAGTAGCGCACGGCGAACTCGGCGGCGGGTGAAAAGGGCCGGGAGAGAAAGGGAGGCGACGGGGCGACGGAGAAATACCGGCGCCGGAGAAGATGAGCGTGGAGCGGGCGAGGCAGAACGTGGCGCGGAGGAAGAGATGGGGGAAAATGAAGAGGGAAACGCGGGGAAGAAGAAAAACTACTCGCCGGAGGTTGGGATGGAGAAATGAGGCGCGGGGGAAGGTTTTATAGTGTCGCCGGGAGGAGAGAGAGGGAGAGGAGCACGGCGGCGGCGGGCACGGAGTGGCGAACCGGCCGTGTGCGCGGGGCGGCTTGTCATGTGACGGCCGGAGGAAGGAGGTAGGGAGGCGCTAGGGTGGCGGCGAGTGGCAAGCGTGAGGAGAGTCTGGCGAGCGCGCAGGTGAGACCGAGGCGAAGGCGGTGGGAAGCTGGTGGCGCGGAAGAAATTTGGGCAGGGTGAGGAGGCGGGTTCGGCGGCGTGAGCCAAAGGAAAAAAACGGGGTTTCCGTTTAGGGAAAGCGGGTTTTGGGCGGGGTTTCCGAAAACGGCAAGGAGACAAAGAAAATCCACATAAATGCGAAATAAATCTGAAAAAAAATCCCAATAAATCCAAATAAATAAATAAGATAAAATTTTGAAATTTTGGGGTTATTTCACTAATGCTATTGTGCAAAGCGCAATATCAAATGGGAGATTACATATATTAGATTGGAGTATATATCATCCGTGTCATGATCGAGATTGACCAGCAGAGTCCATGGTCCATGCATACGTCCAAATTAAGACTCGTTAACTTTGAGTACACGGTTTTGAACCTGAAGATGGCACAAATGTCAAGTAAAAACCAGAGAGCTGTCACTTTGGTTTTAGGTGCAGATCAAAGGGGCCCACGGGACATTCCTTTAAGGTTCCCTTTTTAGACTTTTTAGACCTTGGTCTCCACTGATCAGCTTACATTGTGGCTAATTAATCCAGTTAATTATTGTCTTACAAGTTTCGCCATGGCAAAGGTGTGCAGCTTCTTCCTATGTGTGGTGTATTTCTAGAATGGGAATTGTATGTATACACGTGGCAACAATATAGAGTGGTATGTGATGCGTGGATATTTTGTTTCAAGTTCAGTCTAATGGAAATTCTACTCAATCTGCTTGGAGGAAGGATAAGATGTTGGAAATGCAAGTAATTTTGGGTACGTACTCCGTTCGGTCGTAGATAGTTATCATTTTGAACATACATACACTCAAAATTTTGAAACTTTAACTGTCAATATCTTTTTAAATATTTAAATTGGATATATATGTATAGATTTATCTCGAAAAGTACTTTTACAATATTATAATATCATTAGGGTTTATTAATATATTATAATAGAAATTAGTGATTAAACGGCTGTTTGGTTTGCTTCCAATTGTTGGCAATGCTTGCCTTACCAAATTTTGGTAGTGTTGACTAAATTTGGCAAGCATTTGGTTTGCAACTAAATTTTGGCTATATTCTCTTCTCCATTGGCACCCCTAGTTCATTTTCTTGCCAATTGTTGGCCAAATATTGGCAACCAATTTGGTGACCAAATTTTTGGCATGCCAATTTTTGGTAAGGTTTGATTTGGCAAATTTGGTCTCAAACCAAACAGCCCTTAAAATTGTATTTCGGATATCATGTGGATCTACAACTATCTGTGACAGAAGGGAATATGATTTTTACTCTAGTTGATCCATTGTGTACGACACGAGATGGTAAAAAGTTGAACCCATTTCCCGTACAATGGGTCAAAAGTTAGCTCATGATAGGTTGGACGTGCTAATAAATGCAAACTGGTGTCACTCATTTCATAAAAGGTTATTGACTTCTAATCAAAGTACACCAAGACAGGTGAAAAGCCATCAAGAAATGCTTGTGCAACAAGGGCACTCCTAATAGTTTGATTCCAAGGCTTGATACTAGAGGACACAGTGGTTATATGATATTTTAGAAACAACCAACCATCCTAATAACTTGTTGCTTTATGCTTGATACTAAAAGGCGCCACAATGATCATGCAATTGGCCCTTCCAATGCAAAAATAATATCAAGTCTTTCTATTGCACCACTTGTCAATACAATTTTCTTGATTTCCAAAAATAGATTTGATACTTGTATGAGTATCAAGCTTATTCTCTCTTCCACCTTACAAAAAATCCGATGTGCAATAGTTGTAGTATCAAGCACAAGTGATTATTGAGTGCCAAGATTGGCTTAGTAAGTTAGATAGAAAATGACATGATATACAGACAGACAGAGGAGCACCTGATCTCCAAGATCTGTTAAAAGTAATCGAAGTAATTTGCAGTTCTGAATACAGTATCCAACATTGGGGCAAGAAACCCTTCAGCTTCCTTTGACTGCTTAGCTGCAACTCAGACTTGTTAGCTGACTGTAGAGTAGTCTGCTCTGGCAAGTTGAAGTCACACTACAGTGTCCCAACATGGGTCAAATTACACCAGCTTGGCCCAATAGACTCGAATTGAGAAGCCTAACCCAATCCTTGCTTGACTGGACAACTGTGCTACAGACATTCAAAGGAGGACAAAATGCTGAAACTACGCAAGATCCTTGTATAACAAGATGCCAGCTAATCCACCTCGATTCTAAGAACACATAAGGAAATACAATCCACAAGCCACCATTTCGAAAACCAAGTAGGAAATAACAATGAGGAGCGGTCTAGCAGATCCAACCGAAGTATCAAATATGGGCGACAGAGTCCTCAGGCAGGGTATATTCCATGGAAGATGCTTCTATGCGTCATATATTCGTTGTCATGATACCAAACCTATTCAACACATATCAGCTAGTACAATAACTGTGAAACAATGTGCTGAAAAATTGGCTGAATGATGAAATTGGCATTGCAAAGTGGTTACGATCATAGCATGTGTGGTGCTTGTGCATATGCTGTTTGAGATGATTATTTGATATGCTATGAAAGCAAGATATTGGTTTTGCTTGATGCAATGCGCTCATGTGAGTGGTTACATAGATTGACCTTGAGTCAAGTCGTGGACTTGTGTTCAGATCTGTTTTTTTATTCATGTGCAGGTGTTGCTCAAGGGCAAACGTGGTCGATGACGGGATCGGAACTAGGTTCATGGAGGAACTGAGGTTGGGACTAGGTTCAGGGAGGAACCGAGGTCTTGGTGGTCGAGGATGTCATACGGCACGTTTGGGCTAGAGAACATGCACATGGAGGCTGGTTAGTCACGTGAGTATAGCATGTGGGTTGTACACGCGTGCAAGAGTTGTATTTGGCCATGTTTGGGCTAGGTTGAGATGTATACGAACTATTTTCATATTGGAAGTAGAGTTGTATTCAATCTCTTTATGTTTGCTCAATATAAATAGGGGAAGTATCTCTTGTTTATGTCAGTGCTGAGGTTTTAGGGTTGTACTCTTTTGTTTGAATACTGTAACTAGATCAAAAATAAAAATTCTTCTTGCATCTCCAGCATCTTGCGATTTTCGTTTTGCTCTTGACAGCTATGCATTGTGGGGTTTTTGTTTGCTCCTAGTGCGGCAACTGGAAGGCAGCGCAAGGAAACAAATCAAGAGCCTAGCAACTAGAAGTCTTGCCATGCATGTATGCATGAAATCAGATCCATCGCAGTATTTCTCGTTTTCGTCATTATTTGATTCATCCATCTTGTAAAGGTAATATTTCTTGATACGTAGATCCGATCGATTTGATTCTTATTGGGTTAGATTTGTAATTGAATCTAATTTCTACAGTTAAAATTTCACATCAATCCAATGGTGGGATCGTTGGTTAATCTTGATTGAGTTTGGTCCATCACTGTTAGATCGCTAATTATTTCAGTCATCTTGCGAAGGACATAACTTTAGATCCATAGATTCGATCGACCTAATTCTTATTGTGTTAGCTTTAGAATTGAATCTAGTTTCTACAGTTAAAATTTGACATCAATCCAACGATGGGATCTCTAAAAATTTCTATTTTGTGAACGGGTCGCTAGACTACTCGCCTGCTAGCCCGACTGCTCACCTGGTCACCCAAACTGCTTGCCTGGTCGCCCAAACCGGTCTACTGGTCGCCCAAGTGCTCCCTGGTGGCCCAAAATGCTCTACTGGTCACCCAAGTGCTCTACTGGTCGTCCAAGTACTCTACCGTCACTCAAATCGCTCTCTTGGTGCATACTGATTGCTCTCTTGGTATGCATCGCTCTCTTGATTGCCCCGATGGTCTCTTGGTCTCTGATCGCGTAAACTAGTCTCTCAACTATATGAACTGGTCTCCCGACTGTTTGTCGTCTGCATAAACTGGTCTCCAAGCAATTTGAATTTAAATTGGGGTGTGTTAGAAAAACAAACTCCAAAAATTTGATTTTAGCTTTCGCGCAATCATTCACCCCCCTCTGATTACTACATTAGTATATTTCGATCCTACAATAACCCTAATTGTTTAAACATTGCAACTATCTTAATTTAGTATACTAATCTGACGCCTCCAGTGACATGGAGCAATGCCCACTTCTCCAACGGCTCCGCCTTTATCCAGTGCGAGAAACACTTAATACGATCGTCTCCTTAGATTTGGAGGATCGAGCGCCCCAAGGGGTGATAGCCTTTTGGGTGGGCAATCGTTTGGCGTTGCTGGTTGCTTATTCAGCTCTTCAATATGTGTGGTAGTGTGCTTATCCAACTCGGCCAATATCACGTTGAACTTACGTGTCTAATTCTGCTTACATAACCTCTTAAATAGGTTCATCAATTTCTTATTCTGAACTGTCAGAAAAAATTTGCTCCCAAATATCTCATGCACCACCTGTTCTGCATGTCACACCACGGAAAAGGCTCATCAAGGTCCTCCTGTAGAGTCTTAATTGCTGAAATGATATCTTTATGACGATCATGAATGATGCACACATTGGGCCGATCACCAACTATCCCGAACTTCAAATGTCTGAAAAATCATAGCCAGCTATCCCGGTTCTCACCCTCAATAAATGCAAAGGCCATTGGAAAAATGTGATTGTTCGTATCAACTGCAATGGCCGTTATAATCTACCCCTTGTATTTCCCAGTGAAAAATGTACCATCGACACATAGTAATGGACAGCAGTACCTGAATGATGCAATGCAAGGACCTAATGAAAAAAAGCACGACGAAATATCGAGATCCCATTACTATCTGCTTCACTTTCTTCAAAAGCGGTGTACGTGCTAGGGTTGGTTTCCTTCAAGACATCAAGCACACGAGGTAGGTTACAATACGAAGCCTCATATGTACCAAACCTTTTCTCTAATGCCTTTTGCTTCGCACGCCAGACTATCGAGTAACTTATCTAGTACTTAAATGTTCTCAAGATTGCTTTTTGAATATAAGGGTATGTTTGTTTAGGCTTGAGCTTATTTGGCTTCTAGACCTCTATAAGCCATAAGCTAAAACAAACAGTATTTTTCCAGCTAGACGGAGAGAAAAAGCTCCAACCCAATTTGCACTACGCGAGAGAAGCAAGGAAAACGATGCTTCTCGGGCTGGCTGGAGTTTCTGAAAATCCTACTTCCTTGGTACCCTTACAACTTAACTGTTATTTACGAAAAATTACTATCCTCATCTAGCTCCAGCAGGCCAAATAACTTCTTCTAACTCCAGTAGCTTCTCCTCCAGCACCAGCCTAAACAAACACAACCTAAGAACACTCAATGTCCCGCTTCTCGATGATCTCATTAAACATCATGCTAATGATTACAGCCGCATTCAAGTTGCTGTGTTTCACCAAAACAGTTTCTAGTCTGCATGTGTGCACATCTACTCATGATGCAATCCAAAATGTCTCGCACTTCGGCTTGTATGCATGAACTCGGAATTCACATCATTCGGTTCTGTACTTCACTGTGTATCTATCTGGCCTGGACAAAATAACCCAGAAGTCTCTCTGCTGCGATAGTGCCCACAGCTTCACTGCCAACTTCAACTCAAAATTGTTTGCAAAATTTTGATTCAGCTGAATGGCATTGGTACCATGCTCCTAACATGACTCATGGCCCCACAAAACTTCCATAGCAGCTTTGTTTTTCCTGTTTCACTCATCAGGGATGGGTACATCCATTCCCCTAGTACTACCATGCATTTCATCATCATCATCATCTTCCCCCCTTCCTCATCTTCGTCGATGTCATCATCACACTCCAACATTTCAGCTTCATCTTGCATCGCCATACGGTCCACCAACTCCAATTGATTAACAAGTTGCTGGATCTCCTCCCCATCATCGGCCCGACCTTCTGCGTTTGCTGCATCCCTATTATCATCCTCCGCTGCTACCTCAACCGGCACCACTGCCTGAACTTATTCAATTGTAGCCGATGTGATGCTTTCGCCCACACCGCTAATATTCACCTCTTCTCTAGGGCAAGCCTGCGCCAGCATTACACATTCAAGGCTAAATCCCTTGCACCACCTTAACCATTTCTACCACAAGTATGTCTGATCTACTTTCTTCAACTCCCATAGAGCCTAGTCACCTTTACTACGTGTGAATAAGATTTGGATGGTAACAGAGTAAACACTTGGATCCAGGGGAAAATATTGGGTCAACCAAAGCTTTATATCACAAATGTTAACTCTATCAGGGAATAAGTGTTCCACAATGGTGACTACAAAACTGCTCAAATCAACACCATTCTGCCTAGTTTTTATTTCACTATCGCCATAATATACCCTAAATTTCACTGGATCCGACATTATTGCGACGACATAAACAAAATTAATTTTTAGATCACCACTAACGTTTAATATCACTAATTAAACAAAATTAAATTTTAGATCACTCCTAACATGTAATATTGCTAACCTAAATTAAGCAATAGCTAGTTAACTATCCCGCTACCAATACTACAATATTACAATACACATCTAATATCGCTAATTAACAAGAATATTAACTAGAACTAACTAATTATATTACACATCTAATATCGCTAACCTAGAATATCTAATATCACTAATTAACAAGAATATTAACTAGAACTAACAAATTATATTACACATCTAATATCACTAACTATAGTATACATCTAATATCTAATATCGCTAATATTGCATCAATATCTAAAATCGCTAATATTGCATCAATATCTAATATTTGACTATCCTAATATTCACCATAAAAATTTAATAACAAAATTATAAAGTAACGATTTTACCTCTTTTTCTATTCTTCCTTATTCTTCCTCCCTCCTCTCTCTCTCCTATGCTCTCTCTCCCTCCCTCCTCTCCCTCCCGAACTCTCTCTCTCTCTCCCTCTCCCTCTCTTCCTCTCCCTCTCCCTCTCCTTCTCTTTTCCTCTCCCTCTCTTTTCTTTTCGCAGTCGCCCAAGCTCGCTCCTCCTCTTTTTTCTTCGGTTGAACGCACTCGGTCTTCGGCGTCACCTCGTGCAATAGGCGCCTATTTTCACAAAGCAGTGTGGCGAAAATAGGCATTTTCACCACACCATTCGGCTACCACTATTTTCACCAAATGGTGTGGCGAAAATGCCTATTTTCACCACGATTCGCTTAAAATAGGGTGATCCCGGTCATTTGGGTTTAAATCGCATAATAATCATGGATTAACGTATAATCGCCGAATGATTTGACGAAAATAGTATTTTCGCCGAACCAAATGGCAAAAATAGCTAATTCGCCAAACCATTTGGCGACGGTATATTATTCTTGCAATTTTTTTAGTCCACGTATTAATGTCGTAATTATTTAAAAAATATATATTATTTTAAAAAAATTTGATATTATTAGTTTTCTTTTGTTTGTTCTTTTTACATTATGGTTTTATGAGCTGCAATGAAATTTAGTGTGTGAACATTCTCTTGGTAGTGTAGTAAAGTTGTGTGTATACGACTCCACCTATTAGGGTTTTCTACATATAGGGTTGGCAAAGTGTCTAGAATAGTGTTGTACCATGAATTATTTGCATGGATACTTAGTCTAAACCAACGATATTAATAAAGGGAGAAGATTGTCTAGATTAGCTAGATTGCAAAAATATAGTTCTAGCTGATCTTCATTTTACAAAGGGGAAATTGCTCATATGCCACTGGAAGTTTACCTCATCCCCTATTTGCCACTCATTGTGTCAATGACATGTGGGCCACATGTCATTGACACATTTTGGGATTTCTCAAATTCACAATGACAAATTGGGAATTAATCCTTTTAAAAATGTAGTTCTAGCTGATCTTCATTTTAAAATGTATAGTTCTAAACAATCAGGCGTGACCAACAGAAGCTGATCGAGAGTGTGAATGACTGAAGGACAGAAGGAGAAGCGGCTGTCACAGGTGTGATACTTCCATTGAAGATGAAAATTTTGGATGGTTTTACATATATAGGTCGTCGAATTGGTCTCCAACAACTTAACTATTTAAACGTTACACTCGAGCCGTGTATATGTAGTTAATTACTTCCATTTAATGTATGTGAATATAATTATTCTCTATGTTGACATCACGATAGACTCAGCAGGTTGTCTTTAGACGTGCGAGTTGTAACGTGCCATTTCATTTTATTAGCAAAAAAAAGCCCACTTTACTACTCTTAACTACAGTATCGGTTTGATTTTCAAGCTTCAAATGTGAAAACAGTTTACTTTTCACCCCTCAACCATCAAAACCATTTACTTTTCAACTCTACCTGGTTTCATAAGTGGATTTCTGGTATGTTGGTGGCCGCATCACATTTTTTTTCGTTTACGTGGCTTCTTAATCAGGAACAAGATTATAAAAAGTAAATGAATATACATGGGCATGTGGACCCACATGTCAGCTCTATCTTTGAGGACCATGTGGTGGTCTATCCATGTTTATGATGAGTAATTAACTGTGTTTGAGCTTGTGGTGCTAGGTTTGAGTTTGTTTTGAATTTATTTTGAATTTGAAGCAATTTAAGGTGTTTGTCAGGGTGGGTGGCACTATCGGGTCTAGGTTGGCAGTAGTTATTTTCCAAGAGGGTGATGTTTCGGGTCTTAGGGACATCGGCACTGCTGGCCTTGAGGGGCGGGCCCCTAGTTGGCAGTATTTATTTTCTAGAGCGAGATTATGTGAACTGACAATTGTGCTTAAGTGAGTTCATTGCATATCTTGGTTGGGCAATGCTATGTAATGTTTTTCCTGTCTGTGTTAGTTGTAAAACTTCAGTACTAGGTCATGGTGAGGCGGAAGAGACCGGGACTAGGGTAGGAGAGCTGAGGTCCAGACGATCAAGGTAACGCCAAAGATTACTAAGGTCGGGAAGTTGGTGTAAGCCAAGAAGACAAGGAGCTATTGTTGTTGCACATGATGGGTAACGGCAAGGTGGATCGAGAGTAGGCTCAAGGAGAAGCTGAGGTCCAGAACGATTAAGAAAGCCAAAAGCGTCATGGTCAAAGAAGAAGAATATATTGTGCACTAAATGACTTGGGCCCGTTTACAGGTGAGGATGGTTCGGGGGAGTCCAGATGTGTGAGAGGCTCAACGACAAGTTATTAGGACCACGTGGAAGGTGTCGAAATATGGACGATACTTCAAGTCGAAGGAAAAGACCAGTAGTGGAGCAAATTGGAAATTTGGCTATTATCGGGGATGAAGGCGGTTTGAAAAACCGTGGCTCTGACCTAAGTAGTTTAGGTCAAACCAAAGAGAGCATGCACGCGGATTTGGACTCATGAAGCAAATTGGAGTGTCATGAAGAAGACTGTTTTAAAAAGCGTACGTGTAAGTGTGTAAAACTCGTTATATGTTGGGTTGGTGGGTTAGCCTACTTAAATATGGATGGTACCCACTTGTGTAACTAGACGGGTTCCCTCTTCTATATAAAGGCTTGAGAGGTATAGAGGGAAGGAAGCTCTTGTAGAAGGATTAGAGTTTCTATAAGATTTTAGTTTTCTTGTGTGTATCTGTGTGAGTGCTCCTTGAGAGCTTTACCCTCTTTAGAGAGGCTTTGTAATCGCCCTTCTTGATCTGAAATGAAAATCAAATTCGAGCTAAGGATTTGCCTCTTGTTTTGATCTCCTTCTTTCTTGAGTTCTTGCTCTCTATTTGGTTTCTTTTTCTCTTGATCTTGTATTGCTAAGGATGAATGATTGATGGATGAATCCTTTGTAGATTATATCCTAATCATCTAGACAAGTTCTCATATGATCATCAAGAGATTTCTCAAGAAACCAGTTTTTTTTTGCCTTGAGAAGAATGGTTTATGGTGAATCATGTTCTTGAGCTTTTGAGGGTTAATCCTTTGGTGTTCTTGTTTGCTGTAGTTTGTGGGAGATCATCTAAAGTTATCTCAATCATTAAATCCCCATGAACAAGCATAGGGTGAAGATCTTGTATTTGACCCGATTTTGTGCACCTTTTTAATTTGGAAAAAGGTTAGAACTTTAATGTTAATCTTTGTGATTGAAGGTTGAAATAGATTCCTGACATCTATAGGAAGGCACATACAAAATTTCACATTTTTGGATCATCCAATCAAAAGTTACATATATTCTTAGATTTGAACTTGTGTTGATTTTACTGTTCACCCTATTTTTACTGTTTATCTGATACTACCTCCATTATAACTGCAGTAGCGCCGCCCCAAACTAAGTTATTCTAAAATTTTCCATTTCTGCTCCAAGTGAGGATTTTGTTGTTTTCTTTAGGGAAAAATTACAATTGATCATTCACCCTCCTCTGATCGCCATTTTTGGTCTTTCAATCTTCTTCCTTAGTTGCACGGTTAATAATAGAGAGGGAGAGGCGAAGAGCTACAGCCTACAGGAGGTAGCGTCCTCGGCATGATGCCGTGCGATAGAATAGTGGCAAGGCACGGATGAGGAGCAAAATGGAATGCTTGCAACATGAGGAACCATATGTGTGGAACAATTATTTCTCGGGAGATGCTTCTACTATGTTAAAGTTGCATAAATATTAAAACATAAATGAAGGGTGAATAATAATTACTTATCATTTCCTAGCTTCAAGATGTCCTTAGGTCCATAAGTTGTGGTGTGACATTTCATTAGTGTGTGATTATAATTATTTTTCCAGTTTTGTCATGTTAAACTTGGGTTGTCCTTAGAAACTATGAAAATTTCCAATTAGGCATGTCTGAATTATGAAAGAAAAAACTACAACATATTTCATACACAGGATCGTGTTACAGTAATTGAATCTTTACATTGTGTGTGTGAGAGAGCACTAGATGATTCTAACACAGGGGAGTGGAGTAGGCACATCGCAGTAGTTCGGGGTTAGGAGGAGGCCCTCTGGTCCATGACGAAAGGTGACCAGAAGAGGTGGTGCTAGAGATCCAAATCTAGATTTGGATTGGGACTAGGAAGCGGCATGGTAAGTAGTGGATGGTGGGGGATGCTCCACGGCGGGTGATGGCTAACTAGGAGTCAGAGGCAATGATTTCCTTTTGCGTGTTAGTGGTGGCACTAGGGCTTGAGGTCAAGGCTAACTAGAGAGGCTGCAGTGGATACCAAATAGGGGTGATGGAGGAAGCAATAGTAGGCGTGGAGGTGGGGATGACAGAGGTGAAGGTGGTGGTAGGTGCCAGGTGGAGGAGGTGGGCATGGTAGAGATGGAGCCATGGAGACAAGGAAGGGTTGGAGGGGAAGAGTGGGATTTAGACCTAAGTAGGGATGGCAATAGGGCCCCGATCCTTGTTTCCCCGTTGGGAATTCCCCTATTAGGGGACAGGGACGGGGGAAATCTCTCCCCACAGGGGGTTTATTAGGGAAAATATTGCCCCCGTCGGGGATCGCGATCCCTGTCCCCACATTATCAATAATAGGTGGTGTCGACGATCGGGATCGTCGAACCACAAATGAGTAATGGGGTTAGTGTGAATGGGGAACCCAAAATGAGCTTCCCTCACCGAAAGGATAGGTTCGTCGTTTCGCTGGTCGAGGGAAAGAGAAAAGCAGGCCAGACACAGAGGATTATACTGGTTCGAGCCCCTATGAAGGTAAAAGCTCTACTCCAGTCTTGCCCTGAGGCGAGAAATCTCACTATGTTTTAGTACAAGTGTTTGCTCTCTAGCTCGAGATCTAGTGAGCTCTACGTTTTTGGTGTCTACTGCTTTGTTGCTTGGATTGCCCTCCTTCTCTGCCGATCTGCCTCGGGGGGTTTTATACCTCTCCCATTGTTACGTAAAGCAGTCGAGAGATACCCAGAGTAGTGGCGCACTGAAGGTGGGTTGTAATTGTCCCGCATCTACCATCCACATCTGCTTTAATTCTGGCATTCAAGGTCTTCGGTAACTGTCGAGTAAACGCACGTCTTGGGTCCCGAGCTAAACTTCCCCAGCGAGAGCTGAATCCGTGCCTCCCAAGCTCGAGGTCGTGCGGGAGTCGAATCCTTGCCCCCCCAAGCTCGAGGTTGTGCGGGAGCCACGCAGCCCAGGTCATGGTCAGAGACTTTGCCGCTCAACTCCGAGCTAGGGGCCCCGTTGACCATGCTTTGACTTGTCAGAGATTTCTCAGTCCTCGTCGGCTAGCCCCCGAGGCTCAAGGTCATGTAAGACACTTGGAACGACCTCGAGCCTCACAATATGGACAAAAGGGTCGATCTTCTGGTCACCCTGAGCTCAAGGTCGAGATCGAGCGGAGACCAACGAAAGGGCTTCAGCGTCGTTACACCTGGCACCCCTAGGACTTTAGAATCTTGGTACGGACTCGATCGAGCAGCGGAACTGTCTGTAACACCTCGATCCTGCCGCCCAATCCTTAATTACGCCTGTAAAATCGCCACCGGCATGCCTTTTGAGATGCCTTAGCCTTTAGCCGGCAACGAACAAGGCTTACAAAACCCGAGCCAACAGCGGCCTTGGAAAACTCTCGACCTTCCTGCAACCTTCGCCTCCCACCTTCTGCTCAAGCCACCTCTTCTTCTTCCGACCAAACATCAAACGACCGCCATGGCCAAGCTCAGAAAGAGCTCTCTATCTATGACGAGGATGAAGGAGCTCGAAGGCCTAGGGTTCTTGGGACCCAAATGACGTGGCGGCTACCGGTGGAGAGCCGAGACGCAGACCCGGATGATGTGAGCTCGTCGGCCAAGCATTACATGCTCTTCGGCCTGCGGACGCCGGAGGGTGACTTCATGGCGTCAGTTCTCGCCCAATGCGAGATAGAACTTATCAATCTAGTGCCAAATTCGATCCTCCTCCTTTCCATCTTCTTCCATTTGTGCGAGGGGTTCTTTGGGATCCTTCCCTACCCCTCTCTTTTCTTCCACTTCTTTTCCTTGTTCCACACCGGGAAGGGCCCCATGGTCGAATGCTTCTACTTCTGACTGTGGGGAGGGCTTCCTTGGTCCTTCCCCCAAATCCGCTCTCGGGACTCCCTCGGTCCGTGGACCGAGCAGTGGTTCTACCTGAAGAGGGGCGAAGATGGCGTTAGCGTCTGTGGAACCCCATCACGGCAAGAAGAGACGTACGCAGGCGGCGACACGGAGATCGACCAGGAGACCATCGCTGCCATCCATATCTGTGCCACGTGCGGCCTCACCAGGCAGGCTATCGCCAATGACTTTCTGTGGAACCGGGTGTTCCCTCTGCGAAAGAGGGTGCACCTGTTCTACGAGATTAAAGGTCATGACGACCTTACTCGGGAGGGTACATCTGGTAATTCTTCCTGTTCTGAAGCTTGATCGAGTTCGATCTTTGGACTTCTCTTACGACCTTGCCCTTCCAGAAGCGCCGAAGGAATCCTAGATTGCAACCAGGATGAACGAGATGTTCAGGAAGGCAACGCACGACTTCACCATCGACGACCCCGTCCCAAAGAACATGCTGCGTTGGAGCGCCGAGGTAAGTCATTTTGTGTCAGGACTTAGCTCGTGAACGCTTTGGGCTTTCCTTGATCTTTAGATGCGCTCGCAGGACAACCAAGAGTTGTTTCAAACGGCGAAGAGGATGCTGCCGCTGCCCAGGGCGAGCAAGGGCAAGAAGGCGAGCAAGAGGCCACCCCTGGATGGAGCAGGCGTCAAGGATTTGAAGAAACAGCACGTCGAATGGGGCGACCGCACAATGGTAAGTTTTCCCATGGTCGAGCCCCCAAGCTCTTGTTCGTGCTCCTTCGCTTTCTAACATATCTCTCTCCTTGCAGCAGCAAAGTGCTGCGGCCACCGCCAGGACTTCAAGCCCTCAGGCGACCCAAGGGCCCCAACCAAAGGTCCCTAGGTCTTTTGCAACGGGCGACTTGGAGCCACCGTAGGCTCTGAGGTCTCTAGCTCGAGGTACCCGAAGGAGGGGTGCCTCTTCACCCTCGGGGCGCCGAGGTCCTCACCAGCCCCCTGCGAAATGGAGACTATTGACTCAGGTACGCCATCATCTCTTCAATTACTTGGTTTCCCTTTTCCCTTTTGCTTAGTAGTTTTTCCTTGTCGTAGACTTTGAGTGCTCAAGCTCAACCCTTGCCCATCCTGACCATGGCTGTTGTCCAGGGTGAGTCCGAGTCCGAGGAGGAAGAAGAAGCCTCCTATGAGCTGGTGCCCCATTAGCACGCGAGCCAGGGTCGCGCCCCCTCGGGCCCACAAAGCTGGGTCATGGCCGGCGAATTCGAGCAAGGTCTCGACGACCCGGTCGAGGACGAGTCTTCGCCCACGACCGATGAAGTCGACGCCCATGACACCGTGGCCTCGGAAATCGACGCCAGCCCGGCTCAAGCTGCTACAGAGGACGATGCTCAAGATGTCTCAGCCACTGCGGCCGAGGCCACCCAAGCCATGCCTGCTGTGGTCGTCCCGACTATCGAGGTCGGGGCAACCCCGGCCATTGAGGTCGACCGCGTTTTGGCTGGGGTCATCACGGAAGGTCGTGCTGAAGACCGGGCCAAGGCCTCCGCGGGAGGGGAAGCTGAAGATGCTCCGACCATGGAGGTCAAGGCCGATTCGGTTGTCGGAACCGAGCCCAGGGGCAGGTCGAGCCCTCCGGGGGAGGAAGCCCGAGACGAGGTCGCCGCCGGCAAAGTGCCTGAAGATCTTCGCCCGAACCCAAGAGTGGCAGAGGGCGACATCGCGCTGAGGCGTCGAGCCAAACAAGCCCATTGAACCTCACCGCGTGCACTTCGAGGGCCGGCTTAGCCAGGTACGAAGCTTCCTCTTGCTCTTGTTGAATCTTAGTTTGAGTCTTTTTTTTTGACAAAGACTATGTTTCTTTCGAATTCCGCAGGCCATCAAACTTGTCGCCCAAGGGCTGCAAGGTCTTCAAACGCATTCCGATGCACTGAAGATCTTTTTTGACTTGGTGGAAGAGCGGGAGAAGCAGCGGTTTAGGCTCATAGAGACCTTGGAGATCGAGCAAGAGGAGGCCAGGCGCAAAGCGGCGGCCCACTCTGCTGAGCTTGCTGCCCTTCGCCAGACGATGAAGACTCTCAAGGTCACCCATGCATCCGAACTCGACCAGGCCGTCAACACCGAACGCGACCATGCACACAAGGCCGTGGAAGTGGAGCGCGTCTTGATCGACGAGCGCTCGGGTTTAACGAGCCAAGGTGGAGGAGATGATGAAGGCAGTTACGAACCAAGCGGCCGTCCCGACGAAGGCCTCCACTAAGCTCGAGGCTAAAGTCGTCGAGCTCAAGGAGAAGCTGGGGCTGGCGACCAAGACGGCGAAGAGCGCTCTGGCCCAACTCCAGGATGAACGAAGCCGCGTCGCCAACGCCGCTGCCGAAGCCCTTCATCTCCAAGGCGAGCTGTCAGCCTTAAGGGCTAAGGTTGCCGAGCTTGAGCAAGAAAAACTTGCCCGCGACATGGCCGACCTGTAGTTAGGGTTAGACCTGACAACTTGTAAATAGAAGGTAGTAAGATAAATATTAATGAAACAAAGTCATTTTGGCGAAATGAGCTTGTGTCTCTGTTTGTTCCTATTATTTTTTGTTGTTGTGTACTTAGCCTTTTTTCAGAGGTAGTGTATCCTCGTCCAGCCCCCGTTGGGACCAAGGTCGAGCAACGCCGGCCTTGGGCGCAAACTTAGAAACCTGCAAAAGCCACGACCAGCAAGGTCGAGAAAAAATCCATAGGGAGAACTGTTAAGCACAACACAGGCGTATAAGAAGAGACTTAGCCTCGAGAGTGTTAAGGTCATTCTTAGATTAGATTCTCGAATCCCGACCTTGATTCATGCTTGCTCGATGGTTTCAAATGTGGACTTAGTTCGAACCCTAGCGCAGGAGGAGCTGGGATGTGAAGAGATTCGGCTTACAAGTAGCTCAACCCCTGGGGGTGAATTTTAAGCTCGCAACATTTGAGTCAAGATCTAAAGCACTCATACGTTGGTCGGATTAAGAAAGAATCTCATATTCGAATTCAGTACGAAATATGAAAGAAAGAAAGAAAGAAAGAAAGAAAGAAAGAACATAGAGACCAACATAGCCAATGAATAATAAACTTTATTGGAGTTTGAGACAAAGGCGTTACACATAGAATTTATGAAGCTGATCAATGTTCCACGAGCTCGAGAGCTCTCTGCCATCGGGCATCGCTAGCCGGTAAGCCCCGTGTGATCTGTTGAAATAACTCTATAGGGGCCCTCCTACCGCGGGGATAACTTGTTGGTGTTGGACAAGCCCTGAATTCATCTTAGGACTAGGTCCCCAATAAGGAGCTCCCTAGATCATACCGATTGAGATGCATGTCTGCGAAGAGATTGCAGTTAATGCGCTGATCGTAGCAGTGCACACCATCTTACTTCTTTTGCCAGGGTAAGGTCAAGAGACCGTTCTTGCTCAAAGTCGATCTGGTAGACCAAGTGACCCAAGTAGAGCCAGTGACCTCCAGGATAAAGGCAACCGGTCTGAATACAAGCCGAAGGGTGTGGACCTGTTCTCGGACCGTGAACTGCAATTGTTAGTGTTATGCCCTTGAGGCGATCATATAGATGATTGTAACATAACTATGTTTATGAATAATAATATGATTATTGGTCCAATGAATGCATATCATTATATTGATCGATAAGTATGTGACTTGCTTATGAAACTCTCTACTTATTGATATAATTTCATAAGTATCTCTCGATCGGGTATCATCGTATAGGACAACGATGAATAGATCGGCACATGTATTGACCGATGATCATGTTTCATAGATCATGGGATATGGAGATATCATCAATACATTGTGAACTCATGATGAAGAACATGGGTTAGATAGACCGCAATGGGACAACTCGCGAGAATGTTACATTCTTATGTGTCATCGGTGTATCTCATACATAGTGGATGTATGATCCTTAGACTGAGATTGTCACATTCCCTACATATGTAATAGTTTACCTTGGGGCCACCAAACGCTATTTCCTAACCGGATAGTTATAAAGGTAGCTTTCATGTTTGCTATGAAACATGCAGAGGGAAGTGGGCAGTCAAGATGGAATTTGCCACTCCAGTGTAACAGAGATATATGTCTAGGCCACTCGTGTGATATGATTAAGGAAGTGCATGGCCATGCCATGATTGAGAAGTCAATCACTATTTATTAATATATCACGGATACGAGAGATGGATTGAACTGTCAAATGATGACATACTTCTCGCCTTGAGTTCGATCTTCATATAGTTTGGCAAAGGGATTATTACATGAGTACTTTTGAAAGGTTCTATCCGATTTGATCATATGCATTTGGGAGTTGACATGCTCTGCAAGGAACCGCTACCAGCTATTGGATTGGAAAAGGGTTTTTTGAATCTATGTCCAAATGTACATGAACCTACAGGGTCACACACTTAACGGGTTAGGACGCATTAATTCAGATTGGATCCATAATTAATGGACCTCGTGGGCTTAACGCGCTGATGGGCCCTGGCTTAGGGATTCGTCGCATGGCTATATAAGGAGAGGAGAAGGGTGGGCGTGAGAGTTGTTGTTAACGTCCAGAACCCTAGCCTCCACCTCTCATTGCCCCTGCTGAGCGATACGGTGCTTGCACGCCGACGCACGGCGTTCCATCCCGGATGTGTGGGCTCTTGCGTGGTGACGTCATTGCCTCTTTGCGGCGTGGTAAGGACGAACCGCATGGCGGGACGATCCGCAGCGAGGACGATCTGTGTGAGGATGATCCACGGCGAGGACGATCCACTACATCAACGCGCGAAGGATTCCGCAATTGCGCGTCTAGTGGTAATCCAATCTATGATCCCCTTTTTGCGAGTAGCTTTTCTGGTTATGCGGTAGAAATTTTAATTTATGCTAGCGTAGCATACCGCGTTCCCCAACAGTGGTATCAGAGCCATCTCGCTTAGATTTGTGATCTGGATGTTACATATGCGATATGTGACGATAGTAGATTAGATCTATTACATGTTCTACCGGTTCATGTGATGAATTGGTGGTGGCAGCAATCGATGAGATCAATCAGTTTAGGGTTTGTGGGAAGTGCAATCCGATTCACTCTTGATTTGGGTGAGTCCGTTCATGATGCAGCGTTGCCCTTACCGGTCGAGTTACCGCCATCGTGGTTTACGATCGCGACCATATGGGACCGAGCCAATCAGATTGAATCGAGAGGAAGTGCAATCGATTCAATCTTGATTTGGGTGAGTCCGCTCAGTACGACGTTGTTCTTACCGGTCGGGTTACCGCCATCAGGGTCTACGCATTGCGACCATATGGGACCAAGCCAATCAGATTGAATCAGATTGGGTCAATTTGATTGATCCGTGGAAATTTTGAGGACGTTTTCCTTTGGCAGAAGACATGCCTCTAAAAAAATTTCCAAGGGCCGTCACCAGGGGCGCTGCCCCTTGGAACCCTGACACCGTAGAATCGCTTTGTTTAATTCTTTTTGCAGGATGTTATATGTGAAATAGTATGGCCTATGTGTATGTGATGCATGTAATGTTTACATGGCCTGCATGCCGTGTCAAGCCATAAGGCTATTTCATTATCAAAGTTGTATAATGGCCTGCGTGTCGACTTGTGATGTTTGAAACATTCATGTAAATTTCATTATCTAAGCTATAAGGAGTTGCATCTACAATGATGAAGATGATGGCAATCAAGCATGATGGCTAGGTGAACAATCAAGTAAGATGGCCAAGTGAACCAACAAGCATGATGATGAAGATCCTAATGCTAAAGGCCATACTATTTCACAGCTTAATCTTGATTTTCTGTGGATGTGTGTTTAATCTTTGCTATTTTCTTTATGCTCATTGCATGTGATGCCATGTTCATAGTAGATATTGTTCATTCCCATAGTTAAACAAATTTTAAATCAAATATGTCCACCTATTGTTGCACCTATCAAGAATTTAGATCATTATTGATATATTTGCCAAAGTAGTATATCAATGACTATCTTAATAGATGATAGGGACGTGTTGGACACATCACGCATAACAATGGTAGATTTAATCAAGCTATCAAAACGGTTTTGGGCTTGAGGACATAAGTGGTTGAGTTTTGATTTCAGTAATGAAGGAACAAATACAAGACAATTGTGTCTAGGAAAACACACATGAGGCTAGGTTTCTTAATTGGCACCCTGAAACGGGAAGTGCTCCCTCCCTCATGTGAGCGTTGACCTGGCCATGAGTCGAGTTGACGGAGGCATTCATTACTTGTTTTCATGCTCAACCAACAAGAATTACATAAGATGTAATTAGCAAAGATGTTGCTTACCTATGTCATTAAATTTCTAGTAGTGATGCCAAAGCTCACTAGTGTTTGATGAATATGGATCTTGAATACTCACTATGTGTCCATAAAGGGGGCACATGATAGGAGTGTCTTTTATTAAAATGTTTAATGAAAGTTTTAAATAAACATAGTGCTTAGAAACTTTGCATGTTTTTGTTGTAGTTCAATGGCACCTGTTACTCCTGCTGCACCTGGTTATGCTTTGAGATCGGTTTTGGAAAAAGGAAAAACTTAATGGAACAAATTTTGTGGATTGGTATCGCAACCTGAGAATTGTTCTCAAGCATGAAAAGAAAGACTATGTTCTAGAGAGTCCAATTCTCGATGAACGGTAGAAAATGCTTCTCGCAAATGATAATTTGAGTATGAAAAACATCTTAATGCCTCTTTAGAGGTCAGCTGTCTCATGCTTGTCACCATGGACTCTAAGCTTCAAAAGCAATATGAGGAACAGGATGCTTACAATATGATTGTGGGCTTAAAGGACATGTTTGGGAACCAAGCTAGAGCTGAGAGGTATGGTATCTCGAAGCTTTTGTTTGCTTGCATTTGGTGAAGGAAGTCGGTCCACCCTCATGTAATCAAGATGATTGGTTACATTGGAAGATTGGAAAAGCTTGAGTTTCCCCTTAGCCTTGGTTTGGCTACGGATGTAATTCTCCAGTCTCTGCCTCAGAGTTTTGAGCCGTTCATTATGAATTTTCATATGAATAGCATGGAGAAGACCCTGACCGAGCTACATGGGATGCTCAAGTCTGCTGAGGAGAGCATAAAGAAAAAAACTAATCATGTGATGATGGTTCAGAAAACCACTGCCTTCAAGAAGCAGAAGGCTAAGGCTGGGACAAAGGAAAGGGCAAGGACAAGGTTCAAGTTGAGAAGCAGAAGCTTGAGAAGCTTAAGACTGGCCCTAAACCTGATACTCAGTGCTTTTATTGCAAGAAGTTAGGACATTGGAAATGAAACTGTGCGAAGTACCTGGCATATAAGAAGAATGGAGTGTGACTTCTACTTCAGGTATTCATGTTGTAGAAATTAATCTGGCTACTTCTAATCTTACCTCTTGGGTATATGATACCGGATCGGTTGCTCACATTTGCAATTCGATGCAGGGGCTGATAAAGAGTGGAGACTTGGCAAAAGGAGAAGTGGATCTTCGCGTGGGGAGTAAAGCAAGAGTTGCTGGTCTTGCCGTTGGCACCTACCCATTGCATTTGCCCTCAGGATTAGTTTTAGAACTTAATAATTGTTATTTTGTTCCATCTTTGAGTAGAAACATTATTTCATCTTCTTGTTTGGAACATGAAGGCTATGATTTCAGAATAAAGGACTTTGTTTGTTCGATATTTTTGAATGATATGTTTTATGGCCGATGTCCCATGGTAGATGGGTTGTACGTGCTTGAACTCGAAGAAAAACCTGTTTACAACATTAATGTGAAAAGGCTTCAGCCCAATGATGTGAATCCTACCCTTTTATGGCATTGTCGCTTAGGCCACATAAATGAGAAGCGCATGAAGAAGCTCCATCTTGATGGACTTCTAACATCATTTGATTTTGAATCATTTGAAACATGTGAGTCTTGTTTACTTGGCAAGATGACAAAAGCCCTTTCACGAGTTTTGGTGAAAGGGCAAATGAGTTGTTGGCCCTAGTACATACGGATGTATGTGGACCAATGAGCTCTAGTGCAGAGGTGGGTTTGATGCTTTGTAACTTTTATCGATGACTTTAGTAGATATGGATATATCTACTTAATGAGACATAAATCTGAAACCTTTGAAAAGTTCAAAGAGTTTCAGAACGAAGTACAAAATCAACTTGGCAAATCAATAAAACACTTATGATCAGATCATGGTGGCGAATACTTGAGCCAAGAGTTTGGTGATCATCTAAAGCAATGTGGAATCGTTCGCAACTTACTACGCCAGAACGCTCAATGGAATGGCGATCCGAACAGCAGAACCAAACTTTGTTAGACATGGTTCGGTCAATGATAAGCCAAGCAGATCTCGCCATTGTCATACGGGGTATGCTCTAGAAAGCAGCTTCGTTCACTTTAAATAGGGTTCCATCAAAAGCCGTTGAGAAAACTTCATATGAGATGTGGGTAGGAAGCGTCCCTCGTTGTCATTTCTCAAGATATGAAATTGTGAGGCTTATGTAAAAGCGTTTGCAATAAGATAAACTCGCACCTAAATCGAAAAATGCTTCTTTGTGGGTATCCTAAAGAAACAAAAGGATATTACTTTTACAAAAGGGATGAAAACAAAGTGTTTGTTGCTCGAAACGGTGTCTTTCTAGAGAAAGAGTTTCTTTCAAAAGGAGTTAGTGGGAGCAAGGTGCGACTTGAAGAAATTCGAGAACCATCATAAAATATTTCAACTCCCATTGAACCTTCACTTGATGTACAAGATGTTGTACAACCTGTGGAAGAGACACCAGCCCCACGTAGGTCGGGGAGGCACATCATGAACCCATAAGATATGGACATGACATATTATTATTGGATAATGATGAGTCTACGACTTATAAAGAAGCGATGATGGACCCAAACTCCGAAAAATGGCTTGGAGCCATGAGATCCGAAATTCAGTCCATGCATGACAATCAAGTTTGGAACTTGGTTGATCCTCCTCATGATGTAAAAACCATAGAGTGTAAATGGATTTTCAAGAAGAAAATAGATATGGATGGAAATGTTCAGATATATAAGGCACGGTTGGTGGCAAAGGGTTTCAAACAAGTTCAAGGAGTTGACTATGACTTAAACTTTCTCACCGGTAGCCATGCTTAAGTCTGTTCGGATCATTTTAGCTATTGCTGCATATTTCGATTATGAAATATGGCAGATGGATGTCAAAACAGCTTTCTTTAATGGGAATCTTTCTGAGGATGTATACATGATACAACATGAAGGTTTTGTTGATCCTAAATATGCTAATAAGGTATGCAAGCTTTAAAGATCCATTTATGGGTTGAAGCAAGCATCTTGGAGTTGGAACATTCGTTTTGATGAAATAGTCAAAGGATTTGACTTCATAAAAAATAAAGAAGAGCCTTGTGTTTACAAAAGGCCGATTGGGAGCGACTTGTATTTCTTATCTTATATGTGGATGACATATTATTGATTGGGAATGATATTCCTATGCTTGAAGACGTTAAGACTTCGTTGAAAAAGAGTTTCTCAATGAAGGACTTGGGAGAAGCATGTTATATCTTGGGCATAAAGATCTATAGGGATAGATCAAAAAGGTTGATTGGATTAAGCCAGGAAACGTACATTGATAAGTATTGAAGAGGTTCAATATGCATGAATCCAAGAGAGGATTCATGCCAATGTCACATGGCATAAGTCTTAGCAAGAATCAGTGTCCTTCGACAACTGATGAGCGAGACAGGATGAGCAAGATACCATATGCTTCGGCTATTGGGTCTATTATGTATACCATGATCTGTACACGCCCAGATGTCTCATATGCTCTAAGTGTCATGAGCAGATACCAAGCGGATCCCGGTGATGGTCATTGGACAGTCGTGAAAAACATCCTGAAATACTTGAGAAGAACTAAGGACATGCTCCTAGTTTTTGGTGGTGAGGAAGAACTGGTTGTAAAGGGTTACACCGATGCAAGCTTTCAAATTGACAAAGATGATTTCCGATCGCAATCCGGGTTTGTATTTACACTAAATGGAGGAGCAGTAAGCCAGAAGAGTTCCAAACAAAACACGGTGGCCGACTCTACAACAGAAGCAGGGTACATTGTGGCTTCAGAGGCCGCAAAGGAAGCTGTGTAGATAAAGAAGTTCATCTCAGAGCTTGGTGTGGTCGCTAGTGCCTCTAATCCAATGGACCACTATTGTGATAATAGTGGTGCCATTGCACAAGCGAAAGAACCTAGATCACATCAGAAATCCAAACACATACTCCGACGCTTTCACTTTATTCGCGAGATTGTGAATAGAGGTAACGTGAAGATATGGAAAGTACATACGGAAGCTAATGTGGCTGATCCGTTGACGAAGCCTCTTCCACAGCCTAAGCATGAGGCGCACACAAGGTCTATTGGTATTAGATGCTTAATTGACTGACTCAAGTGCAAGTGGGAGATTGTTAGTGTTATGTCCTTGAGGCATTTATATAGATGATTGTACATAACTATGTTTATGAATAATAATATGATTATTGGTCCAATGAATGCATATCATTATATTGATCAGTAAGTATGTGACTTGCTTATAAAACTCTCTACTTATTGATATAATTCTGTAAGTATCTCTAATCAGGTATCATCGTATAGGACAATGATGAATAGATCAGCACATGTATTGATCGATGATCATGTTTCATAGATCATGGGATATAGAGATATCATCAATACATTGTGAACTCATGATGAAGAACATGGGTTAGATAGACCCGCAATGGGACACTGCGAGAATGTTACATTCTTATGTGTCATCAGTGTATCTCATACATAGTGGATGTATGATCCTTAGACCTGAGATTGTCACATTCCCTACATATGTAATAGTTTACCTTGGGGCCACCAAACGCTATTTCCTAACCGGATAGTTATAAAGGTAGCTTTCATGTTTGCTATGAAACATGCAGAGGGAAGTGGGCAGTCAAGATGGAATTTGCCACTCCAGTGTAACAGAGATATATGTCTAGGCCACTCGTGTAATATGATTAAGGAAGTGCATGGCCATGCCGTGATTGAGAAGTCAATCACAACTTATTAATATATCACGGATCGAGATGGATTGAACTGTCAAATGATGACATACTTCTCGCCTTGAGTTCGATCTTCATATAGTTTGGCAAAGGGATTATTACATGAGTACTTTTGAAAGGTTCTATCCGATTTGATCATATGCGTTTGGGAGTTGGCATGCTCTGCAAGAACCGCTACCTACTATTGGATTGAAAAAGGGTTTTCGAATCTATGTCCAAATGTACATGAACCTATAGGGTCACACTTAATCTAAGTGGGACGCATTAATTCGGATTGGATCCGTAATTAATGGACCTCGTGGGCTTAACGCGATGATGGGCCCTGGCTTAGGGTTTTGTCACGTGGCTATATAAGGAGAGGAGAAGGGTGGGCGTGAGAGTTGTTGTTCATGTCCAGAACCCTAGCCTCCACCTCTCATTGCCCCTGCTGAGCGATACGGTGCTTGCACGCCGATGCACGGTGTTCCATCCCGGGACGTGTGGACTGCTATGGTGACGCTGCTGCTGCTGCGGCGTGGTAAGGACGAACCGTAGCGAGGATGAACCGCAGCGAGGATGATCCGCAGCGAGAACGATCCACTACATCAACGCGCGAAGGATTCCGCAACTGCGCGTCTAGTGGTAATCCAATCTATGATCCCCTTCTTGCGAGTAGCTTTTCTGGTTATGCGGTAGAAATTTTAATTTTTGCTAGCGTAGCATACCGCGCTCCCCAACACGAATAGACCATAAGATGGTGGGAAGTTTGTCCACCCAGGTCTTGTCGTGTCGTTCGAGCTCATCTGATACTCGTTTCTTGACGCCTTGAACAATTTGTCCGTTGGCGCGCTCTACTGCTCCATTGCTTTGCGGATGGCTCACCGAAGCATAATATACTTTGGTGCCAATGTCTTCGCAATATTCCTAGAACAGTTCACTGGTAAATTGTGTTCCATTGTCAGTAATAACTCTGTATGGAACTCCATACCTGGTGACCACGAACAAGCGAAAAAACTTGACAGCCGCACGAGCCGTGATGATCGAAACGGGTTCGACCTCAATCCACTTGGTGAAAGTGTCAATAGCGATGAAGAACTTCTTCCCGCCGACCGCTTGAGGAAAGGGGTCGAGGATGTCCAGCATCCAGGTCGAGAAGGGCCAGGCGAGCGGGATGGTCTGGAATGCATAGGCAGGTTGGTGCGACTTTCGAGCATGGAATTGGCAGGCTCGACAGGCACGGACGATGTCGCGAGCATCCTGAAGCGCCGTTGGCGAATAGAACCCCATGCGAAAGGCCTTTTCGACCATGAAAGAAGAATGCGGGATGGTCCTGAAAGAAGAATGCGCTCCGCAGAGACCTGAGTGATGTCATTTAACAGGTACTTACCCTCCTCCGTGGTGATGCATTTTGTCAGGGCTCCAGAAACATTCCGATGATAAAGTTTACTGTCAACGAGCTTGTATGAACTCGCCCAACGCTTGATCCTGCTCCTCGCAGCGGGGTCGGACAGAAGTTCTCCTCGAGCTAGAAAGTTATGGATTGGTTCAGCCTATGAGGGAATACCTTCAATGAGGACGACCGAGACCTCTTGGTCGGAAATTAAAGGCATCACCAAGGTCTCCAGGATGACGTCCGGAGGAATTTCATCGTCGGACGACCCGAGCTTGGAGAGGAAATGGGCGCTGGAGTTGTCCTTCCTAGGCAAATGCTTGATTTCTAGGTTTTGGAACCACTTCTCCATCTTCCACACTTCGGCGAGGTATTTGGTCATAGAATCCTCCGAGCATTGATAGCCTTTGTTAAATTAGTTTATGACGAGCTAGGAGTCGCCCTTGACGACCAACCGGTGCACACGTAGCGCCTTACTAGCTCGAAGTCCCGCCAGGAGAGCTTCGTATTCTACTGCATTATTGGTTACCGGAAATCTGAAATGAACCACATACTTCAGTTTATCACCTTCCGGGGTATGGATTCCAGCCCCCGAGCGCTTGAAGGATCTAGAGCCATCAAAGTACATGACCCAGGGTTTCTCCTCCTCGACCTCGAGCTTGGGAGCCGGCTGCGATGTCTATTTACCACAAAGTCGGCAAACACCTGCGACTTGATGGCTGTGCGCGCCACAACTGGACGTCAAACACAGCCAGCTCCGTAGCCCATTTGGTGATGCGACCTCCAGCCTTTGGATTCCTTAGGATCTCCCCGAGCGGGAAGTTGCTCAGGACGACCACGGAGTGAACCAGGAAATAATGCCGGAGCTTGCGTGAAGCCATGAGGGGGGCGTATAACAACTTCTGGACCTGAGGGTATGATAGCATCTAGGCCCCCTCAATTTCTCTTATGCTTAATTAAATTGTTTTGGTGTTGATGACCGAGTTAATAATTCTTGAGACTACGAAGAGTATGTGTTGAAAACATGGATGGAGCTAGTTGGACAAACAAGATTAAGGTACTTTGTTACTAGTTTATGACTTAGGAGTTGATTCAAGTCAAATAGTAGGACTGTTTTACTTTGGCTGTACTATAAAGAGGGACTTTGCACAAGTTGGTAGTTTGGTTTAAAAGACTAAAACAGAACTAGACTATTTGGAGTTAAAAATCTTGGTTTTTTTTTATCTTTGAATCAAAATCCACCTATGTTCTACAAGTCCTAAATTTGTGTCGGACTGAAATTCAGTGTTCATTTCTTAGTCTGCCACATTTTAGCCAAAGTCCTTATCTCAAATCAAAGTCAATTGTCCGATATCAAAATTCTCTTCAGTCCAATTTTGATCAAATTCGATTCACTTATAACGAACTAAATCTTATATTCTTATATACCTAAGTCCGTAGTGAAAATTTCTTGAAGAAACTCAGCTAACTGATTTTGCCCATCTATGACGGACTAAATTTTTTGGTCCGCCATACATATGCTCTCAGCTGATCAAAATATTCTCATTTGCTCATCTATGATGGACCAAATTTTTTGGTCCGCCATACATGTGTTTTATTCTAAATAAAGCTTCTCAATTGCCCATATATGACGGACCAAATGTTTTGGTCCGGCATACACTTAGCTTTAACGAACTAAAGTTTTTGGTCCTGCACTTATTCGAAATTCTCACGTTTTTCTGATAGACCAAAACCTTGATATTTATTCCTTGAATCTGTGATTAAAATCTTATTACATTTCAGAAATCTTCTTATCCATGATGGACCAAATGTTGCAAATTCAAAGTTTAGTCCATGGCAAATTCAAATTCTTTGATTAAACTCTTTTTGTGTCCAAAAATGGTCCTTACCTACTGATCTTAACAATAACCCATCTATGACGGACCAAATTTTTTGGTCCGCCATACATGTAAGCTTCATATTCTTCTGACGGACCAAACTTACCGATTTCCACATGTATAACGGACCAAATTATTTGGTCCGCCATAAATATGTAAATTTGGTTTGTGATACACTTGATCAGTATCGCTAAGTCTAAACATTTAGTCCGCTGTAAACGTGTTTCTAGCTCAAATTTGACACTCTGACACGTGTAACGGTCACTGTGGTAGGTACAACGGCTATTTTCATCCTGTTTGGCTATATAAGCATTTCCTATGCCATCTACCATAGAACTTTATGAACTCCTTGACATCCTAGCATCCAAAAGAGCTCTCATTCTCAAAAAAGGAGTCTGTGCTTCACTTTCAAACTCAAAATCCTCAATTTTTCTAAGTGTTTAGCTCCAAGCTTGTATCTGGCAGTGTATTTTAGCTAGTGAACTAAGAGACAGAACTTGTGCAAGTTTATTACTCTTGGATCTCGGTGATCCTAGACAGCTTGGAGGAGGTGAAAGTGCAACCTTTCCAAAAGGGGATTGTGGAAGGCCACTTTCTGTTGTGAAAGGTTTGGAGCTCACCTCACTGGAGTAGTGAAAGAGCTGCCCGAGTGATCACCCAAGCTACTGCGACTAGCTTTGGGAGAAGCTATACTTCGAAAGAAGTGCTTCAACGTGGAGTAGGAGAAGGGCTCCGAACCACGGGATAAATTGCTATCTCATTCTATTTGTTGCTTTGTATTGATTTGCTTTCACTGTTACTTCTGTGTGTATTTATCTCTGTTACGTTCTATTATTGAATTATTCACTTGCATATAATTGTTAATTGTAACCAAAGAATTAAAATTGAAAGAGTTACCTATTCACCCCTCTCTAGGCCAACTCGTTCCTACAGGGTAGCGCTCCTTCGGACAATGAAGAACTTCGTTGACGTAGTAGATCGGGTGTTGCTGTGCATCCCGCTCGGCCACCAAGACGGCGCTGATAGCTTGGGTGGTGGCCGCGAGGTAGAGCAACAAGTTTTCACCTGGTAGCGGAGTCATGAGCAAAGGTGGGCTTGAAAGGTATACCTTTAGCTCGTCGAAGGATTGTTGTGCCTCGGGTGTCAACTCAAAATTTCCTTATTTACGCAAGGCCTTGAAGGGCGGTAGCCCACGCTCACTGAGTCTTGAGATGAACCGGCTGAGGGCGGCCATGCGGCCTGTTAGGCACTGCACCTGCCATACCGAATTTGGGGGAGCTATCTTCTCGATCGTCTCGATCTTCTTCGGGTTCGGACCGACCCCCGAGCCCTCGATCATGTAGCCGAGCACTTTTCCTGAAGCAACGCCAAATACACATTTCTCAGGATTAAGATTGATCCTATTCTTGTTCAGGTTGGCGAAGGTCTCTTTGAGGTCTTGAACGTGATTGTCTTCGGAAGAGCTCTGGACGATGATGTCGTCCACGTAGACCTTGAGGTTGCGGCCAATCTTAGGGTTGAACGTCTTGGTCATCAGGCGCTGGAATGTCGCGCCGGTGTTTCGGAGACCAAACGATATAGTCGTGTAACAGTATGTGCCGAATGGTGTGATGAATGATGTCTTGCTTTCATCGCTGACCGCCAGCTTGATTTGATGATACCCAGAGGAAGCATCCAAGAAACTCAGCATTTTAGCATTTGCAGTGGAGTCGACAATCTGGTCAATGCGTGGAAGAGGGAAGTTATCCTTCGGGCACGCCGAATTCAACCCCGTGTGGTCAACGCACATCTTCCACTTCCCGCCTTTCTTCTGCACGATGACCGGGTTGGCTAACCATTCGGAGTAATCGATCTCACGAATGAAACCGACCTTCAGAATTTTGTTGAGGTTCTCCCTGATTATAGCAACCTTCTCGGGAGAGAAGCGACACAGCTTCTATCGTATGGGCCGATAGTCGGGCCGCACTTGCAATCTGTGCTCGACCACCTCCCTCGGGACACCCGGCATGTCTGCCGGTTTCCAAGCGAATATGTTCTTGTTGGCGCGGAGGAAGGTGACGAGCTCGAGTTCTTATTTGGAACTCAGCTCGGCCGAGATGTGAATACACCTGGTCGAGTCGCCATCTTCGAGTGGCACAGCCTTCGTCGACCCACTAGGCTAGATCGTCGCCTTCTAACGGGCGCTCTTCGCAGTCACCTCAGGACCTCGCTAGGGCAATATGCCGGCGAGGGCCAGGGCCTTGGTTTCACATCCGTGCGCCGCATTGAGATCGCCCCGCATCGTGATGACGCCATTAGGGCATGGGAGCTTTATGCAATGGTGGCCGTAGTGGTTGGCCGCTATGAACTTGATCAACACCGATCACCCAAGGATGGCGTTGTACGGGAGATCTCCTTCGACCACCTTGAAGGTGATCAGCTTGGTGCGAAAGTTGTCTGAGTCGCCGAAGGTGTTGGGCAAGACCACTTGCCCAAGAGGGGTGGTCGAACTTCCAGGAACGATCCCGAAGAACGGAACCGCTATATTCTTGACTTTCGACTAGGGAATTTGCATCCGGTCGAGTGCGCTTGCCTGAAGTAGATTGAGGGAGCTTCCCCCGTCGATCATGACACGCACGACCATGGTGTTGCTAATGGTCGGGGTCACGACCAAGGCGGTTTTTAGGTCCTTAGACATACCTTGGGGGGCATCTTCTCCTGAAAAAAGTGATCATGGCCCCAACCCATTTGCAGGGCTGATCGATGGGCCTCCCAGCGGTAGCTTGATAGACAGTGCGCATAGCAGCCTTGAGATCACGTCGGGATTGATATGTCGACGAGTCGTCGAAGATGACATCGATCTGGCGGTCACCCTGCTGGAACTCTAGGTCGAGGTCGTCGAGGTCAACCCCGGTATTAACCCTGTCGGGTTGCTCGTCCTCCTTCGGGAGTACGGGCATCTCACCACGCCCATCATAAAAGGCATTCAGCTTGCTCTGCCAAGCCCTACAGCTCCGCAGATCATGGCCTGGAGCCCTGTGAAATAGGCAGAACTTTGCTTCATCAAACCTAGGATGCCCCTCGGTGTCCTGCGACTGGGCGTCGGCTCGTTGGGGCCCAAATCGGCGGTTGCCCTGCGGGGGTCGATGTTGCACCAGTTGAGGTCGTGGCCGGCTTCGGCGAGGTCGTGGCTCTTCCTGGACTGGTTCCCGCACCTCCATCACCTCGCGCTGGCCGTTCGCCGCGACGATCACACGTGGCCAACTGCCGCCATTCTTGCGGTCCCTCTTCCGCTTCTTGGTGGTTGGACTCGGGTCGGCGTTTCTGGAGTTGGACAAACTAGCCTCTCCCGAGTTTAGACCAAGCTTACCTTGGTCATAGTCACATTTCCAGCGGACTGCGTCGTCTGCATCCGCGTACCGCTTCGCCATGCAAAATAGCTTATTGACGTTGAGCCTCGCCGTGATCTCCAGGTCCTCGGTGAGGCACCGATCACGAACACCGAACTTGAAGGTCTTGATCACCGCCTCGTTAGAGACGTTCAGTATTAAGTTCATCGTGCGGATGAATCATCGCACGAAGTCGCTGAGTGGCTCGTTCTTGCCCTGGATAACACAATCCAGGTCCTTCTCCCTTCCAGGCCGCTCGTAACAACTTTGGAAGTTAGAGCGGAGGGCATTCTGAATTTGGCGCCACGATAGGAAGGAACCGGGCTTCTGGTTGAAGAGCCAGGTGCGGGCAGCGCCATCCAAGACGGTTGGGAGGTAATTGGCCATTATGGCCTCGTCTCCTCCGGCCGCCAAAATGGCGGTTGAGTAAATCGACAGAAACTCATCGGGGTTCTTCATCCCGTCGAACCGTTCTATCAATGCAGGCTTGAACCGAGCTGGCCAGCGTACCTGACGAAGATCGTCAGAGTAAGCCAAACAGCCATAAGCCGGAACAGGAGCACGCCGAGGGAGATGGTCGCCGCTGCTGGACTCGGAGTCATGGTTACCTCAACGGCCGAATCTACGGCCACATTGGTCATGTCGATGAGCGCGGGAATCACCCAGAAGATACTACAGGCGATCATGAACCCTGCGACGCCTTGGCGGGATGTCTGGTGAAAGACTTCCAGACATACTGCTGCTAGAAGGAGAGTCGCTGTAGCCATGCTGACGCCGAACACCCTCCGGAGTAGCGTCTAGGGGGCGACGATGCGGAGGAGTCCGAGTCGGATCCTGGGACAGTTGGCGGGAAGGTGATCGGTGAAGGCGCCGACGTCGACGCAAGGAGTTGTCGTCACTTCTCAGGGAGCGGGTCCCAGAGTGGCGGTTTTGGTGCTGCAGAGGCATGGCCTCGGTCGCAGCCCTATCAAGCTCATCAGCGAGAGCTCGGCCGAAAAGTTCCGACCTTACCCGGTCGTGATCAGTCATAACCTGGGCAATGGCGCGGAGGTGCTCGCCCGAGCGGGGAAGCCCAGGACGCACAGACGAGGTACCAGTCTTCTCTTGTTCCTCTCGCCGGAGGGCAGTTATAGCTTGGTTGATGGCAACCTGAACCATCCGACGAGCATCTTTAGGGGTCTTTGGGTCACAGTCATCCGCCTCCGCGTTCACGCCTTGGCTATCTGCCATGAAGACAAACTGCTCGCGCAGTGGTGGTGAGGGTGAAAACAGGGACATGGAGTCGTCACGCTCGGAAACTACGCTCGAGCCTGAACTTGCCGAACGTCCTTCAACGGAGCGCGCCATGCTTCTGAGATCTTGACGTTGTTCTTCTGAATGAGCGAAGCTTTTGGGCCCCACGATGGGCGCCAGCTGTCGACGATTGAGATCGTCGGACCGCAAATAAATAATGGGGTTAGTGTGAATGGAGAACCCAAAACGAGCTTCGCTCACTGAAAGGATAGGTTCGTCGTTTCGCTGGTCGAGGGAAAGAGAAAAGCGGGCCAGACACAGATGATTATACTGGTTCAAGTCCCTGTGAAGGTAAAAACTCTACTCCAGTCTTGCCCTGAGGCGAGAAATCTCACTATGTTTTAGTACAAGTGTTTACTCTCTAGCTCGAGATCTAGTGAGCTCTACGTTTTTGGTGTCTACTGCTTTGTTGCTTGGATTGCCCTCCTTCTCTGCCGATCTGCCTCGGGGGGTTTTATACCTCTCCCGGCTGTTACCAGAAATGGTCAGGAGAGATACCCGGAGTAGTGGTATGATGCGCACTGAAGGTGGGTTGTAACCGTCCGCATCTGCCGCCCACGTCTGCCTTAACTCCGGTATTCAAGGTCTTCGGTAACTGTCGAGTAAACGCATGTCCTGGGTCCCGAGCTAAACTTCCCCGAGCGAGAGCTGAATCCGTGCCTCCCAAGCTTGAGGTCGTGCGGGAGTCGAATACTTGCCCCCCCCCCAAGCTCGAGGTTGTGCGGGAGCCGCGCAGCCCAGGTCGTGGTTGGAGACTTTGCGGCTCACCCCGAGCTAGGGGCCCCGTTGACTATGCTTTGACCTGTCAGAGATTTCTCAGTCCTCGTCATGTGGGATTAAATGATCATTCTCAAAAGAAAAAAAATAATATACGTGAGGTCATTATTAATAAACATACTAAATATGAATTACTCTAGTGGTTCACTCACACTTCAATCACACATACACCATTACTTTAGTGATTAATTCATGTAGCATGTGATCTTTTATATAGCATTTTCGGGGATTAGTCTCTGTCGAGGCCCCGCAAACCCGTCGAGAATTAGGGACGGAGGGAATTAAGCCCCGTGTATGAGGACGAGGACAGGGAAAATTTTGCTTATCGAGGATCGGGGATGGGAGGACACTCCTCGCGGGGATTTTCCCCGTTGCCATCCCTAGACCTAAGAGGACTAAGCCTATTTTACTATTCCCACGGTCCCACCCGCTTTTCCACCCCCATAGATTTGCCTAACGGTGTGCCCACGTCAGTAATACAAAATTCATAATGGTTAAACTTGATCAAATCCCTCACGGTTAAGTTACAATACTCAGGAATTTAGTTATTCCTGGCGGCTACTGCAGGACCGTCAGGAATGGAGCAAGTCCGTGAAGGATAATATGTATTGGTTTTGGTAGGCGCAATACAATGGTGTGTCATCCGACTAGTGTGATAATCTCTGGTTGTCTTAAGCTTAGACGGTCGTGTTGGTGGCGTGCATCGGTTTAGTGGTTAGGCATTTGGATTATTCTAAGATGAGAAAATCGTCAATTGTGGCGTGGTACGTGTGGATTCAAAATCAACGCACGTTCCCATCTTGACCCCTACGTACGTACGTGCATAATGAGAATCAGAGTCAAAAGATCTCGTAAATTTGTGACATCAATCACCAGCTTGATCAACCTGTTCTTGTTTTTGTGTGTGCGTACGGCGTCCATAGACCTGTCATCAATTATTACATATATAAAAACAATTGATGATATTTAAAGCATCTTTTTCGTTTGAAGGATAAAAAATCTTAAAATCATTCTAAATTTTAAAAATTCTCACATTAATTAGAAGAAAAAGAAAAAGATCTCCACCACTTATTCTGGTGGAGCCAGATTAAAACAGTGCAGATTAAACATATATAACAAATTAAATATAATTGTATATCGTCAAAGAAAGGATCTGTACCACTTATTTTGACAGGTCAGATTATAACAGTGCAGATTAATTATATATAAATAGAGTTATATAACAAATACAAGTATATTTTAATTATTGAAAGAAGAGTCACATATCAAAGATAATTATATTATAATATCTAGACACATAGTTACATGCGTAAGTATGCTAGTTGCTGCAAGCCTGCAACATCTGATCGGCGTTGCATCTTTTAGTCCTTGCATGCATGACTTGTGCATTCACAAATGGATAAGAGGACACGCATACATGTCCCGTGATCACCTTGCACACGTGCATTCATATATGGAATTTTGCTGTTAGAACCTTGTAGATGGAGAAATCACGTACTGAGAATTTGGGAATACTAGCGCAAAGTCAAAAGCAATTACTTCAATTAATAGAAGTTCCACATGAATTAATTTCTAGAGAACAGTCCGAATCCTTCGAAACTACTCTAGTCACTAATAGTTATTGTTTTAGATATAGATGTAGTCAAACTTTCGAAACTTCGAATGTTAATATTTTTTAAATATTTAAATCGAATACATATATAAATCATATGTGTAGATTTTTCTCGAAAAGTATTTTCATAATATTATACTTTTTTAGATTTATAAATATATTATAATAGAAATTAGTAGTCAAAGCTATGTTTTGGAGACCGTATCAATGTTCCAAATGATAATTATTTGTGACCGGAGGGAGTACTTCTGGAACCCTTCCATGCGAGGCAAATTCAGTCTGTTGTTTTTTCTCACTGAACTGCATATGTTGCAGGTAATCAAATCGAGGATAACAAAAGTTTTGTGAAAGATTACGTAAGGCATGATGCTTAGTTACATATTTATACCGGCCACTGTCCAGAAAGCGACCCTTGGCTGGAAATAACACAAGAAAACACAACTGGAACGGTACACATCGTGCATGACCTTCAAACATGTGCGGTCGCACGTGCGTGTACACACAACGCGGTTGTTTCAAGCCCTCTGATGTCGACGTTTATGTTATTGCAATGACGAATAATATATAGCCGTAAACAAGATAGGCTATGTCGTTAATTCATCTGTCCCTTCCTGTTACACTATTTTTTATTTCTTTTTGTTGTCCACCGAAACTAATTAAAAACCCTTGTATATATTTTGAAACAAGACTGACAAGTTTTGAGACATGCCTTACGTTTTAAAATAGAGCGGGAATATGCTAATGCTATTGTGCAATATCAAATGGGAGATTATATATATGTTAGATTGGAATATCATGGATGCCATAACCGAGATTGAGCAGCAGAGTCCATGGTCCATGCATACATCCAAATTAAGACTCGTTAACTTTGAGTACACGGTTTTGAACCTGAAGATGGCACAAATGTCAAGTAAAAACCAGAGAGCTGTCACTTCGGTTTTAGGTGCCAGATCAAAGGGGCCCATGGGACATTCCTTTAAGGTGCCCTTTTTAGACTTTTTAAACCTTGGTCTCCACTGATCAGCTTACATTGTGGCTAATTAATCCAGTTAATTATTGTCTTACAAGTTTCGCCATGGCAAAGGTGTGAAGCATCTTCCTATGTGTGGTGCATTTCTAGAATGGGAATTGTATGTATACACGTGGCAACAATATAGAGTGGTATGTGATGCGTGGATATTTTGTTTCAAGTTCAGTCTAATGGAAATTCTACTCAATCTGCTTGGAGGACGGATAAGATGTTGGAAAATGCATGTAATTTCGGGTACGTACTCTGTTCGGTTATAAATAGTTGTTATTTTGAGCATAGATGTAATCAAAATTTTGAAACTTTAACTATCAATATCTTTTTAAATATTTCAATTGGATACATATGTATAGATTTGTCTCGAAAAGTACTTTTACAATATTATAATATCATTAAGTTTTATTAATATATTATAATAGAAATTAGTGATTAAAATTATGTTTTGGATATCATATCGATCGACAACGATTTGTGACGGAAGGAAATATGATTTTTACTCCCGTTGATCCATATTCCGTACACAGGACAAGAGATGGTAAAAAGTTGAACCCATTTCCCCTAAAATGGGTCAAAAGTTAGCTCATGATAGGTTGGACGTGCTAATAAATGCAAACTGGTGTTGGTCATTTCATAAAAGGTTATTGACTTCTGACAAAGTACACACCCAGACAGGTGAAAAGCAATCAAGAAATGCTTGTGCAACAAGGGCACTCTAATAGTTTGATACCAAGGCTTGATACTAGAGGAGACATAGTGGTTATATGATATTTTAGAAACAACCATCCTGGTAACTTGTTGCTTTATGCTTGATAAAGGCGCCACAATGATCACGCAATTGGCCCTTTCAATGCAAAAATACTATCAAGTCCTATCGCACCATTTGTCAATACATTTTCCTTGACTTCAATACTTGTATGAGCATCAAGCTTCATTTTCTCTTCCACCTTACAAAAAATCTGATGTGCCATAGTAGTAGTATCAAGCACAAGTGATTATCGAGTGCCAAGATTGGCTTAGATAGAAAATGACATGATATACGATACCTTGCTTCAAAAAAGACAGACAGAGAAGCACCTGATCTCCAAGATCTGTTAAAAGTAACCGAAGTGATTTGAAGTTCTGAATACAGTATCCAACATTGGGGGGCAAGAAACCCTTCAGCTTCCTTTGACTGCTTAGCTGCAACTCAGACTTGTTAGCTGAACTGTAGAGTAGTCTGCTCTTGCAAGTAGAAGTCACACTACAGTGTCCAACATGGGTCAAATTACACCAGCTTGGCCCAATAGACTCGAACTGAGAAGCCTAACCCCAATCCTTGCTTGACTGGACAACTGTGCTACAGACATTCAAAGGAGGAGGACAAAATGCTGAAACTACACAAGATCCTTGACTCCTTGTATAACATGATGCCAGCTAATCCACCTTGATTCTAAGAACACATAAGGAAATACAATCCACAAGCCACCATTTCGAAAACCAAGTAGGAAATCACAATGAGGAGCGGTCTAGCAGATCCAACCGAAGAATCGAATATGGGCGACAGATTCCTCAGGCAGTGTATGTTCCAAGGAAGGTGCGTCTATGCATCATTATTTGAAAATAGCGCAAATATTAAAATATTGGTAAATGATGGATGATAATTACTCACCTCTTCGTTTGATTTAAGATTTGTGCAAATTGTATTAGGAGGATGATGCATAAAAACACTACTCATGTTCCAAAACTACACATGAACCAAAAGTGCAACAGAAAACAGGACGGATAGTTAAACCATGTCCTATTACAACTAGGGGTGAAAACGAAAAGGATAGTTTCTTATTGATCTAGGCAATTTTTGAATACAAATTCTATCAGCTTGGATATTTATCGGAAATTATCAAATCGAAAACAAATACAGATTTTTTTGTCGGATACGGATACGGATTCGGTAGCTCACTATCCATCCAATCCATATATGGATCTAGATTATCCGGATATTCAGGCATGGGATGGGCTAAGGCTACTGTTTTGGCTCAAAAAGGTTTCTGAATTTGAAAATTGTTTTCTAATTTAATTAATCTAGAAATCAAGTTTTAATTTTTATAATTGGTGAATCAGCTCTAAAAATTATGAAAAATTTTGGAGACAATCCTGACATAGTCTAGCATTTTTATAAAAAATATTTTCAAGATTTTTTTATCTTTTTAGGTTTTCTCAAAAATTCAATCACTATTGTCTTTAGGAGGAAAATGTAATAAAATAAGTAGCTAAAAATATAAAAAACTCAAAAATACATAATTTATTATTTTAAATATAATTCAACAAAGAATGCAAACCTTGGGCCATTACATATTCTTCATGAATGTTCGAATCAAATAAACTAGTTATATTTTTTTCATTTTGATTGTACAATTTAAAGGGTTTTCTTGTTCTGATAAAAATTCATGACTGTATTCGTTTCAGTTTGTAATCATTCCGTATTTATATTTGATATTATTCATATTCATATTCGGGTTATCCGTATTCGGAAAAAAATATGAAAACAAATATGGTAAAATCATTATCTACCTGTATTTCATCCGTTTTCACCCCTAATTACAACCATGTAAATTACACTAACAATTTTGTCAAAAAAAATTACACTAACAATTCTAGTATCCATCCCAACGCATGAATCCGGCCCCGCATAAGATCCCACTAAATTGGAGAGCAAACTCATGGTTTCGAACTTAAGGGCCTGTTTGTTTCAGCTTTGGATTCTCTAAAAGCTGATTCTAGATTGTGGTTGTAGAGAAGCTGACTCTCCAAAAGCTGCAATCCAAAAGCACATATGAAGTAGATTGTGAATTTTAGTGTATATGGGTGGGCTGGATTGTGAGAATCGGATTCTAGAATCAAGCTGTTTGTTTCTGATTCTGCTTTTAGAGTCAGAATCCAGAATCAAAAGCTAAAATAAACAGGGCCTAAGTCTTACAAATCTGAACAATGAAGAGATTGCATATAGCAGATCCATCACCAGCATAAATCATCATTTGTCTCAAAACTGTAGCCTACGTAAACATAAAAAGGTGCAGTAAATTCCTAGGAGACTCCCTTAAGGGTGCGTTTGGTTGGGTGTACGAGGGTGAACCGAACCGTCCCGTACAGGATTTGGTTTTGTCTTTGCGTTTGGTTGGCTGAACAGAACCATTTGGTACAGGATGAGATGGTACAGATTCTTGGAATATTCTGAAGAGATGCTATACCATCCCGTACGGGAAATTTAATTGAACTAATCGGTTCGGGACAGAATCGTTCACTCTCACCATCCCTCAAGCCAACCTCATCCCTCAATCTAATCACATCCCTTCAACCAAACATCATCCCGTACCATCCTATATCATTTCATCCAAGTAACCAAACAAAATCTTGTATCATTCCATTCAAACAACCAAACACCTTCACTGTACCATCTCATCCAGGATCATCCCATCCATCTTGTACCATCATATCCCATTCATCCTCGTACACCCAACCAAACAGACCCTAAGAGAAGTTTTACATTCCTTGTAAGACCATGACCACAAAGCGCTACAAGGGCATATAAAATAAAGCCATGTCAGCTGGCTCTTAGACCATGTACAATTGTACATCAACTTTGGTCTATATGGAAGAGAGAGAAAAGATGAGAGAGAAGAGGGTTAGCTTTTATTTAGTAGCCAATTTTGTATAGAAGCATAACTAGATCATTTATGTACAACTCTTTACTACAGTATCGGTTTGATTTTCAAGCTTCAAATACAAAAACAGTTTACTTTTCACCCCTCAACCATCAAAACCATTCACTTTTCAACCCTATTTGGTTTCATAAGTGGATTTCGGTATGTTGGTGTTCGCATCACATTTTTTAGTTTACGTGGCAGCAACAAGATTATGAAAAGTAAATGAATATACATGGGCCTATGGACCCACATGTCAGCTCTATCTTTGAGGACCATGTGGTGGTCTATCTATGTTTGTGATGAGTAATTGACTGTATTTGAGTTTGTGGTGCTAGGTTTAAATTTGTTTTGAATTCATTTTAAATTTGAAGCAATTTGGGGTGTTTGTCGGTGGGTGGCACTATCTGGTCTAGGTTGGCGGTAGTTAATTATTTTCCAAGAGGTTGATGTTTCGGGCCTTAGGGACATTGACACTACTGGCCTTGAGGGGCGGGACTCTAGTTGGCGGTAGTTATTTTTTAGAGCGAGATTATGTAAATAGAAAATTATGCTTAAGTGAGTTTCATTGCATATCTTGGTTGGGCAATGCTATATATGTAATGTTTTTTTGTGTCAGTGTTAGTTGCAGGACTTTGGTGTTAAGTCATGGTGAGATAGAGGAGACTGGGACTAGGGTAGGAGAGTTGAGGTCCGCATCGAGTAAAGTCAAGATTATTAAGGTCGGGAAGTTGGTGTAAGCCGAGAAGATAAGAGCTATTGTTGTTGCACATGACGGGCAATGACAAGGTGGATCGAGACTAGGTTCAGGGAGAAGTTGAGATCCAGAACGGCCAAGAAAACCGAAAGCGTCATGGTCAAAGGAGAAGAACATATGGTGCGCTAAATGACTTGGACCCGTTTGCATGCGAGGACGGTTCGGGGGAGTCCGGATGTGTGAGAGGCTCGGCGGCAAGTCATTGGGACCATGTAGAAGGTGACGAAGCATGGACAATACTTCAAGTCGAAGGAAAGACCAGTAGTGAGGCAAATTGGGAATTTGGCCATTATCGGGGATGAAGGTGGTTTGAAAAACCGCGGCACTGGTCTAAGTGATTTAGGTCAACCAAAGAGAGTATGCATGTGAATTTGGACTCGTAGAGTAGATTGGAATGTCATGGAGAAGGCTGTTTTAAAAAACGTACGTGTAAGTGTATAAAACCCATTATGTGTTGGGTTATTGGATTAACCTATGTAAATATGGATGGTACCCACTTGTAGGGGTGAAAACGGGTTGGATACGGTCGGATAGTAGGTCATCCTGTATCCTACCCTAATTATTTTTTTGGATACGGGTATGGGTACGGGTAGTGGAAAATAGGGTAGGATACTGGATCTGATCTAGGGTATTTACAAGCGGTAAAAAGCGGATAATTGGGATATTGTACGGACGGGTATAATATCGATACTTGGTACTTAGTCGAATAATCATAAACTACCTAGGATCAAAATATGTGATAAAAATAATTTAACTAACACATATGATCAAATTATGTGATAAATATATATTAAAAAGAAATTGTAACCACGAGATAAGATATCAATCTTGATATTGTCAAATTTGTGTAGAAATATATATGCCTGTTCTGAAGCCAAGATTCTTACCGTGCTGACATCAACTTGATATCCACCTCTGGTAAAAATATTAAAAATTAAAACTTATATTTGAAGCTTTTACAAATTCAAAAACCGAAAGTAAATAAATCTGAAAATAGCAATGTCGAATTTTTATAAATAAAATGTAAAATATAAAAATCTCAAAATTTTATAGAATACAAATGTTTTAATTATAAACCTTAATAAAAATATAAATAAAATATTAACCACATTTGGTCATAAATTAAATCAAACTCAGAAAATGTAAAATCTAACAGGGCACATTGTCAGAATTACTGTAATTTTTATACACAAGATTTTACCATGAAATTTTTACTGGATATCAAACCTCATCTTTCCGACATGTGTAAAAATTTTCATAAAATATTTATTTGATTTGGTAGCTTTAATAAGTACTAGAATGCTATATTTCCAGAGAAATCAGTAGAGCTACTCTTTTCTCTCCCTTGCGTGTGGACCTCCCGGGTACCCGTATCCGACCCGAGATCCTCGGGTATTTGCCGGGTAGTGCTCACTCCGAATCCGACCCGAATCCGACGCTCAGCTATCCGGGTACTATCCGTATCCGATCCGAGAAAAAAATACCCGAATTTGTATCCGAAAAAACAGGTAAAACTACTACCCGTATTCAATACCCGACGGGTAATACCCGACCTATTTTCACTCCTACCCACTTGTGTAACTAGAAGGGTTCTCTCCTCTATATAAAGGCTTGAGAGGTATAGAGGGAATGAAGCTCTTGCAGAAGGATTAGAGTTTCTATAAGATTTTAGTTTTCTTATATGTGTCTGTATGAGTGCCCCATGAAAGGTTTGTCCTCTTTAAGAAATAAATTCTGGAAACATTTATATAAATTCCAAATCATCTACAGGTGATCTCTAAATATTTTCAAAGGCATTAGGACTCATTTACTACTAAAAATAAATCAAAAACAGAATTGATTTGAAAGCAAAATTGGCAATGTAAGAATTTTATAAAAATAAATACTATTGATCGGTATCTGAAAATTTTATAGTAAATTAAAATAAACATTAGGATCATATAGAAAAATTTTAAAATAAAATAAAGTTAGTTTGTTATCTAAGAAAAATAAAAACCAAAAATAGATTTTTAATGTAGTAACACTGTCAGAATTATTATAATTTTTATACACCATATTTTAAGCTCAAATTTTTTCTGGAGACTTATCCTTACGCCATGACATTAGTAAAAATATTTCAAAAAATTTTCACTTGGATTTGATGGTCATCCTAGACCCGAACTGTCCAGAAAATCGCCGAGCTGTATCGTTCTCCTCTCCGCTTACACGTGGGCTCACCTCACCGTTTAGGACCCACTTGACAGATGAGCTACACCCGTTTCTCCCCTAGTGACCGCCATGTAGGCCCGGTCCCACCTGTCAGGTCCTTCCCCATCCTTCTTCTCCGGCCGGACAAGCAAACAGCCAGGAACTGTAGCATCGCCGGCTTCTCCATAGTTTCGTCGAATCAAGCAGGGGATCAAGGCACAGGACCCATGTCTAGTCTGCCTACTCCCCATGACGATGCAGCAACTCCTCACCCCTGTCCATTATCTGCCACGACGACCAGTGAGGGCTCAAATCACCGCCACAGCAAGCACCTTCTCGCGAAAATTTCAGCTAACATCGTATGAACCCGGGCCCAAGCTTTGTGGCGGCATTCACTGCCTGTCTCAACTCATCACTGTCCGTTCTTTCTGAGTTCTCACCCAAGTGGCGCCATCCCTCTTCATCGCTACCTTTCGGCGCCGCGCCTCACGGACGCCTCACTACCTCCGTGCTCTGTCGCCGCTGCTGTTCCTCCGTCAGCTCCTGCAATTTGCGCCGCTCAAGGACTAGCTTGCATCACGAAGTGCCCACACGGCTGTCTTCCCGCTCTTCGCACCGCAGAGCCATACCGCCTCCTGTGGCCACCGATCAAGCGCCGCTGCTTCAGGTCGAAGCAACACCGGCGATGCCTATGCCCTGTCTCATCTCCCCTAGAGTTCAGCCGAGCGCACGTCCCTTTGCCATGCCTCGCCGACCGAGAACCCGCGCACAGGCCTGACCGCTGAGCTATTCACCCCGACCGAACCTAGTGCTCCACCACGTCGATTGCTTATTTAAGTTGGTCAAACCCTCAGTAGCAATTCACAGCCACCACTACTTCATCCTAAAACTTCAAAGGCAAGTGCAACGCCTGGAGCCTCACTCTTTCTGCATTTGCCGTCAGGAACCCGAAAGAGGGGAAAGAACAATCAAGCAAGCTCGTTGGGTGATTTCTGAATTGATTGATTTCGAAGAGCCCTAGTGCTTCATTAAGCCCTGAACTCGCCCCATTGCCTGATTTGAGCTCACACCATCAAGAACTCATCACCACTGCTCACTTTCGTTCCAAAAGCCGGCGCACGGTGGTGGGCTACCACGATCAATATCTGCCACGGGCCAAGGTAAAAATAGAATGCTCTGGTCCTATTGATGCTAATCCCCAGAAGAATTTGGGCTCAATCCTTTCCTTTCTCCGCCAATCGGCCATGGGAGCCGTATCTGGACCTCGGTGGCGGTCACCTCTGCCCTCTGGCCATCGTCGGCCGTAACCAGAAGCTTCCCCAGAAGAGCTGGAGCTCCCTATTGCTCCTCGCGCCACCGACCGGCCTGCCCCGGCGCTCCTCTCGCCGCCGGCCGCCCTGGAGGCGAAGTCCTCTGTTGGCTGTCACTGCGCGGTGGGCACGTTCAGTCAGTGTGATGCGCCTCTGTGAAGACCACAACCAAAGACCCCAAAATACGCTTCCTGAGATTGAAAGCGCATTTTTGTATTAAAGGTATTTCCCAAACCGATTTGCACATAAACCTTTATAACTTGTACATTTTACATCCAAATTAAACAAAGTAAATTTATAAATTCATGTTAATACCTTTAGTCTCTAATTATACAAAAATATTTATCTTTGAGTCAAATATTAAAAATATTCAAATTAAAATTTATATAAGCCCTATTATGGACCATAATAGGAATTATGTAAACAATGAATTATGAAATAATGAAATAATTTTTATAAATTCCTGATACTATAGTAAACTCATTTGATTAGAAATAATTAATTTTCAAACTCAGTTTACATTATTTGAATTCATATTTGAAATAAACCCCAATTTAGTCACTACATAAAATAATTAAACCTTAACTCGTAAAATCATGAAATTAATTATGTAATATTATAATACCTAATTTGTTATATTTTTGCAAAAAATATTTAGATTTGAATTCATTTTGAACCAAAAATTTGAATAAAGAAAGCTTCCCATGCATAGAAAATCAAATAGTTAAAATGTGGATCAAATGAACTCAAATCCTTTCCAAACCAGTTTTGTTATATTCCTGTGGTCACAAGGATCCCAAATATATAAAAATATTTAAGTTTTACCCTAGTTAGCATTAAATGTTCAATAGTTGAAGTTTCAATACTTGTATAATCCGAATAGTTGTAACTTTTGCAAACTAACTTCAAATTTGATGTAACCAAATCCTAGGACCTTGGAAAATGATACCTTGCTGGATATACAAAAATATTTCAAGTTTACGCAATGTTAGATTAAGTCCTTATTAGGCCTTAATGATCACTTATATGAAAAACATCTCGGATAAAAGCGAAATATTGCGGAACCAACTTTAAAACACTCTTAGAGATATCTCCTGCTAACACCTAAAAAATGGTTAGATTATCTTATAATGTGTAGTCACAAACTTGAATAGAAAACTGTACCGTTATCGCGTAGATTTTAGAAACACTTAACCCTTTTTGGCATCTCATAAAACTTCTCATCTAAATGCGATTATTAGGGAAAATAGTGTAGAAATGTTCTTCAAGATATGGACTACCATATTTTAAAAAAATATTTATATTATAACTTGCTTTAGATCTGGATACTGCTTGTGCAATAACCCTAAGTATTATATAAAACGAGAACTGAACGTTTATCGCGTAGATTTTGAATCACTTAAGTCTTTTCCGCAGCCTGTAAAATATTTCGTCTAAATGCAAATTTTGAGAAGATTAGCCCAGAAACACTCTTTGGTATATGGGCTACCATATTTTAGAAAAATATCTTATTTACAACTTACTTTTCATATAAATCCTGCTAGCTCAATACCCCTCAATGCTAATTGTAAACTTCACTGTATTAGTCCGATTCCATATGACGTAAACCTTGATACCATATAAACTATTTCGGCAAGGAATACAACATCTCGTTTAAATACTAAAATTTGTAAAATCAGCTTAGGAGTGCTGCCCAAAGTATAGACTATTCTGAAGAAATGATCTCATTTCATCGTGCTTTGTATATAAATCCTGATAGCAATATAACCCTAAGTATTATTATTTCGAATTTTATAATATGAATAAAAGAACTCAAGAATAATGAAGAAACCTATAGTTAAGATATTTGTATCATTAGAACCTTCTCGTAAACCATGAACAAGTAACCACTAACCTAATCTACTGACTCTAACATATTTGAAATCACTTTTATGCAGAATCAATTAAGAATTAAGTACTATTCATTCGTAACATACAACTTATTGACTAATGTATTAATTCTATTAATCCAAATAACCTTTGCCTATTGAATTCGAAGTTATAAATACAAGAATACATAATTTTAGTCTCTTGAATTCATAAGACAAAGATAAAGGATCTATAAAAGAAATCAGCAACTCAACCTAAAGGTTGTTAACAATATATGTGTATGTATATACATATATAATCAACTAAAACACGAATACACGAGATCATACAACTCTAACTTTTATCATGTTGTTTTCCATCACAAATCTTTATTTGATTTTCTATCTATATTCTTTTTACCCTAATTGAAGTTTATTATTCGCTATATTTTCATTGAACGATATGTAGAACCTGACGTCACTAATTCCGTCATCGACTACGTCAACAGCGACCACGATTTCAACGTAAACAACAATTAAACAAGGCAAGCACCCCTTTAATCATATTAATCCTAGTATTAAATTTTTATTTTGTTTATCAAATTGTTTCATGCATACATTTATTTTCTGTAAATTTGTTATATTATGGTATTGGTAGATATACATGTTGTCTCATGAAACTTCCTTCATAAGTATTAATATGTGAACCTTGATAAACCTAGAATTAAGGATAGACAATATATAGTGTCAATTTGGGTATATGTGATTTAATAATATCCATGCTAGCTAAAGAGAAGTTGGGACAATTGAATTAAACTGTCTCTTGAGAATTTGAAAATGTTGGACATAACATGATGTCGTTGTTGGTATTTTGGCTAAAAACTCAAAAATAAAACTATAGACGGGTGATTATTGGCAATAGCCGGTTGTGTAGATGGATTTGCACGTAGTGTAAGGAGAAGTATCGTCAGATCGGATTAAGGACCAAACTATGGGTTATTTTCAAGCTAAGAAACACGTACAACCACAAGTAATCTTGGTATAGGATGTCTTAAACCAATTAAGTTATTTAGTTTAACTTTACACATTGGTAGGCGGAGATAGTAGAAGCACTCCTTTTTAGGTTTGCTTGTGAGGGGCTTTCATACTAAGGTGTGGGTAAATATATATCGGTACAACGGTGTGTGCCATGCTGTGGGGAGTTCCATCATTTCTATACTCTGAGTTCTTCTACCATGGCATGAGTTTATCGTCACTAGGCTGGTGCAAAGTTAATCTAGGTAATGTAAAGATTTTTGTCATGAACATTATGGCCACATGCCAAAGGTGCATGAAACTTACGGCAAAAAGAAAAGGTCATGACTTGTGGGTAAAGTTATATAACTCTGCAGAGTGTAAATCTAATCGATTAGCCGCGTCTGTGGTCATGGTGTCGACGTTTGTTACCGATAATAATGAAAAGGGCTACGCTACTGGACCCAAACTCGATGGTAACACAAGAACACCCGATGTATCTGAGTTCTGCTCTCACGATGGAGATAATACCTAATCACGTGCTCGAATTATATGTGGCTAGTGATTCTTGATGAGATATTGTGTCCTTGAGGTGCCCCCCCTCCCTTTATATAATAGAGAAGGGCGGTTACAATATTGAGTCCTACTCGGATACAAGTAGGGATTTCTATCCCGAACTCGTATTGGTTTGGATTACAATCATCCCTTGCCCAATACGACTTGGTTTCCTTAACTAAGGTCTATCCTGATTCTTCGCGCTTTGCTCAGCCCAAGCAGCCTACAGCCTCATCCAGTCGGCATGGCCAAATTTCGCCTGGCTGGGCCTTGTGGGCCTGCCTGGTGGGCCCCGAGGCATACATATCCCACAGCAGCCCCCGAGTACTTCATGATCGAGTGCCCTCCAGCTGCTAAGCCTTCCCGAGTGCTTTTAGCCGAGTGCTTGTCGTCGGGCAAAAGAGGTCACGAAGAACTCGCCGAATTCTCCTTATTTTGAGTTGTCTTTGTCCTAGATTACCAGGCCGACTGACTCCTTGTATGCTTCAAACATTTATCTTCGAAAATCATCTTTACGGCACCTGACTTCGTTCTTCGAACGCCGTCAGCTTTTGGCCTGTCATGAGGCATACCATAAGAGGATGTCATTTCTTGGGTGGTACCCATTTATCCCGTGCGTCACGGATTTCTGGCTTTGGGCCCATCCTGGGGCATACCATTTCTTAGTTCGATTCTTTTGGGCCATCGGCAATTATATACGTCGTGCGTATCTGCCGGCCCATCCTGAAGTGCTCCATAGGGCGGTTTCAGGATTTGGGAAGGGTGGTGTGATTTCCCGCTCGGGGCGAGAATTGGCGCCGCTTCCTTATCAATACGGAGCAAATAGAGTGGCTTTGTACCGTTTCTACTTGCCCCTTTGTTCATCAACTTCTTTTCTCTCGCGACCTCCGCCGCTAGGGCTAACTTTTCTCGTCACCCTAGTTTCGCGCGATCGCAAGATTTCTTCATTCAAGGATGTCGCCTCCTTCTCCCGCAACCGCTCACCCCTCTGCTTCGACCAAAGATTGGGCTACGTCGGTGACGACGGAGGGACGGCTGGAGGATTTAGTAAGCATTGGTGTTTTTCCGCCTTTGGTGATGCTTGCCGCCGCTCGCCAGAGTGAATTTCCGCCCCACCCTCGTGGTCAAGAGGTGGTCGATCTTTGAATCCTTTTTGCGCGGGCTTGGTCTTAAGCATCCCCTTTCTTCGTGGCGTTCTCGAGTTTTATGGAATCGAGTTAACTCATCTTAACCCTAACTCCATTCTTCAAATTGCTGCCTTCGTTAATCTCTGTGAGGCCTACCTTGGCATTCGCCCTCATTTTGATCTTTTTCGCCATCTTTTCCTCCTCAAGCCTTTCCCCAGCAAGAACTCTCCCAAAGCGGTTGGCGGTGCCGGGTTTCAGCTGAGGGAGGGTATGAAAAAATCTTACCTTAACATTCCCTTTAAAACCTCCAACAAGGGTTGGCACCAAGAGTGGTTTTATTGCACCAATCCTGACCCTTCTTTGCCTGTTTTTACTGGGACACCACCTAGGCCTTCTCCCGACTGGACCTCATTTCCCAAAGACGATGGAATAGACTAAGTGGCTAACCTCCTGGGGCTGATTGCTGAATTGAAGGAGAATGGGCTTACTGGCATGGCCGTTGTTGCCAACTTCGTGACCTTGAATTCAACCTCTCAAAGACCGAGTTCATCCTGGATATGAGTATGAAGGCCTAACGATCCGGACGCGGAGGTTTCGAGAAATTCCTCGGGCGTTCTTCGATCGTGCCACTGATTTCTTCGCCCCAAATGAGAAGATCGTCGTTCCCCGAAACCCGAGGCCTTTTACAAAACTCCATCCGGCTCCTCCGGTAAGGGGTCTCCATGGTATTTCCATGCTGAATCTTTTTTGATTTTTTGCCGGGACTTTGATCTGAATATGTGTTCTCCTTTTTTCGAACTTGCAGGAACGAGAAGCCTTCTTCTCCGATACGCCGCTCCCTGAATTCCCTATACATAAGAGTGACAAGCGGACCTTCCCTGCCCGTGCATCTTCTACGGCCCCAGCTGCAAAGCGGAGCAAAGTGAATGACCTTGGTGATGATCCTGTCGGGAAGGGGAAGAAACCAGTTGTACATAAGGCTAAGAGGAAGCAGTCGGCGAGCAATATACGCCCGACTGGTGGCCCGAAGATTCGGGACACTACAGCTATGCGGCCTCCTCCCCCGACTTCTTCCTCTTCAAGCCAGTCCTCGGTACATGAAGTATTCGAGCCCCCGGCCCGTCCTGCCTCCGAGAGTATGCCTTCGTTTGCACGCCCGATTAGTGCTCCTGTTGATAGTCCTCCCGCCCGGAGGGGTTTGAAGTGCAAGATAACAAGGTCCAACAGGTTGGATTTCCTTGCCATCCTTTCCTTGCTCCCCTGGACCGAGTTCTGATTGCTTCTTCTTGCAGGGACCCTGTCAATGAAATCCTTCATGAACCGCCGCCTCGGGAGTCTCCGGCGGTTGTCCATGAGAGCGGTTCCAGCACCGTGAGGGCCGAAACCTTGGTTGAGGCTGCGTCCGCCACCCCGATGTCGCCATGAACCGGCGGGGCAGCTCTTCAGAGCCCCGAAGCTCGAGCGTGAAGGTTAATTTAGAGCCGATCGTTCCCGACCACCTTTTCTTCTTGGTCCGTGATCGCGATCAAGGCCGCCTATAGATGCAGCTGTCCCTCCTGTGATGCCAGAAGATCCTTCTTCCCCTGCTTGTCCATCACCGCCGCACGTGGAAATCCCCCTGCCTCCTCGTCCGAAATCTCCGATACAAGCCATGTTCGTGGACGATGACGGTGACGTGGTTATCCTGGACGGCGGGGACGAGGAAAAGGATTGGGAGACTTTCAGCGAAGCTGCCTCCACCTGCTACCGCCTTGGCCATGTGAGTTGTTCGTGTTGCACTTCCTTTTAAAGAGTCTTCTTATCTGTCTTCGGAGCTTTATCATTGTTTTATTGTCTTTAGCGCCTGTCGTCCTTTGCCAAGGACCGAAATTTTCTTCTTCGCAAACTATTCCCGAGGATGAAGATGAGGAAAGATTATGCTGCTAAGGTTGAGCAAATTTCAGAAATAAGGAGGGAGCATTTACGCGCGCACCTGTGGAGAATCGAGAGGAACCGAAGGGCTCGGCCGTATCCAATCTCTGGAGGCTGAGAAACTGCATCGACCAATTCCTCTAATGGTATTTTCCTGGTCCGAGTGCCTTGAGTCCTGATTCTATTCTTTGTCTTGTTAGGCCCCGTTCATTGTTTCTTCAGATTTCCGGGAAAGGCTCGAGGCTTCTCTTTCCCGAAATGAAGAGCTGAAGAGAGCCGAAGAAGAGGCTAAGAAAGAAGTAGCCAGGCTGACAAGGGAACTGGAAGGTGCGTTCTGGGTTTTGCCTTCTGTCTTTTGTCGTTATCGTTTTGTCAGTTTCAAACTCATCCGACTGGTATACTGCAGTTCATCGAGTCAACTCGCAGGCTCAGTACCGGGTACTTAATGAAAAGATCCAATGTGCCGAAGCGGCGGACCGATCGCCTCCAAGTGAGCGGAGAAGATGTTGCGTGTCTTGAGTCTGATGAAGCCGCACCAAGAATGTCCTCATGACGCCAAAGATCACAATTCGAAGGTTAGAGGAAGCCTCCACCAGGATTTCCACGCACTTGGAAGATGTTGCAATTACGAGTGCCGACCAAGTGTTGGCGATTACCAAGTCTTTGTATCCGCGAGTGGAGCTCAAAGTGCCCAAGAGGGTTTTGCCCAAGACTGTTGATGATAATCGGGCACTTGCCCTTATGGACGAAGTCAAGGACACCTTTGTTGTCTTGGTAAAAACTTAGATCCGGGTCCGTGTAATCCTCCGCTTGTCTTGAACTTGTTCCGATTTGGACTTGGGATTTTTGTTCCATTGTTGAAAAATTCTCCTGACCGATTTTGCTTTGTGAAGTGTTTAATCCTTGCACCTGCTAAGCTCGGGCCCACTAAGTCTCTTGTCATCCCTGGTCCGCCCGTAAGTCTTCGTTTAGCTCGCCTTTCGCCTTCCTCGCGATACACGCAATGAAGACGTCGTAGGTGGACCGCCTTCCCGCCTTTGGTGACAAAGGCGTCGCTTTGAGCGGTGTAGGATCTCTCTCCAGGGACAGGCGTTGCCTCGTATAAGAGCGAGCTCGGCCTCGGTTTTAGCATTTTGCAACAAGACTACCATCTTCATCCTGGCCTGTTCCTCTTCTTTCATCGGGGTTTTTTGAAGTGCTCGTCCGCTCGTCTTCTTCCTTGATTTCTTCGTCTTTTGTGCTTGCCAAATTATATCTCGATTTGGATCACCCCTCTTTGCGAGTTGTCCTCTTCTTCTTCATGGACTCTTCTTCTTCCTCCGAGGATCTCTCCCTTGCCCCTCTCTCCCGAAGTCGCCCGGGTTCGCCAGCGCCAAGGATTGCGGACCTGATCTTCAATTTTGGGGACGACGCCCCTGCGGAGCCTGAAGACGATCATGCCGAGCACTGGGCGGAGTTCGATCTTGCCATGGCGGAAGCGGCGGAGCGGGAGGCCGTCGCCCGGGACACCGCCGCCGTCGATGCCCTGATCGAGGCCGTCCCTAAGCTTGTTGAGGCTAGGGACGCCCTCATTGATGCCGTCGGGCGGGCGCGCCGGGCGTAGAAGGGCTTTTTCTTTTTATTTTTCTTCTTTGTCCAAGAACTCGCAGTAGTACTTTTGCCTGTGTATATATTTGGTGAAAGACGCTGAAGTCGTGAACCATGGTGGTCCTTTTGTAATATTATTTTAACTGCAGCTTCGCCTTCTGTTTTTTCCTTATTTAGATCCTTGTCGACTTTTCCGAGTGGTCTTTTTTTTTCCTTTATGTTTGAGCACCTTGTCTGATTAGCGTAGCCCCCGAGCAACGCGAGTTGGCACCTGGCCTTTTTCCTCAAGCGTGCTTTTAGGCGACTAGACTCTTTCATCCAGGGTTTCATAATCGAAGGTTTAGAGCGCTCGGATTTAGTCATGATCGCGAAAATAGGAACTGGTTTGCATGCGGGGTTGCACATGTGCAACACCATTAGGTGTAGCCCCTGACTTACTGGTTAATTGAGAAACAATTGAGTAGCAAGTCAATTGAATAGAAAACTCTGATACAATATGCTGCTTTGAACAAGTATCCTCTTCATTAGAGTTGCGCATGCGCAACACTATTAGGTGTAGCCCCCGACTTACTGCTTAATTGAGGAACAATTGAGTAGCAAGTCAATTCGGACAAGATTTGACATCCTATTGAACTTTTTCAAGAATAAAAACGACGTAGCTGCTCTATATTCCATGAGTTACTGATGATGGCGCCGTCTTCTCGTTTAAGCCTGTAGGCCCCTGGACACGTCACTTCGTCAACGATGTAGGGGCCTTCCCAAATTGGAGACAACTTGTGCTCGTGCTTTTGACTTTTTATTAGAACCAGGTCGCCTTTGGAGAACGCTCGGTTTCGAACGTTTCGGTCATGATACCGGCGCAGGCTCGGAGGTATCTCGCCGACCGGATGCGGCGACCTCCTTGCTTCTTCCAATCGATCGATGTCTTCCATTCTGCTTTTCTCTGATTCGGCCTCCTTGAAGCTCCGGACCGAGGGATCCGAAGGTCAATTTGTGGGTAGGACCGCCCGAGCCGAGACCGTAAAGAAGGGTGTCGCCAGAGATCTATCTGGGGGTGGTTCTCACCTGAGTATCGATGGCGCTTCTTTTACCCATCGGGTGGCGTACGGTTTGAGACGGTCGAAGATTCGTGCTTTTAAGCCTTGCAGCACCATGCCGTTTGCCCTTTCCACTTGACCATTGCTTTTCGGATGAGCTACGGAGGCGAAGCAAATTTTGATGCTGAGCTTATCGCACCAGTCTTGAAAGTCTTCTCCTCGGAATTGGGTTCCGTTGTCCGTGATAATCCTGTTTGGCACGCCGAACCTTACCACAATTTCTTGAAAGAATTCCTTGGCTTTGGCCGCCGTGATCGTAGCTACTGGCTTTGCTTCTATCCACTTGGTGAATTTATCAACAGCGACAAAGAGGTGAGTGAAACCGCCTTGAGCCTTCTTCAATGGGCCGACCATGTCGAGCCCCCAGACTGCGAACGGCCAAGTGATCGGAATTGTTTGCAGCTTCGAAAGGTGTACGTATTTGGCGAGCAAAGAACTGGCAGCCTTCACAAGTTCAGACGATGTCTTCTGCGTCGGTCACGGCAGTCGGCCAGAAGAAGCCTTGTCGATACGCCTTGCCTACCAGTGTGCTTGACGCCGCGTGATGTCCACAAATTCCCGAGTGGATTTCCCTGAGTAGGCTCTTTCCTTCTTCCGCTGTTATGCATCGCCTCAGAACTCCAGTGGCACTCTTCCGAAACAACTCTTCTCCTACTACCACGTAGCTCTTGCTGCTGGGCGCAAATGCGCTCGCTTCGCTCGGTCTTCGAAGTTCATCCTTTAATAGATAATTGAGAAAAGGGTCGCCCAACAGGCCGATAACTAGGACCTCCTCTTCGCTGGGTTTTTCTTCTGACTTGCTCTGCTCCTGTTTTTGGCTTATTGAGGGTTTGTGGATTTCTTCAACAAAACCCCTACGGCATGATGGACCGAGTGGAACCCAATCTTGCCAATTCATCCGCTTTTCGTTGTCGTGAAGCACATGAATGAGCTCTAGCCCGTCGAACTTGTCTTCAAGCTTTCGTACCTCCTGGTAGTATGCCGTCATGATGTCTTCGACACATGACCAATCTTTTTGGACTTGATTGATCACCAGCATGGAGTCGCCTCAATTGTTAGCCACGGATACCAGAGATATCGCGATGCGAAGTCCGTGGATGAGTGCTTCATACTCGGCGGCATTATTTGATGCCGAAGTGGATCGCGCAAGACGATTTCAGCGCCACCGTTGGAGAGATGAGGACCACGCCTGCCCTCGTACATCGAGCATGAGAGATCCGTCAAGTACATTGTCCAATATTCCAACTCTTCAATGTTTGTTGGGGATTGCAGCTCTATCCATTCGGCGGTGAAGTCGGCAAGCACTTGAGATTTTATTACCGTCTGTGGCCTGAAGGAGACTTCAAAGGCCCCGAGCTCGACTGCCCATTTTGCGATCCTCCCGGTGGCTTCCCGGTTGTGGAGTATGTCCCCAAGCGGAAAGGTGGTGATCACCGAAATTAGATGCTCTTGGAAGTAGTGTTTGAGTTTGCGAGAGGCAAGCAACATGTCGTATAATAGTTTTTGTACTTGCGGATAACGTACCTTGGACTCTCCCAGTACCTCGCTGATGAAATAAACAGGTCTCTGGACTCTCTGGAGGTGCCCTTCTTCCTTTCGCTCTACCACAATTGCCGCTACCGACACGTGAGTTGTTGCAATGATGTAGAGCAAGAGGGGTTCTTCGGGCATTGGAGGAACCAGCACAGGTGAAGATGACAAGAATGTCTTTAATTCTTCGAAAGCCTGTTGTGCCTCTGCGGTCCATTGGTAGTTACCTTGCTTCTTTAGAAGTTTGAAAAAAGGCATTCCTCGTGACTCAAATAGGAGATGAATCGCCGAAAGTGCTACCATGCATCTGGCGAGCTTCGACGCGTCTTCGATTGACAGAGGCTTCATTTTAGAATTGTATTGATCTTCTCCGGTTCGCCTCGATGCCCCTGCTATGAAACAATGAATCCGAGTAATTTTCCCGACGGGACTCCAAAGACGCATTTTTCGGGGTTGAGCTTCATCTTGTAGGCCCTTAGGCTTTCGAAGGTTTCGGCTAAGTCAGATATGAGGTCTTCCTTTACCCGAGACTTGACGACAACGTCATCAACGTATGCCTCCACATTGCGCCCGATCTGGGAATGAAAACACCGCTATATTGCACGTTGGTAAGTTGCGCCAGCGTTCTTCAAGCCGAATGGCATTGTGACGTAGCAAAATGCTCCAAACGGAGTGATGAATGAAGTTTTGATGCAGTCTTCCTCCTTTAGCCTAATCTGGTGATATCCTGAGTAGGCATCCAGAAAGCTGAGGAGTTCGCAACCCGCCGTTGAATCCACCACTTGGTCGATGCGAGGCAGCCCGAAAGGATCTTTCAGGCAAGCCTTATTAAGATCGGTATAATCAACACACATGCGCCAGCTTTTATTCTTTTTGCGAACAAGAACTGGGTTCGCCAGCCAATCTGGATGGTACACCTCTTTTATAAAACCTGCTGCTAGTAGCTTCGTTATTTCTTCTTTGATGGCCTCTTTCCTGTCTTGAGCGAATCTTCGAGCAGCATTGCATGATGGGTTTGGCCTTTCGTCAACGTTCATGAGTGCTCGATCACCTTCCTGGGAACGCCGGGCATGTCGGATGGTTTCCACGCGAAGATGTCCCGGTTGGCCCAAGAAAGGTGACGAGCGCGTCTTCCTATTTGGTGGTGAGGCCTGTCCCGATCAAAGCTGTCTGGTTGGAGTTGGATGGATCGAGGATTACCTTCTTGGTTCCCTCATTAGGCCTCAAGCTTGTCTTGGCCTGCTTCTTGACCGGTACTTCTCCTTCGTCTTCTTGACGTGCGGCCGCCTGTCGGATCTTTTCTCTGTCGTTTGTCGTCTCTTGAGCTTCGACCATCTCGCAGCTTTCTCTGTCACAGACGAACGACCGCTTGACATCGCCATGTACGGAGATAACGCCCCTTGGCCCCGGCATCTTTAGGACGAGATAAGTGTAATGTGGTACGGCCATGAATCTGGCCAGGCCCGGCCTTCCCAAGATGGCGTGATATGCTGTCTGGAAGTCGGCTACCTCGAAGTTAAGGTACTCCGTCCGGAAATTCTCCTTTTTTCCAAACGTGACCGGCAAAGTGATTTGGCCGAGTGGAACGGAAGAAGTTCCGGGAATTACCCCGTGGAAGGGTGACGAACCCCGCTTTAACTCGGAGCGAGGAATCTTCATTTCGTCGAAAGTCTTGGAGAAGAGTACATTAAGTCCACTTCCCGCCGACCAAAGACCTTCTTGAGCTTGACATTGCGAACCATCGGGTCCAATACCGTGAAATCTTCCGGTACGGATGTGATCCGTGATCTCGAGCGGCTAAAGGTTATGGGAACCTCGGACCATTTGAGGTACGGGTGTCATTGGCATGATGGCGTTGACGTCCCTTTCCGTGAGCTTCGCTTTGACTCATAGGCCATTGAACCCCCGTAGATGTATTTGAGTTCCCGCTCCATCTTTTGATATTCTCCTTCGTCATCTTCAGGGGGACCCTGTTTCTTCTTCTCTTCTTCCTTTGCTTCGCCTCTGGCGGGTCGCCTTCTGGATTCTCTAGCGAACCTCCTCAGAGTGAAACAATCCTTCGCAGCATGTTTACTATTTGGATGAAAGGGGCAGATTGCCTTCATCACCGTGTCAGTAGTTGTCGGTTCGCGGGGCCGCGTTGTCGGCCTTGCTTTCTACCGCCGCCACTATCTCTTCAAAGCTTCCGTCATCACGTTGTCTTGATGACTCCTGCGTAATCCTTCTTGTCCTTCGTCATGCGGGCGATCATCCCGTCGTTCGCCAAAGCATATGAGGCCGCAGTATAACGATCCGCCACCAAACATCTCTTACGGTGGAGGGTGGTTTCCGGACATCTTCTTGATTAGGTCGGGTCATTGACGCCTTTTGAATGCCGCAATAACTGCCGCCTCCGAGATATCCTCGATTGTATTCTTCTTCTCGCATGAAGCGCCGGATGAACTCTCGAGCGCCTCATTCTTCTTCTGGCGGAGCTAGCACAGTCCCATTATGCTCCGGTCGCCGTAAGTGCCCCGAAGTTGGTGATGAACGCTCACGTGAGTTCTTCCCAGAATTTATGGAATTTGCCGAGTCCCGTGAGCCATGCTTGAGCCAAGAGGTGAGCATAACCGAAGATAATTAGCCATTACATTGTGATTCCCGTGACCATGATTGCAAGGAGTAAACTTGGAGCCAAGCTTCGGATCTCTTTCTCCGTCAAATTTGGTGATGCTTTTTGATTGAATCCTTCGCCAAACCACTCGGCGAAGGCGAGGGTGAAAGCCCGATGCCCTCAATAGGACCGTTGTTGCGTTTTTGTGGAGAACGCCGGTGAGGCGATCTAGCTCGGCCGGTCTTCCCGATCGCGTGGCTAATGCCAAAACGTTCAGAGTTATCCTCGCGCAAGGGCGCTCTTCTTCCTCCCGCCCCGCTGCTCGGCGCGTTAAATGTGACAAGGTCCTACGATATCTGCGCCGGACGTCCCTCTCGCCAAGCTCCGCCAGGACGACATCGCGAGCCAGACATCGCTTTGCCCGAGAGTTGACGAGGCGAGTACGAGATGGTGCCTTTTCCTTGGCTCCTCTTGGTGTTGCTTGAATCGCCGCCGTCGTAACCATAGCTCGAACTTGGGCTATGATCGAGCTACCGGGCTATCGTGTCCGAGCAATGGTCCTAAAGTGTCGAGAAGCGCCTTGGAAGCGGCGATGTTGTTGAGGGTATGGAAAACCGATTGGTTCCCACTTTTGTCTCGCAAGATTTCTTCGCTCACGCCACGGCCTCGCTCGAGGAGCCTCGATGATTTTCTTGATGGTGATGATTCTCCTCCGTAGCATTTGCCGCATCCTTTTGCTGATGGTCCGTTCGCAGTTCATCGATCACGAAAACGCATCGTGAGCTTGGGAAATTTCCCGCCTCCTCCTCTGAATCAGAGGTGCAGGAGGATGAAGAATACTGACCTGTAAATCCGAGTGGTTTTTCTGCATGTTCGACCACTCGGGGCTCGCCATTAGCCAATTCCGACTTAAGACGAGGATCAGGCCTTTGGCTTACTGTCCATGGACAGATGGCCATACCTGCTCCTGATCCGAGTGGTTAGCTGGCTAAGAGAACCTCAGAATTGGGTCCAGATCGGAACTGATCCGAATCCGAAACGGTTAGATGACCAAAGTTGTTCGGCGATGAAATCCAAAGCCCGGTTAAATACCGAGCGGCGCGGAAGGTGGCCTATGCTTCAAGATCGCCATCGAGCTTGTCTGCGATCGATCCTAGCGCAGCTCTACTGGCGCGCTAACCGCCGACGCTTGTTACCGACAATAATGAAAAGGGGGCTACGCTACGGACCCAAACTCGATGGTAACACAAGAACACCCGATGTATACAGTTCGGCTCTCACGATGGAGATAATACCCTAGTCCTGTGGCTCAAATTATATGTGGCTAGCTGATTGCTGATGAGATATTGTGTCCTTGAGGTGCCCCGCCCCCTCCCTTTATATAATAGAGAAGTGCGGTTACAATATTGAGTCCTACTCGGATACAAGTAGGGATTTCTATCCCGAACCCGTATTGGTTTGGATTACAATCATCCCTTGCCCAATACGACTCGGCTTCCTTAACTAAGGTCTATCCTGATTCTTGGCTTTGCTTTCAAATTTCATACCCTTACACCTCATCCAGTCGGCATGGCCAAATTTTGCCTGACTGGGCCTTGTGGGCCTGCCTGGTGGGCCCCGGGGCATACATATCCCACACATGGACACTTTCAAAAGGGCTTGATTTAATTTGTTATGCCTCGTGTTGGCAAGGAATGGTTTTGGCAAGATTGGATGATTCGTGGCTCAAGAAAGACTGTGAGTTCTTATACTTTACTTAGTTTATATCACCAAATATGCTTTTACAAATTCCGCTTTCTAGATTACAACTTGTTTTACAAATTCAATGTTGCTTTATACAAATTAACCGTAGAAGCTCTTTTTGGTATGGCCTCGCATTTACGATTTTGCAAATATTACCTTAAGTCTTATCGAGTACGAAAGTACTCAACCTTACTTAATCTATTGTTTTAGGTGGATAAGAAAGCGATGCTTTGAAGATTACTTTTCGACGCAGGATACAGGAATCTCAATAAAATGATCTTTCTAGGGATTTATACCTTGTCAGTTGCCTAAGGGATTGGATAAGCACACTACAAGACTTTTGATTCTTCTGCCGCTATATACTCAATTATAAGAATACATTGTATACATAGCTTCGCTTTAATAATATGATGTATGGTTGTGTGATTCCAATTATTGTAAATGTGCGATTAGCTAATCGATCATAAGACTAGTACAAAATACACATATATTTTCATTTTAGCATTTTATATAAAAATATGGGTCGTTACACTATTAAACTAATGGCAAATTTTTTTTGCCTTTCTAGGAGACTGGGCCTCAGCAAGTCATAGGGAAAGCGAGGAGCCGTCTGACATATTCAAAACAAACTATTCTTTGCCTTTCGAGGAGACTGGGCCTCGGTCAGTTCAAATTACACAAGTGCAACTGGACATCTTGCAATTACAAATTGGGCCTCGATTGGCTCAAATGACAAAACTGCAAGTGGACGTCTTGCAATTACAAATTGCAGAAGCTAATGGGTGTGCACATGCCCTCACATGGCTGGTCAGTGGAGTTGCTGAATGCAGATGTGAATGCGGTATGCAGATGCCTTCACATTTCGAATATCAGTCTTGAAAATGAACCGAAATCAGATTTCAGGTTGTGAATTGCACTTATTCATTTTGTTAATTACTACCTCTGGTCAGATTTACTTCTCATTTAAGGCATCAACAGAGTCTCATACACATTTGACTATTACCTTTTTCAATTATACATATAATTAGTAAATGTATTAAAAATGTAGTAATATAGAAATAATTTTCGCAGTAAATCTACTGATGCCATTTTCATGCAACAAATCTAAATATTTGCATGTCTCATTGGCCAAAGCTTTAAAGAGTAGATTGAATGTACTCTAGGACTATCTATTTTGGACTAGAGGTAGCAGCATCCTACAATTTGGTTTTATTTTTTTCAACAAAAGGCATTTCATAAATTCAAATCCAAATAAACAGAATGCTTTGAAACACTTCACGCATGTACTGACGTAAGCACATAATAGAGTTTGATCAGTTCATTCAGCTTTACATTTGTAATATGGAGAAATCAGATATCAATATCTTAACGTGATATGCTAGAGGGCTCAACTAACTGTCTCCATTATGTGCTAAATAATTAGTCCTTCAGCCCAACAAAGAATGCCCTGTTCTGAGCTGTTGCGAGGATGGCGAGTTGAGTTCTCAATAGTTTAAAATCCTGATCAAGCTGTACAGAAGAGTGTTGTTTAAGGTGACCAACCATTTTTGCACAAACGTCATTGTATATTGTAGCAGTCGATGCAACCAATAGGACGCATCCACTTGGCTCGATCCCAGAACGTAACACTCGGCATCCGTTTCCATTTTTCACTCCAAGGCACTTGCTCAGACGGCCATTCTCTTCTCCACTCTGCAATTGTGTCTCCCAGTGTCACTGCGCGTGTGTTCTTGGGAGCTCTGAGTGCTGCAATGGCTGAGCTGATCATGGGGCCGCTTATCGGGCCGCTTGTCTGCATCGTAAAGGAGAAGGCGTCCAGCTACCTCCTGGAGCAGTACAAGGTGATGGAGGGCATGGAGGAGCAGCATAAGATCCTTATGCGCAAGCTGCCGGCCATCCTGGACGTCATCATTGATGCCGAGGAGCAGGCAGCCCACAGAGAAGGGGCCAGAGCCTGGCTTCAGGAGCTCAAGACGGTGGCATACGAGGCGAATGATGCCTTCGACGAGTTCAAGTACGAGGCGCTCCGCCGCAAAGCCAGGAAGGATGGGCACTACGGCAAGCTCGGCGTCGTGGATACAGTAAAACTCTTTCCTTCTCACAACCGCCATGTGTTCCGTTACAGGATGGGCAACAAGCTTCGCGAGATTGTGCGGAGTATTGAGGTCCTTGTCGCAGAGATGAATACTTTTGGGTTCAGATACCACCCCCAACAACAGGTATCCAAGAAATGGAGGCAGACAGATCATAACATCGACGACCCTATGAACATCACCAGCAGATCAAGAGTTGATGATAAGCAGAGGGTCATTGAAAAATTGATTGGTCAGGCTAGGAATGCAGATCTCAAGGTTGTTCCCATCGTCGGAATGGGGGGGCTGGGCAAGACTACCTTAGCGCAGCTTGTTTACAATGACCCTCAAGTTCAGAAGCATTTCCAGTTGCGGCTCTGGGTGTGTGTGTCTGACAACTTTGACGTGGATTACCTGGCTAAAAGTATAGTTGAAGCTGCTGCTACCAACAGGAAGGATGATAGCAAATCATCACAGGATCGCCATCAAAAGATGAGAACCAAACAGCCACCTACGAGAAGGATGATAGCAAATCACCACTGGATCACCTTCAAATGGTGTTGAGCGGACAGAGATACCTCCTTGTATTGATGATGTCTGGATCAACTTCTCTGATAAGTGGGAGAAGCTGAAGGCCCGCCTTCAAAATGGCGGCATTGGTAGTGCAGTACTGACAACAACTCGTGATGGAGGAGTGGCTCAAGCAATGGGTGCAGTTGAAGCCTACAACCTCACAGCTTTGGAGAAAAGCTTCATAGAGGAAATTATCAAGACAAGAGCATTTGGTGCTCAAAAGGAGGGAAAGCCTGAGCTACATGGGATGGTTGGTGAGATTGCGGACAGATGTAGGGGCTCTCCATTAGCCGCAACGGCACTGGGCTCGGTACTGCGTACCAAGACCAGCGTGGAAGAATGGACGGCTGTGTCAAGAAAAAGCATCATCGCTGATGAGGAGACTGGAATTTTACCGATACTCAAGCTTAGCTACAACGACTTACCAGCACACATGAAGCAGTGCTTTGCTTTCTGTGCTGTGTTTCCCAAGGATTACGAGATTGATGTCGATAAGATGATCAAATTATGGATGGCAAATGGATATATCCCAGAGCAAAAAGAAGTACGTCCTGAAACCATTGGGCAACATATATTCAATGAGCTGGCCTCAAGGTCATTCTTTCAAGATGTGAAGTATGTACCAGATGACACATACGAAGATGAAGGCATACATGGGTATTGTTCTAGAACTACATGTAATATCCATGATCTCATGCATGATGTTGCACAGTCTGTTATGCAAAAGGAATGTGTCACTATGGCTGAGAGACCGAGTCAAACGGAGTTGTTTCCAAGTACTACTCGCCATTTGGTTTTGACATGCAAAGATCAAGAAACTCTGTTGAATGATTTTCTGAAGAAAACGTCTCCAGCTATCCAAACATTGCTATGTCATGGAGGCGTAGTATCTGGTTCGTTGCTGCATCCATCAAAGTATAGCTCAGTGCGAGCACTAAGACTATGTCAAAATCAGAGTACATTCCTACTGAAACCAAAGCACTTGCAACACCTGAGGTATCTTGATCTCTCACATAGTGGTATCAAAGCACTTCCTGAAGATATAAGCATTCTATATAACCTGCAAACATTGAACCTTACTCGCTGCTATGATCTTCGTCAACTTCCAAGGCAAATGAAGTACATGAATGCCCTCCGTCACCTCTACACCGATGGATGCAGCCAGTTGAAGTGCATGCCGCCGGACCTCAGCCGACTCACTTCCCTTCAGACACTTACATATTTTGTAGTGGGTGCTGACTCGGATTGCAGTAATCTTGGAGAGCTGCAGCATTTAAACCTGTGTGGTCGACTAGAGCTATGTAAGCTAGAAAATGTGACAGAAGCAGATGCAAAAGTGGCAAACCTCGGATATAAGAAGGAACTCAGAGAGCTGGCTTTAAAATGGACAAGGCCTGAGGAGGAGCAACAGCATAATGATATGGTGCTGGAGTGTCTAGAACCTCATGATGGGCTGCAGGCTCTAACGATAAGGGACTACCAAGGCACCTCTTTTCCGGAGTGGATGGGTAAGTTGCGAAAAGTGGTTGAGCTCCGTTTGTTTGGTTGCAAGAATCTCCAGAAGCTACCTCCACTATGCCAGCTGCAAGAACTGCAACTTTTTTCTTTGGATGGGTTGAAAAAATTGAAATTCTTGTTCAGCGGTGGTACACCCTATACATTTCCAAAACTGAAGGTGCTTAAGCTAAAAGATCTACCGGATTTTGAGAGATGGTTGGAAATTGATGGGCAGCAAAGAAAACAGATAATGTTTCCTCAACTTGAGAAGCTATCAATCAAGAACTGCAAAAAGCTAACGGCATTACCGATAATGTTTCCTCAACTTGAGGAGCTATCAATCCGGAACTGCGAGAAGCTAACGGTGTTACTGGAAGCACCGCACGTTCCTCCATCGTGCCAGCTACCAGAACTACGACTTCTTTATTTGCTTGGATTGAAACAACTAAAATTCTTGTGCAGCGGTGATACATCCTTTACATTTCCAAAACTGAAGGAGCTTGAGCTAATAGATCTACCAGATTTCGAGAGATGGTTGGAAATAGATGGGCGGCAAGGAGAACCGATAATGTTTCCTCAACTTGAGGAGCTATCAATCCGGAACTGCGAGAAGCTAACGGCATTACTGGAAGCACCGCAGGTTCCTCCATCATGCCAGCTACCAGAACTACGACTTCTTTCTTTGTATGGATTGAAAAAATAAAATTCTTGTGCAGCGGTGATACATCCTTTACATTTCCAAAACTCAAGAATCTTGAGCTAACGAATCTGCTGGATTTTGAGAGATGGTTGGAAATAGATGGGCAGCAAGGAGAACAGATAATGTTTCCTCAACTTGAGAAGCTGTCAATCAAGAACTGCAAAAGCTAACGGCATTACCGGAAGCACCACTTCTGCTTGGAGACCATACAAGTTCCAATTCGGCATTTCCAGAATTAAATGAAATCCAATTTTTTTTTAGATAGTTTAAAGAGCTGGGGATGACAAAGGAATAGATGGTGAACATTCCACCTTTCCTAACCTTGAGGATGCTAGGATTTGGGGATGCCCAGAGCTAACAAGTTTTCCTCAAGCACCGAAGCTCACTAAATTATACATATTTAGCTGTGGCAACTTCTTCCGCTTAAGTGCACATTGGTTGCTGCGATGTTTTGTACAGCTTCAAGCTTTGAGCATTGATGGTTGCGATGGGCTCATCCACTGGCCAGATAAAGAGTTCCAAAGCTTGGTATCCTTGAGGAATTTAAGTATTGATGAGTGCAGCAAACTGATTGGATACACGCAATCTCCTGACCAATCAACATCAGAAAGGAGTCAACTCCTACCATGTCTCGAGTCTCTAAAAATATTTAATTGTGAAAGTTTGGTGGAGATCTTCAACATGGCTGCATCTCTCAAAAGAATGAGAATTATTAATTGCCCTAAGCTTGAGTTGAAATTTCAGAAACCGGTTGCGAGTTTGGAGAGGACAGATCAGGTTGAACAGCAGGAAGAGTCAGCAGTAATTCAACCTGGCACTGACATCATGCACTCCATAGCTGTACAAAGGCAGTCGCCATTAGCCACGGAGCTTTTCCTTCCATGCCTGGAATCCTAAACCTAATTAGCTGTGATAGCATTTCAGAGCTTCTCAATCTTCCTCGACCCTACAAGAACTAACACTTTCTGGCTGTAAGACGTTGAGATCACTGGAATCTTGCTCAGGGGAGCTTCCATCATTGAAATCCCTGGAACTTCGCAAATGCGATCACCTGGCAGCCATACCAAATGGGCCTGAATCATACACATCTCTTCAATCCCTTACCATTAATTACTGTCCTCGTATAAAGTCGCTCCCTACACGCCTGCAACGACGACTCAATGACCTTGAGGAGAAAGATATAGACGCTTGTATTGAAGGTACCTTTCCAACAAACTCATGCATCCATTTGCTTTTGATCCTTCGGTTCCTAAATATATATCATTTTAACTTTTAAATTTTTGTTTTTAAATACATATCATTCTACAATTCCGAGATAACTTTTTTACCTTCTTTCCTTCGCATACCCATGCCTATTTCTAAGGCCATACTACTAGATGAAGGAGGATATTATGGTCTTTTATACACATGCCTTAGTTGATATACAAATTACAAAATCCTATAATATCATCTATTTAGGAATGGAGGGAGTATTATGTATTTTTTAAAATTATTTAAAAAGAGAAAAGAGTTGAGCCTAGTGCAATGCAACCAAGCAAACTAGTGTCCCATATGAATTTGCATAGAATATGCCTTCTGATTTGGCACTAATTTTCATGTTGCAAAACCATTTGTCGATTCGGTGGTAAGAAATAAAGTTTTGATTTGGAGCATTTTGGTCCTTAAACTCGGGGCTTTGGCAATTTTAGTACCCAAACTATTCTGTTGGATCATTTTGGTCCATCAATTTCACCCCTAGTCGAAAAGAAGCCCTTAGTGTAGTTGACACAAATACTCAGTAGATTTAACAAAACTTGATCGAACGGGCTGAAGCCCAACTCCAAAAGCTAGGTTCCAAAATGTACGACAGTCCAAAGCTAGATGAGTAGTTTAATTATCTTGCACCTTTCTTATATAAAGAATGGTTTTGTTTGAACTCCCATGGACAATGTGCCATACATTAGAAGATTCTCTAGTTAATTCTCCTGTATTATACATTAATTTGCACATATAAATTCTGACATTCATTTATGATTCAGGGCCTAGGCTATCAAAACCGACGACTTGGAAATATGCCATTCGTAGAGGCTGCTGAGGTAGAAATAGCAGACTGAAGCCCTGAGCAAAGTTTTCACCAAGGTTTGTAATATCAACGAGTTTCTTAATCCTATCATTTTGTAGATTGTTTCTGAATCCTCGTGCTGACGACATGTGCCTTCATTGTAGGATTATTGTTTCCAGACTTGCAAATGGTGGATTGTTGTGACTTGGAGTAGAATGTACTACTTAAACTTCCTGAAGATAATCTTCACTACAACGTCATTTGATCGATTTTTTCAATTGCCAGAGCTAGTAAGATGAAGATGCTGAAAAGCCTCGAGTTGCAACGGAAACAAGTAGCTGAAGAATTGAGCAGATAGAGATACATGCTGCACTGATTTTCTTCCTTTTATTTTGAAGTATGTTGTGTTTAAATTCGTTTGTGTTCCCGTATAAGAGAAAGATGCCTAGATAGCACTTTCTGGTGACACAATTGTCCACATGACAATTGAGCGTCGTCGCTCCTCGCCCATCCACATTCAGTTCCGATCGAACACACGCGCTCACCAGTAATTAAAATGGGTACACACCCGGGCGTGTTCAACGGGAATTGCTTTCCTAGCATGTGTGCATGTGAGTTATGTGTCTGCCTTGTACCCCTTTAAAAAAAGATTTTGATATGGTATTTTGCTCCTTTTCATAACACATTTGGATTCACCACAAACTTAATCTATCATTGATAAACATCTGACCTTATTTTAGAGAAACTGGATGCATTTATTATTAATAAGAAGTTCAACCAAAATTGTTATTTGATAAGTCCAAAATTGTTATTTGATAAGTAGACTTATGAGGGTAACATCACATCCGACCATTTCCTTCCGCCTACCTCACACCTTAGTGTTTTATGTGGAACCTTATTATTATTATAGAAACCAAGCCTCTAGTGAAGATATGATGATTTCCTCCAGTAGTAAGGACTGAGAAGTGAAACAAATCATGGGCATCTCAGTGAACAAACCAATATCGACTCAAAGTGGCACTAGAAGTCTAGAACAAATCGATAGAATCAAAACTACCATCAAGAAGAATTGTAAACCATTATATCCTCGATGAAGAACAAGCGCTATGTTTTTTCCCGATAGCAAAGTACGATATGCAAAATAAGACACAATCTGTTGGAGTTTCATAATGACATGTGCAACCAGCAAGTAGGGAAAAGGTGCAAGATAAACTGGATACCAAGATTAGAACCGGTAATTTTGATAGATGTGCAGCTAGTAGGAGACGAAAAGAACAAACCCAAATGATTGAGCACGGCAGACAGCAAATATATAGCCACCACAAGAACGAGCATCTACTACCAGACTGCATACAACATTTACAAAAATTCTAATAGCCTTCTGAGTTCAGACCTCTATGCTCCTGATTCATTTACAAAGCAATCGTTTTGATTCAAGCATCATATCAACATGGAAAAATGATAAATTTTGGGATAGTCATCATTTTACCCACCACCAGTCCAACATATAAAATTTCAAGTTCACATTTAATTTGTGCTTGGAGATATACAAAAGAGCAATTCCTAACATACAGTGAACCTTTATGCCCCACAATGCCACATTGGTTTCGCTAGACAGCCAACTATTTTTCATTGTGTAGGAGGTGCCAGCTAGAAATTAAAACCAATTTTTTAATGCTAAATTTTAATGTGAATTATTTTAATACAATAGTCATATAGTAAATTTAACTCCAAGATTCAAGCAGTACAAGAACATTCACAAGTCTCAACAAGTAAGCTGTTACAAGCGCAATTTAACTTTGAGAAAAATTATTTACATAACATATGACACAAGATATTGCCAACGTAAAAGCATTTTAGATATATTAAATCAGATCAATGCATCATATTAAACCAACATAATTGATATATATGATATGTTATTTTTCATTAAGCAATTAAACACCTTTATGAGCTGTTTCAAGATGAATTAGATGTAATTTTCCCTTTTCTCCTGACTGAGATCCACAACTAGTGGCGTCATTTTCCCATTTAACATGGATAGTTACAGTGTTTAATTTCTCTAATTAATATCGGTGTTCCTAGAGAGCATCTCGAAACAATGCTAAAAGTAGTGCCATTCAAATAATGCCAATGACCTGCATGGTTGCAATAACTTGATACAAAATGTGATTGTGTATAAATAGTGCTTCATTTGAACCACATGTCTTGCCACACCTAGCCTGTGTAACACAAAATCATGAAAGGTGGGAGGTTTCTCGGTTGTAGGCTTGTGCCCAAGTGGAAACATGGTGAGGAAGACAGCACGGCGGATGGTGTTGAAGGCTGAGAAGACAATGTAGGTGAGATAGGAAGAATAGGTGAGGAAATACATTTATTTCTGGCTTAATCCCAATTATACAACTAGATGGCTTTTTATAGAAGTCTTTGACCAACTTCCTAATCACCAAGGACTCTAACTCAACTAGAAAAACAATCGGAATAGATACACAATCAAATTCTATCCTTAAAAACTCATCTCTAATTCTGATTACAAACTCCCTAACAAGAATCTATCTCCAACAACTCCTGAACTCGGACACTGGATGGACCCTGCTGCATGATCCCATGCCTAACACCCTTCTGCTGAAACTGCGGCTGATGACTCACGCAACTGCTACTGGTCTCCTCATTCCATGCATATTTCCCCCCATGACAACTCTAAATACCATACCAGATGACTGCTGCTAACAAAATCAAAGCACAGCATTTAACTCCTTTTTTCCTCAACATATGTGAGGAGTTTGAAACCTTTCATTTTCAACCAATCAATTTCAAACATTTACTTCTAATTATTTTGAGAGCTTTCTCATTACCTGCTTTAGGACACATAAGCAAACATAGTACACAAGAAGCAGGCAGAATTCCAATATTTAACTTAAAAAAGGAATAGCATGTAACTTACATATGGATGGACTTTAAGTAATCTGGATAGTGATTTTTTCAGGAGTTATGCCATAGGTATTCAAGATCTTCAAAAATTTGTGAACCCATTCATGAAACTGTACGCATGTGACTTTGACTATTTTAAGGTGCTCAGATTGAAGCAGTTCTTCCACTGGACAGTGACTTTCTTCCATTTTCACCATATGTTCATGTTCCTATAACAGTGAAAAATACGTTAGCTCAATCAATTATGCATGATAACTTTGATAAGACATCGACTAGCATATTAGAATGCATATACCTTCCAAAGTTGAAGTGTGAGCTTCTCTAAAACTGGTGCGTGTCGGAGAAAGCAAGCTAGAGCATGAAAATCACGGCCAACAACCCACTCATTTAGTAGCAAAGTTTTTTACTTGCTGAATGTGGGACACCATGTCAAGTCTCGCTTGAAAATGCGCTGGATAAAGAATAAAAAATAAACATACAATTTTCACAGACAAGATAAATTGAATAGGAACATTGGATAGACTTTTAAAGCAAAATCAACAGATAACAGAACAGGTCAATAGCCCACTTCTCACTTTATAAGGTTCTCTTTCCTTACACAGAAATATCCTTATCCTAGCAATATCGATTGAAGTCCTGCAGAACTTAAAATGAGTCTAACTATTTTCAGATTCTCAAAAGTCAAAAACAGCTAGATGTCAGAGGTACCAAAACGATAAAATGCAATCACACACAGACAAATAAATTTTCAGGGATGTTGTCATTGAAAAATGTAAACTTATAAAACACAACTGGTGGTAAAAAAACATAAGCTTGTTAGAGTGTAAAGTTTATGAACATGTAATACTGTGAATGGCCCAAAAACACTAGGAGATAAGTTAGAAGTAAGTGCAAACGTACCACTCCATCTTCAGCTATCAACTCCAAATTTGTAGCATTGGACAAACCACTGAGAACCACACACTTGCACTGCCATCGCAATTGCCATAACAAGCAACACATGTGTTTGAACGACAATCTCCACAGTAGCTATAGCTACAACGATCCATACAGTAAAAGCCAAGCTTGAAAAATGCTGTTACTAGAAAGGCATGCTTTCAATCAAAGGAGTCATGCGATGAATTTCACTCAGTCGTAGTGAGACAAGACTGGGGCATAAATCTGTGTACGGAAGTTGCAAGTGAAGCTACACCCATCGACACAGAGGCGCTTTAGTGACTGGGACAATATCTTGTGGGTGGAAATTCTGCAAGAATGCATATCAAGGTCCTCCAATGCAAGACAGCGTGAGAAATCTAGACCACGGTTGTCCAACTCCATGCCAAAGCTCTAAGGTCGTCAAGTGCTGGGAGATGAGAGGCATGTTGACCCGTTCATTGTGTATTACAGCGTACCGGGTCCACAGCTCGACGTACCGGAATGGCTCCACGCTATCAGCAAAGGCACGAGATAGCATTTGAACCATGTGTGTGTAGGTACAGAAATCGAGCTCGTGCAGAGGCGAGGCGTCGCTCAAGAGCAGCAGATGGTTCACAAACTTGTTGAACTTCGCCGGGCTGCCCCAGCTGTTCGCGTCGGTGATGTGCATGACGGGCGCGGACCTCCAGAGGTCGCGCCAGCGGCGGGAGAGCACGCTCAACCGCACGGCCTCGTGGGAGGGCAGGAACGACAGCACGTGGTGGAGAAGTGCGTCCGGGAGGGCACCGAGGCGGTCCTCGCGGCTCTACGCAGCCGCTCCCTTACGCTTCTTGTTGTTGCAACTCCTAGGCATTCCGTCGAACGGCGGGCGGGCGGGCGCGCGCGCTGCGGGAGTTGTAAGAAATGAGATGCCAAAGAACATAGTGGAAATAGAGGAGATAAGAGAAGATCTCGACGCATCACCTCACCTCACTGGTCGGAAGTGCCGCTCGCCGCTGCCGAGAACCACGGCCGTGAGCACCCGCTGGGAAGCCAAGTGAGGTGAGGGAGAAGCTACAGGCCAAGTAGAGGAGGAGGAGTTCAAGGCCAAGTGGATCACGGGAACTTGTTAGTTAACCGCTGCCGACTCGAACTTTAATTATTTATCGCTTTTTATATATGGTAATATATCATGTACACATAGGTTTTTCGTGTATACACCATACACATCAACTAATAAAAGTCACGAAAAATTCTGAAAAAAATTATAGATGTACTTTATAGATTACTCTACATATGTATGAAGTTTCAAGATCAAATTCATTATATATTGAGAGTTACATCAAATTCATTATATATTGAGAGTTACAAAAAAGTTGTAACTCTCAATATATAATGAATTTGAACCTACAATTTTATACATAGGTAGAGTAATCTGTGAAGTACATCTACAATTTTTTCAGAATTTTTCGTGATTTTTGTTAGTTGGTGTGCACTTGTATATACATGGAAAACCTCAGGTATACGAGATATGTTGCTTTTATATATAAAGAATATTATATAAAGAGCGCAGATAATTAAAGTCCGAGTTGGCAGCAAGTTAGGCTATTCCCAAAGTGCATGGTAACATACTGTTTAATACATGCCACATAAACATTTTTGATGATGTGGCAAAAGAGTTAAGAGGAGAGAAGAACTCAGATCTTGAGGAAGATACCACTTGCTTAACCTAAATCATAGACATTGAAACTTGAATCATCTAAGTGGCTCACAATTCATACTCTCATATACATCTAGCATTTAATTATCTTGTGGGGACTAAGAAACAATCTATGATACCATGTATTGGAATAGTTGTATCTTCTATAATATCATATGACATGGTAGCTTTTGACATTGTGACAAGATACAATGCATTGTAAATAGCCTTAACTAACAAGTTTCCGTGATCCACTTGGTCAGACCACCTTCTCCTCTAATTGGCCTATATATATATATATATATATATATATATATATATATATATATATATATATATAGAGAGAGAGAGAATATAGAGCTAAGAGTGACTTCGGTTGTAACATCAACTAATCTTAACTCTATGTGTGAAAGTTTTACTGCTTACACCAAATGTACCAATTGTCATAAATGCTTTCACACATAAATGGGTTAGTTAAATCTCAACCTTCAAAACTTAATCCAAGGGTCCAGATTAGATTTTAGCATAGTTAGCACTAAATCACCTTTTAGCACTAGATATGTCAATTATATATATATATATATATATATATATATATATATATATATATATATATATATATATAAAGTTTACAGATAATTAAAGTTCAAGTCGGCAATGTTAACTAACAAGTTCCCGTGATCCACTTGGCCTGCACATCCTCCTCTCCTCTACTTGGCCTATAGCTTTCCCCATCAATCGTCCGACCAGATGCACCACGCGTGTGCCGATAAGCCGCTGGCTTCGCCACGCCAACGACATCGTTTCGCCATCTACCACCTCGCCGCTTTAGGCGTGTGGTTGTACGTGGACATCGACGCGACACCATGGCGACGGCGCGGAGAAGGCCTTTCTAGAGTCGAACTAGGTGATGACGTTGTCGCTCCACCAACATGGCGGTGACTTCTTCCCGGGGACGGAGACATCGATGACATAGGCGAGGGGCCAGAGGTACTACAAATTAACGCGTGCATTGGCGAGGGCATGGACGACGATCGGCACCGAGGGTTGTTCGAGCCGATCGTCTGCGCGCCATGGAGGTGTTTGATCCGGAGGCTATTGTGCCGCAATGCGGCATCGACCGCTTACGCAACGGCCGCTACCGGTTGCGGTGAATGGCCATGCGAATCGCGCTGCACGTCCGAGCTTCAACAAGCCGCCGCTCCTCGCAATGGCAGCCTACACCATCAACCATGTCGCCTCGCCGGTGCTACGAGGCACGTATGTAAAATACTAGCTAGTACAAATAATGACGCTGCCGTGGTCGTGTCAATGATCTCACAAGGATTTCCGTGCTCAGACGGGCCGCTGAATGGCAAGGATATCGCCGACGACATACCGCACCTTGGGTATGACCACTACTACAAGGAGCAAGGGTACAAGCTCCATTATTACAAGTCGCTCAGCGGCGGTGGCACAGAGAAAGACACGGAGAAGATAAAGCAGAGAGCCTTAGAGCACCTCTCGCAGATCGAGCTCGTGCCCGGCAGCGGCAGCTCGAGGAGTCAAGGCAGTTGGCCCCGGAGGCATCGGCGACGCCGACGCCTTTACAACGACCATCCTCCTAGCGAAGAAGAAGATCCCATGGAGAGGTTGACTCGGCTGTGTGGCGAGGCGGACTCGCCGCTTTCTTCGTCGACTTGGGGAAGCGATAGAAACTTAATTAGGAGAAGACCTTCGTTGGTTGTTTAACGACAGAAACTTGACATTTTGGAACTAAACTCCAAATTTGCTTAACGAGAATTGAGTCCGGTTGGCGCTCATTGACAGAGTCCATGTACTCCCACTTGTCCGCCCCATTTGAAGCACGGTATTTTTTTTCATGAATCCCATAGGAATTAAACGTTTTATTGTGAAATTATTGTGCTCCAATCGAGCCCTCAAATTCTATTTTTTTTGGTTCGGTATAAGGACACACATAACACACACCCACACACACACATAAAAATTGATAATATGCCACCCCTGTCATAGACACATTATATGCTACTAAAGCTCTAGACAAGTAACGTGGGACTAATCTCACTATCATTTCATATGAGCCACATAAGTCTTTACACTAATAGACTAGGACATTACAACGGGTGGAGGTGGGTCTATGCACGATTAATGTAGGTTAGGTGGGCTCAGATGTCGCAGACAAATAATGACTCAGACACACGTGAGAAATGGAATAACCTAGCTAAACCACTCCGAACGGCTCGAACCAACCCAGCCCACATCCTTCTCCTCTTGGGCCCACTTTGCCTCTCGCTCCATTGGGCTTCTCAATGACCAAATTACCCATCCAAAGACAACCTACCGCCTCAATCACCCACCATTGTCTAGCCTGTGGATTCAAATTTCATTCCGGAAGGAATTTCGCTCAGGACCAAAATCTGAAATTTCAGTGAAATTTTATTATTTTGAATGAAATTCGGTCAAAATTCAAACTGAGTTTTTCATTTGAAATTTCTAAAATTTTGGTTAAAATTCGTAAATTTTGGCAAATTTCAAGTGAACAAAAAATGGTTCAAATGATATATAAAAATTTTGAACTTTTTTGTGGAGGTTCCTGACACATAAATTATGTTCTCATAAAAATTTCTGATGATATTCCAATCTGAAGAATTTTTAAAATTCAAAAATTGCTCACAAGATAAAACGCTAATCCACAAGTTTGAACTGAATGAAAAATGTACAAACCATATTAGAAAATATTTAACTTTTTTTGCATTGTTATGATGAATTAATAATGTTCCCATAAAATTTTGAGATAATGATCAAGCTTTATGATTTTTTAAATTTGGACAAGGTTATCGTCTCTTAAAAGCTCTTACCCAAATTTGAACAAAATAAAAATGGTTCAAATCACATTAGAAAATTTTAAAATTTTTGTGGATGATCCTCATATATCATTAATATTTCTGTAAGATTTTAAATGATGATCATTCTTAAGGAATTTTTAAAAATTCGGACAAAGGTTACGTGATAAAAGCATGATAATCAATACATAGATTTGCTTTAGCAATAAAAAATGGTTTTAAATTTTTGAAAATTTTACAAAAGGGTGATAAGGAAATGCTTAATATCTCATAAAAATTTTGAATCATGATCACACTCCAGTAAATTTATAAAATTCTTACAAGGCACGGTACCATTTATGTTCTTTCTTTTTATTTTTAAAATATAATATAACAAATGAAGTTCAATACTTACATAGATTTGATTGACTAAACAAAATAGTTTAAATTTTTAAAATTTTATAGAGTGGTGCTGAGGAAATTCTTAATCTCTTGAGAAAATTTATAAAATGCCGATAAGGTTATCATGGCCCCAATTATGTTCATTCAGCTTTTTGATTTTTTTAAGATAACAAATGAAGTTTAATTATTTTGAAAAATTTTTCCATATGATCCCACGCTACTAAATATAGCACCATAAATTTTTCAGATCATTATCAAGCTTATAAAATTTTATGAAAATCTAATGTTTTTCTACCAAAATTTTAAAATGTCTCAAAATTCGGTTTTTCAACAAATTTTCATAGACATGACTTTGTTAGGGTTATTGGGTCAAATATGGTCATATTCGCCCTAAAAGTTTAAAACTAGTCAAAAATCATGAAAGTTTGGTGAAATTACTAATAATGAAATTATTGTAGTAATTTCAAAAATTTTAGTCAACCGATAATTTGAATTTTATGGTGGCCCAAAATCAGATCCCTAGTCCAGCTTGTGTCATTCTGCAACTGAGCACAGGTCCCGGTTCACAAACCCCACAACTGTCACCGCTTTATCCCCACCATGCATCGATCACCACCGCTAAAGGAATCGGCGTAGGCCGACGCCATGGCTGTTGATTGCGCAAGCCACATGCCCTCAATCCCGCCGCCTCCTCCCTCAAGGCCATGTGATCCCGTGATAATCGTGAATAATTAAAAGCTTGTCCCGCTTATTACATTACAAGCAGATTTATTGGAAAAAGATGCATACTTCTCGATGGGTACGAGAGAAAATGACTTAAATGCCATCACTTAATTGTCTTAAAAGATGAAAGATATGCTTTGTGTAAGTGATAATGAATAAATGCATGTATGTGGTTGAGAGAGAATAAATAGAGAATATAGAAGGAAAGACCTCATTAAATCTACAAACAAACCTTATATTTATGAATAAGATCATTCAAAAAAATAAGTCTTATAAAAATGAATAAAGAAGTACCATCATATATCATAGTAGTAAAGCGGCCATTCACTAGCAATCTTTTACAGCTTGATTGGGATGATCCATTCATCCAGGAATGCTTTTCGATCTACACAACTTGATTATTCAAGTTCAAGGAGTCATCCTAACAGTCAGGTTCACAAATGATGAGATTGATTCTTAAGAGAGCAAATTTTATAAAACTATTACCCTAATACAGTATTACTCAAATAACTACAATTTTTTTATTGCAATTGGCTTAACCTACGGACTACTACTCAGAACTACATTTCCATGGCTTTGAACGGCTCCGTTACTCCGGGCCCACGTGGCAGTGAGGTGAGGCATTTCCGTCCCGACATGTCGTTTTCTCGATGCGTGCTACTATATATTCTAACATATCCAGTATCTCTGAATCTGTTGTGACATTTTTTTTGAAATGCACAAAATAGAGTGAGAGATGATTTGCATCTCCTCTCAATACAAATTACACAAATATGAAGCAAGCAAGCAATAAGGATAATTAATAATCACTATCTACTTTTTATTTATATTTTAATATTTATACAACTTTAAAAAATGTATAGGAATATCTCTAAGATAGAGTGGATGTGGGTGCATGCATGAATCGTTACAATCTTTACCCATTGTTACGTTATAGGATTTCAAGGTAAGTATTTGACCATTCTTCCCAAACTGCCCATGGTTGTGTTTAATATTCTCGTTGTCTTATGGGACTTAGGCCATGTTTGTTTAGACTTAGGTTTTTTAGCTTATAACTTAAAATCAGTGTTTTGACTTAAACACCTTAAAAGTTAATGGCTTTTGTACGTGATAGAGGTAAGTAGTTGTAACTAACTTCAACTTGTTATTAGTCTAAAACTAACCATCAATAAGCCAAAAAGTCTCCTCCAAGAGCTTCTTTTAGTTATATGGAGGTTTATGGTTTTAAAAGCCCGATAAAAAGTTATTCGATTGTTTAGGCTTTTAGTTTTTTGGCTTTTAAACCAGTAAAAAGCCCAAATAAACAGACCTTAGTTCACTACAAGAACGTGAATTAAATAGGGTAGATCAATTCTTTTGCATCAGTCCTTAATTTACGTGCAAAGTGCTAAGACATCACTTAATTTAGGACGGAGGAAGTAGTTTTAAATATAGATGCAATTGCATACAAGTACTCTATGTACTATCATTTACATAAAATATGGGGTACAAGTTACTCTTTATCCAAATTTATAAGGCTTACTTTTTAAATAATCTTATCCATAAATATAATATGATTTCATATTCTAATACAAAATTAGTGTGATCTACCCTATATACCTCTAATAAATATATCTATCTTTACATCATATTTTTGCATGCATATATTGAATATAGTGGTTAGTTATAATAATTATGGGTAATACAATCATTTTCAATATCTTCTTGGTCTATGTGCTAAGAAATACGCCTTATAAACTTGAACGGAGGGAGTAGGAATTTACATAGTTTATGAAGTGTATTTCAAGTGTACTTTTTATAAATGTGTAATCGTATGTGAGATTCTCGATTAATTGGTCGATAATGACCCAGAGTTAATTTGACAAAGATCCGCACTAATGCACACCGCCTTTTTTATCACAGATATTCACTAAGCGGAACGCGAGGATGGCATCATGCCAAAGCAAATTTAGCCTCGGCAAAATTAGCCCTCGAACACAAATTAAAATCGCAAAATCCGATTCAGACTAGGGCGCTAAAACTGTAGTCATTTGTCAAAATGGCGTGAAAAAACATCACCTTGACCTACTTTGGAGGCACTCCTACAAGAGCAGAAATGAGGTCTCTGTATGAAAAGTACAAACTCGAGATCCCTGAATAAAAGAGGGTAGGCTTGAGTGCACACCGACATATGTTGTACTCTGCTATACCGGTATAAGCTTAAGAAATGATAAGATATACGCATGAGCATTGCATTGCACTGATGAAAAATATTGTTAATAATGAGTTATGTGGAAGATGATATGAATATGTTGACGCTTATGGTTTCAACAATGTTACCGTTTTATTATGTTCTTGCTAATTTGTGGACTCACCCTTCCTTAATGTTGCTTTTTTTTGTGTCCATAGGTGGTGACATGCATGGGATGAGAGTAGCACATAGACATCATGTTCATAATTATTAATTTAATGACCGTCACTAGTCATTCTTAACCAACCTTAGTTCATTTATGTGGAATTTAGTTAATGGCATATGTAGAGAATAATGATAGTTGTGTGGGACACGATTAATCACAAGTTTTGTTGGACAAGGTTGAAATATTTAAGTTACCTTGGTTATTGTTTAATTCTTCTTTTATCATTGCCAAACGTACACATGGTCCCAAGCGTATGGCTCTGGGCATTCTCTCGAGTGTTAGGCCATTTTCCAGTTTTTAAGAGTGCCATATCAGATTTTATCTAGGTAATTGTGTATCTCAGGTTTCATTTAGATGAAACTCTCTCACCTCTCATGAAACTCTCTCTATCTCTCTTCATAATTACCTTACCATATCACCAAACATGATGATGTGTCATGTTATTTAATGAGAATGAAACTCCCATTGAGAATGACCTTATCTTGCACATGGTTCTAAGCGTGCTTGAGTGTGAGGTTCCAAGATTATATTTGTGAAATGCTTTGCTTTTACTCTTGTCATCAAACATGGTTTTCTTGAATCGTTGCTTTGTGGAGACATGGTTAGTGAAATTGCAGTTGAAAGTTTTGGGTAAAGATGGTTTTATTTCGAGACAAAAAAGGTAGAGGTGACATTCGAGCTATGTTGTGCTGGGTGATACAGAGATTTTTCCGCCTGAGTTCTAGGGTCTCGCCCATAGTGACGAGGCAAGGCTTCCGTAAGGGCTCATTTGGCTGCTAGGGAAAAAAAACTCAGGAAAAATTTTCCCTAGAGGGGATTTGAAGACATAGTAAATCCCCCTCATTCCCTATGGGAAATTTCCCCAAGGGAAATTTATCCCCTATCATCATTTGGAAGCCATAGGGTAAAATTCCTATGGAGTCAATTCTTCCATACTGAGCAAAAAATATGATGCGAAAGTTCATAGTTGAAGCATTGACTCATACTGCACAAAATCATTGACTCATGGTATGGAGTCAATTCTTCCATACTGGGGTAAAAAGCATTGACTCATAGTATGGAAGACATATTAAACCATGTTCCTTTACAGCACAACCATGTCACTACCAATCAAAAACACAGAAAATGAACCTGGTAATTCAATTGTAAGAAAGCCTGCCTAAACATTATAGTCTATAGTCTATACCACAAGCACGACACCAGGATTTTGCAAAAAATGAGTTCAGAGGTGCTAAAACCTGCACCAAAATTTGATCAAATCCACATATTAAGTTCAAATTCATACAACCATTCATACACAAGTAAAATCCAAACAAGTTTAGCTAATAGTACTTGCATCTATAGCATTAAACATCCATTATATTCAGCCACATTAACCATCTGTAGAGTTAGCCACATAACAAATAATAAGTAGATTTCCCACATTAACCATCTGTAGAGTTAGCCACATCCATAAAACCAACTGAAACACCACAAAATCTTCTACGAACAATGGACTATCTAAACTTCCCAAAGGTTAACATTTCACTTTTGCAGCTCACAATTCGACCTGCAAGCATCAGAAAGTAGGCAAATCACCATTGTTGAAGGAAAGGTAACAGCAAAAGAAGATATGAGATTGTATGAAAGGAATGAACTTATATTATGTTCTTTTTTCCAATTGCACATAATTGCTGAACACAACAAATTCAATAGGCAAATTGCAGAACGACAAGGATAGGCGATAGGGCACTAAACAAAAGTAATTGGATTGTTGCAAGCAAAGTGTACCAACTACCAAGTAGCACCAGATTTAGCCATGCTTCAAAAAGAAACAGCACTAGCATGCTTTTACAGTAAGAAATTGATGCAACAATAGCTATGTTGAGTAAAGCATGGTGCATATATATATATATATATATTCGTTAAACAACAAAACACCAGTATCTAGGAAAATACTTGACGGCGGACCTGTAGGTGAGGTTTTCAAAAGCAAGAGTTGCCAATCATCTTCTGCAGACATCTTAACAGACAAATGGACTAATGGTATAAGAAATACCTGACTTTTTCATTATAGACTTACAAGATGCTCACTGAAAATGTGTATGCCACAGGCGAACTTCACTCTTCAGACATCCAGAACAATTCTTCCAAAGCCCTATAGTTAACACTCCTATTCAAAAACAAATAACTCATATCACAAATTGTCTAAATAAGCAACAAAGGATGCTCTAAACAAGTAACTCATATCACAAAAAGCATAGAAATTACCTAGAGAGTAAGAATTTGCTAATAAATAGTAAAATATATGTTTTCCTGCTTGTAACTGTCCAAAAAAAAACACATGTTTGAAAACTTGAGAGGAGAGCACATGTTTAAGACTATACATCGGAGAGGCTTTAGGCCTTTAGTAATTCAGTTTGAAATTCAGAACAAGTAATTCAGTTTGAACATGTAGAATTTGCTCAAGACTTTTAACTGTTAAAGAATAGCAGCTAAAAAGCAGTTAGGGGCACATAAGCACAAGGTAGGGGGGAATCGCAGGAATGGCTGGATTTAATGATTGAATGGCTGCAATTAGTTGTTCCCAGGGCCACATGCATCTCTAATCTAGCAAAAAAATTGTGTCCCTAATCACCAAAAGATCTGGCAGGTGCTGGTACAGTCATCCAACTTTCCTAGCTTGCATAATCAATCATGCGTATGTATTGCTTGTAAAGCCAATTCTGCAAACTACCTAACAGGCAGATAAAAATTAGGGGAAAGTGAAAGGCATCCGGGGAGAAGCCCCAGTTTACGCTTCATCTAATGATGTAGCCATAATTGATTACAGCATAAACAAACCGTAAGCATATGCTAATTAACTAATGGTTCAGATATTTGACATCATGGTTCAGATGTATCAAAATAAACCAATGGCTGTAAAACAAACAATAATTGAGTTTTCCAAGAACTCCTTCAACTGTAAAACAATTATTGCTTCAGATGTATCAAAATAAACTTTGAAAAGCCTCCAAGCACTAGTGAATTAGTAAAAGGCAATCAAGCCCTACTAAAGTATTTGCTCTAATTAGTGTAAGCCTGGCAAAAGTGAGTGAAAATGTAGCAGTGTATCTATCTACAAAGTCACATATTGCCATTGGTTGTTTGTTTTGCATGTGTCACTGTAATTAATGAGGTACTCTCCTATATATGCAAAAAAGAACAGGCAGAGCGGCTTAATCATAGCATGGCGTATGCACTACCAACCAAAGTGCTTGTAATCAGTCTGGAAACATGCCCGAGAGGAAGGTTTCAGAACCAAATCATCACTAAGCATGCCTGAGAGGTGGCGATGCGAACGCGCTTTCTACTGGGCCAGGGTAAAGTAGCCCAGCGAAATTTTAGCCCAGGGAACGGGCCGGGTTCCCGGCCGGGATTGCTGCTCCCAAATGAGCCCTTAGGGTTAAAAAAAATCCGATCTTTGGTGTTGTTGTGTACTGGATTTTGGTGTATTCACGTGGTTTCGTCTCGTAGGTGGTCCCAAATATGCGACTGATGATGGGCATAGTCGCTTAGCTGGGCCCTTAAGTTTTGATTATGCGAAGTTTCCACTGTTGTGCACGCACTCAGCTCTGCAGATTTATTTTGGCTGCTCATTGTCAGACACTGTTACTTGGAGTGGTGGATACATGTTGAGGAGTATGCTGCTCAAGGTGTCTACAGAGAAAAGCTGAAGAAAGATGAGGCATATGAAGAGATTTCTACTGGTGAGGACCTTGCGTGCAGATGAGGAAGATCATGAGTTAGAACATGCATATTAATTTGATGGGTAACAGCATCCGTCAGGTTCAATGAACGCTGTGATTATTACTCATTTTGTAGTTGCGAATAAAAACAGAGAGTAAGGGATCTTGCTGTTACTTAATTATGCGAGGATTTCTATGTTGTTTATGTTTTGTTGAGACTAAACTGCACAAGATGTCCACATAGCGTGTTTCAATAAAATTCTGAAGCCGATGTTCTTCGAGGGATATGGTAGAACTTGATCTGAACTGAGGAGCTAGCTAGCATCATGCGCTGTGTGGAAAGTAGACCAAAGGGTTTCTGGAGGAAAGGGGAAATACACATTGGCCGGAGGAGACGCCACACCGGTCAGCAAGGAGATCAACTCTACAATAACAACTGGAAGTCTTATTTGGAGACGGCGAGGAAAACCACCACCAAGAAGGCGGTGGACAGCGACATACCCGGGTGAGCAGAACTGATAAGGAGATCTTGGAGGCCCGAGCACACACCAATGGGGCGGAAGCCACAGAGCCGCACTCTGGGCCGCCTGCAGTCCACACCGCGAGCTGTCGCCAAGACGCCTCGCGCCTCCTCCAGGCTGTGCACCCTGGAGCCAAGATGAGCTCCAAGTCTGCCATGGACGACGCCACTATAAAGAATGAATCCTCTGCATTTGTATCACTAAATTAAGTGCATTAATCTTCAGGAACAGTCCCTTGTTACAACTACAAGGTAGACCTATAAGCACACACCAATTAGGCACAAAAGAAATCACAATTTCTTTCGGTATATACCTCGATGGTGAACCCAATTCCCAACTGTTCGCTCACAATTGGGTGGGTGGGAGGGGGCTGTGTCATGCATCAAGGGCCTGTTTGGAGCAGCTGAATTTTGGATGATTCAATCCTATTGAATTCCTTTTACATAATTCATTTAAACTTCTAAAGCATGAGCGATTTTGTTGTGGGGTCCTAGGTCGTTGTCACAGGTATGCTGTCATTGTGAGCTCATAACATATGAAAATCGTAGTATCACTACATTAGTTCCTTGAGACGCATGAATTTTTAGTTGGTGTTTATAGCTTGGCACTAGTGTTCGACGGAAACTTCCTTCCCTGCAATGATTTTGACCACTACTTGAAAGTCAAAGCCTTAATGAACTCAACAAAACATAGTTGCAGAAGCAATGAGGCATCTCATGAGCAGTAGGGCGGTGAAATTAAGACAATCCAGTTGCTTCATAGATATCGGCATAACTGAAACTTGGATCACATTATGAGCAATAAGATGGCTAGTAATTCTACAGCTGGAATCAAGATATGAAAAGACATTACCTTGAATCAATATTAAATAATGAGCATCACAGCATGAGGTGTTTCGTTAGATATAAGCCTGAAAGATAGAATGAACCTCCAATGCCTCGTCCAAACATATGTCAAGGCTGGATTTTGTGGGCATTTTCCCAGCACAAACTGCAGCATAAGCATTTGCAGCCCAGGAACAGTGTCCTTGTGACGGTCAATGTATTTTGCTATGAAAACCTTGTCGACAAAATAAGCAATTGGGTAAAAGCTAGCACCTTTCTCCATCAATCCTTTGACTGAAGGGCCTTTACGACATAATGCCGTGGCACCAGCCGCTTCTCCAGGCTGACGGTGAGTAGCAGGGCCTCTCCACGATGTACTCTGGCTCCAAGCCAACCTTAGTGACCATGAACTCTATCTTGTGGCAAAGTTTCTCCTCGGATAGCCCTAGAATCTGTGGCTGCTTGCAGAACGCAGCGCTGAGCTTGTCCATGGAGCAACCAAGAGTCCTCTCAAGAACTCTATCTTGCAGCCAAGTTTCTCCTCAGATAGTGATAGAATTTGTGGTTGCTTGCAGACTGCAATGCTGCTTGTCCTTGAGCAACCGAGAGTGCTCCTCAAGAACTCTATCTTGCAGCGAAGGTTCTTGTCAGAAAATCTAAGAATTTGTGGCTGCTTGCAGACCGCAACACTGAGTTTGTCCATGGAACAACCAAGAGCCCTCCTCAAGATCTCCAACCTAGCAGCAACCTTGTCTTCGGTGACACGAGAGGTCATAACCACCGCGTACTTGAAAGCATATGAGGTGCGGGCACACCGAGCTTCTCGGCGCGCAGCACAAACGACTTCACCCGCTCTGGATTGTACAAGAGCAGCCATGGGGAGGTCTTTGACATCTTGGCAATATCACAAGCATTTAGGCCGCACTCCCGAAGTAGTGCGATGTTGGGCTTGACCACCTTCTCGAGGCTGGCGTTGAGGATGGCGTTGTTAGTCCTCACGTTCTGGAGGAGCTTGTCGAAGGAGCCGAAGAAGGGGATCCAGAACTCGAGCCTCGAGGCGACGTCGCAGGAGCGGAGTGCCATGGCGCCGCCGACCAGGAGGAAGCGGGCGATCTGGGGATCGGACAGGCCGAGGCGGTCGCGGAGGGAGGAGAGGCGGCGGGCGATGTTGTCCACCCTGGAGCAGAGGAGCAGTGGATCGGCTGCGACGACGGCGGCTATGTCGGGGCGGGAGAAGCCGACGCCGGAAAGTAGGGCGAGTACAGCGTCAGGCTTGGAGGCAGACTTGAGGTGGGAGAGCTTATTGGACGCTTTGAGCGCTTGGGCGCCGGTGAGGCCGCAGGTGCCGACGAGGTAGTCCACGGCTGAGAAGGAGGTTGCGGTGGCGGAGGTGGAGAGGAGGATAGTGCGGAGGTGGAAGGAAGACGAGGATGAGGAGGTGGAGGGGTGGGAAGCGGCGCGGATAAGCGGGAGAAGGCGCTTCCGGATGTGGAGCATGGTGCCGGCACGGCGGAGGGCCGCCGTCGGTTCTCGGACTAGGTGGGGTTCGCTTGCCACCGTTGATGGTATTGGGGGCGGCCGGGGTACTGTGATTGGTAGGCTGGTAACGGCACGGCTATGTTTATCTCGCTGGCCCTTTTAATTTACCCTTTTGTCTCATCTTTAGTTGTTTTGCCACCGTAAGTTAAGTTCCAATGCAAATAATTCTCTGACACACGTTAATACTATTTCTCATGATTTTCGTTATCTTTAGAGCACTTCTGGCAACAGATATACGCTTAGGTACCCTTCCATCGCGATAAAGTGCGGTCCGCTGGCGCGCCATCGGGCGGCGATCACGGCTCACGGCCAGCGTTGGCCCACGGGCGCCGGCGAAGGGTGGGCGAAGACGCTTGCCAAGACGGCCCATGCGGGCGGCCGCCATCGGGCGGCGATCACGCACCACGGCCAGCGTTTACCACGGCGCCTGGCGAAGGCGGGCGAAAGACGCTTCGCCGCCGGCTGTTTCACATCGCGTGGCGGCCGCCATCGGCGGCGATTCCGCCACGGCCAGGGCGCGTTTGCCCACGGGCGCCGGCGAAGCGGGCGCGGCGACGACGCCGCCGCCCTGCCCGGCAGGTATACGGCCATCGGACGGCGATCACACCACGACCAGCGCCGGTTCACAGGGCGGTGGCGAAGGGCCATGAGGACGCTCGCCGCCTCGCCGCAAGGCAAAAGGGCGGCGACGGAGCCAAGGCTGCCTTCTTCCGCCAGATGCGGTCGGGATGGCAGTTCGCCACAAGAAGTTTATTTGCTGTAAGGGTTTCAGAACCAAACCCCATTCCTCCGACGCCTCACCCACTGTCACGAAGGGTCCCATCCAATGGACCCGCAAAGGCACGCAGAGGCATTTAATGAGGCCGGAGGAACGGACAACACGGAAGGAGCATTAAATGTGTTTAGATCAAGATGATGACCTCCTTGTACCTACCCCTGCTAGCCCGGTCTATATAAGGGCCTCTGAGCTGGGAGGAGGATCGGATCCCGGATCAATCGACAAGCAATACTAGACAAGGCTAGCGTAAGAGCTTGTAACTCAAGAACTCAGACCGCCAAGCCATCCCATAAGAAATTTAGCAGATCGAAGGCTATTACCCTTCTCACGAGGGCCCGAACCCGGGTAAAATCCCTTGTTCTTCCTAGTTCACAGACGCCAAACCTCCGCTGGGAGTCCTCTAGGGTTTCGCCTCGACACACCATGAAGACGCCTCCCGCCGAACAAAACCCGGCTCAGAGATCACGGGCCTGTTCGTGAATACGCCGACTGTGGGCGCGTAGTGGGGCTAGTGGTTGGCTTTTCCGCCAACTCCCAAGTGAAGTTTCCTGTTCTTTTGCTCAAGAGTAAGTCCGCCACCGAGATGGCGGCTCATCGCCAAGATCAAGCGGGGTGAGGGTAGCCAGCGCCCTGCAGCCTCACGGCCGAGGGTCACTATGACCCGCCTCACAGGTGGCGGTTTTGTTCCTATGGGATCCGGCGAGGTCTCCTGCGGCGACGGCTGCATGGAGGCGCCACCCCGGCCAAAACCTACATGATGTCCGCTCTCTCTGACCACCTCCGATGGAACTTGCAGAGATTCTCCCGCCACCTGCGGCCGAGCATCGCCGGTCAGTGGACGCGCCAGCCGGTAGGCCCCTGCCAAAGGCACCACAGGCAGAGAGTGCTCGAGGCGATGCCGAAGCGCACTCAGTGTCCAAACCGCTCGGTTAAAGGGGGGGTCGACGCGTCGACCGAAGAGGGCGGCGCCGCCGTCCTGCTCGCAGAAGGAACCGGGGACCTTAGGTCGCGACTGATGAAAGCCGCCAGCAAGGGCGATGACCTTTCGCGGCCGCTGTTGCCGCCTTGCCGAGCGCCGCCACGAAGCGATAGTTCCGACGGTGAGAGTTTCAAAGCTCTCATTCCTGACCAGGAGGAGGATCGCCTCCAACTCAACAGGATCAGCCCAACGCCTCCCGGGCGGTCTCCGACCGGCCCCCTGCGGCTGGTTCTCTCTTTACTGCCGAAAAGTGCCAGTTTTCTCGTTTGGCCACGCCACGAGTGTGGGTCCGGCAGATTTCGCCCAAGATCCATGGAGAAGTACGATGGCACCACCAACCCGAGGAGTTCTTGCAAATATACACAACGGGTGCGAGCACGGTGATCCGAAAAGGTCATGGCCAATTACCTTCCCACGGCTTTGACGGGCTCGCCTCGTTTGGTCGCTGAACCTCCCCGAGGGTCTGCAGGCACTGTGGGGAGAGTTGTGCGACCTCTTGTCGCCAACTTTCAAGGGTCTCAGAGCACCAAAGCGTGGAGGATGACCTCCACGCCCGGAGCAGAGAAGGGGAGTCGCTATGCGGATTTCATTCGCGGTTCACACCGCCGCAACACAATCCCCATATTTCGAAAGCAATGGTCGTTATCGCTTCCGGAGGGGCGGCGCGACCGCAAGATGAAGGAGAAGATGGCCACCCGCACCATCAATACCACCTCCGAAGCCTCGCGACACAAGTGTGCGCGGTCACGGAGGCAGGGTAGGGGCTACCGCCCCACCGTGGCCGAGGCAAGGATGAGACCGACTCAAGAGTTTCGCCAGGCAGCAAGAAGGCGCGAAGCGCGAGGCGTGAGAGACCAGCAGTCTTGCCGCCGAGCGCGACGATGAAGACTCCGCGCCATTAAAGCGCAACCGCCGGATCGGCAGGACGATCGCCGTGATCGGCGGATAACCGCCGCGACGGGCGGAAGACCGCTGTGACGGGCTGAAGACCGCCGCGTCGCCAAACGCATCGCCGCGAAGCAGAAGGAAGGCGAACCCACCGCCCCATCCATAGACCAACACGCACGACCGGACGGTGTCGGTCGTAAAGGATGGTGGAGCAATGGCTCGCGAGCGCCACCGTGATGATGATCGAGATGAGGATCCCGCCGCTTTTTCGCCAGCCAGGATCACACCGTATGCATATCTATGGTGGTTCATCCATCATTCTCCAACACCGCTTATAAGCGGCCGAAAGGGAGGTGTGGCGCCACTGCCGAGCTGGGGGCGGTCGACATCGAAATGGTCTGAGCAACGATCACTTTCTGGCCGGCCGACCACCCCGAGTGCACCTCACTTAGGGCCTCCCGATCGTGGTGGCACCCACAACCGAATGTGCGGTCAAGGGAGGCCGATGGACTGAGGTAGCTCCTCAACCTCTCGTCTGATCAAGATTCACGGCAACGCAGATCTCGCGACAGATTTGCCGCCCGCCGTTTTTCGGTAGCCCCAGATGCAGCTCAGATATCGGTTGGGATAACAAGATACACTTATATAGAGTTAAAGCCATCCTTACATAACAAAGATACACCGTTGGGATTTGCGCCGACCGCCGTTTCTTCTGGTAGCCCAGATGTCATATGTAAGGATGGCTTTTGGTTTAAAGAATGCGTTCTACTTACCAACAAGTGCATATTATTTTCCGCCTCGATAGGGCGCAATCTTGAGGTATACGCTGATGACTTGGTGGTGAAAATCGAAAGAGTGAAGAAATGATCCAAGACCCGAGGAAACCTTTGCTAACCTCCTGATGAATTGCTCAAGCTCAACCCGAAAAGTGCGAAGAGTTCGTGCCCTCCCAAGAAGTCATGGCTTCGTGTCCAATGGCATTGAAGCTAATCCCGACAAGATATCGCCATCGGCACATGAAGCCGCCACGACTCAAGCAAGTTCAAGGTTCCGCCGGCCGCTCGCCTCCCCGGGCGGTTCATCGCCCGATTAGGGAGAAAAGTCCGCTTTGTTCAAGCTAATCAAAAAGACTAATCACTTCGAGTGGACGACGAGGCTCGAAGGCATTTGAAGATTTGAAGCTGTGTCTCTCCTCCCGGCCGTTTCACACGCCACGATGAGCCTTTGCTTCAGATATCGCCGCCACCCCGAGGTGGTGAGCGCCAGATTGGTCGCGGAGAGGAAGGCGTTTCAGAGGCTGCCTACTACATCAAGAAAGTATTGCATGAAGCAGAGACCCGAGCACCGCAAGCTCAAAAGATGTTGTATGTAACTCGTGGCGCCCAGAAGCCGCGCATTATTTCCAAGGGCGGAAATTATCTGGGTCACAACTTACCCTTTTGCGCGAGATTCTCTACAACCGTGAAGCAGAGGGGCGAATTGCTAAATGGTCTGTGGAGCCGAGAATTTAACATCAAGTTTGTGCCCCGACCGCCATCAAGAGTCAAAGTTGGCGAATTGCCGCCGAATGGACTCTCGCCACTTCGGCCGAAGAAGCACCGTGCCTTCCCCTCGACGTTATTCTTGATGGGTCTTTCAGCCGAAGGCGGGCCGGGTGGTCCTGCCCTCCGACCGTGACACCCTCCAAGACGTGGTCGCCTCGAACCAAGGCCACCAATAATATTGCCGAGTATGAAGGTTCATCAAGGGAGTCGGCGACGCTTCGCTGGCTGGGCATTAGGCGCTCAAGTCAAGGGAGACTTTACTAGTCATTAATCAAGCTCTGAAGGAATTCCAATGTTCCGACCCCACCATAGCAAACAGACCGGGCGAGGTCCCAAGAATGGAGCGCTATTTTGAAGGTTTGGGGTATATTCATATCCTCGACGCGACAACCACCTTGCGGACGGGCCGCCCCACCAAGGCCCTCAAGGGCTCTGCTGCTCCGGCCGGTCTTCGAAGAAAGACTATCGCGATGGCCCATTGCGCCCACGATTCTGTGGGGATGATGGTGTCATTGCCACGCCTTACGTCAGTGGGACGACGAAGGTTGCCGCGCCTCCGGCCAGCGGGAAGGCGGCACATTGCCACGGCCTCCAGCTCAGGAGGAAGGCAACAGGTTCGCCAAATCCCCCTGCCCGAGGAAGATCAAGGCCGAGGCAAAGGCTGGGAAAAGCTCTACCAAAGAGAGTACCCGGCGAGCACCGAGTGGTCGCCACCCTTGGGCGTGAAGATCGATGGATGGATCCTATCCGCCTTCCTGCGACCAAGTGATCCCCGACGATGATGCCTCACCGAGAAGATTGCACGAAGGCCAAGCGCTATACTCGTAGGTGGGGACCTATATCGCCAGAGCGTAAACGAGTTCTATCCGGCGCATCACTGGAAGAGGGAGCAACCCGCTCGATATCCATGGAGGCGCAAAGCGGAGCCATATGTCCGCCGAACTTTAGCCTGCAAGGCGCTTTCGCCATGATTCTATTGGCCTACCGCCTCCAGATGCTTATGAAGCCGGCGAGGACCGCGGCTTGTCGGGCTTCGCCAGTAAACCCACCGACCAGCCAAAGCTCGCAAACCATCCCACTCTCCCGCCGTCATCGGTCTGGGTCGATATCCCGCCCGTCTCGCTGGGCTGTGGGGCTTCACCCACCCTTTGTCGCCATCGACAAGTTCACCAAGGGTCGGCCGGCAAGGCAAAGCCATCACGCCGCCGCCCGTTAAGTTCATGCGCGGATCTTCACCATGGAGTCGCCAACCGCATCATCACCGATAACGGCACCCGCTCACTGCCGCTGCTTTCCGGAGTTCTGTGGAAGAAATGGGCACCAAGGTATGTTTCGCTGCGGCCCATCCCATGAGCAATGGTTGCTGAACGCGCCAATGCGCCGGCATCAAGGGCCTCAAGACAAGGGCGCTGATCGACTCCACAAACGGGTGCTAGGTGGATGGAAGAACTCCCTTACCGTTGCGTGGTCGCTTGCACCACGCCCACTGCGGCGACCGTGAGACACCCTTCTTGGTGTATGGCGCCGAGGTCGCCCCTCCGAGCCGCCGCTTTGCTTCACCGCGCTTTCGCTTTCAATGAAGAAGACCAAGAAGATCTCCGGGAAGAGGTAAACCTCCCGGAGGAGGTGCGGATCGGCCGCTTGCGCGCCGCCTCATATCGCAGAAAGCTCAGCGATACCACGCCACCTGGTCTTCGAGAGAACATCGGCGGTGACCCGGTCTTATGAGAATTCAGACGCATGCCGTTACATAAGCCGCTCCTCGTGGAGGGCCCTTCAAGGTGGTCTCAGATCTCGACCCGGCGGACGGTTAGCCACCGAGGACGGCGAGGAGTCGATTTAACTCCTACAACATCGAAGCCGCTTCGAAAGTTCTACCCTTAAAGGAATTGTAGGTACCTAGAAGAAGTTTGTTCAAATGCCAAATTTCGACGACGCCCTCTCCTGGCCGGTTCGGCCATTGGGCGATTAGTAAGGTCATGTCTAAAACTATTTGCTTCGCCATTATTGTTTCTTCACAGCCTTGAGTGGCAATTATGCGATAAGTGTTGCCGGTTCTCAGACGCTTACATTCCTTCGTGAAGTCCATGACGATCCTCGCCATCAGGTACGCTTAGCCCGGCGATTGGGGGGCTAGGTACTGTTTCGACGCTGCTCAGACACCTCGGGTTGGCTCCTCAAGCACCGCTGGTCGCCACCATGAAAAGCCGCGCTTAATGCCACCCCCAAAAACCCATTGCTATGGCACACGGCCATGCCGATTTCTTGGCGGTTCACAAGGACTTAGGATCCAAACAAGGCGAGCCGGGACATCTCATGCTGGAGCTTAGAATGTTTTGAGTTTGCCTTGCGTATACCTCTCCGGATACCTACTCACCTTCCCAGAGTCGCCTCAGACGCAAGCAGGCAAGCATAAAGATGTCGGTTTACTTTCACGAAGGTCTCGCCTTCACGGCCGCCTGCTGGGCTTGGGGGTCGCCGCCTGCCCTGTTACTCGCCTGCCGAAGGTCGGTCGCCTGCTGGCTTGGGGGTCGCTCGCCAAAGGTCTTCTGCTCGCCGCTCGGCCAAGGTCGGTCGCCTAATGCTTGGGGGCCGCCGCCCTGCCCTAAGCCGCCGCCCGCCCATCGTGTTTCGCCCGGCGGCTTGCCGCCGCCCTGGCCGAAGGTCGCCGCCAAAGGCCCAAGTCGCCGCCCAAGCTCCAAGTCGCTTATCCCACGGCATATAAAACAAGATAAGCGCTTTATACCGCGCTTTTGGCCATTTCTTACTGTTATATCCCGAGATGGGTCAAGCTACGCGTGGTTATCGCAAATGTTGGAAACCAACGGCTCCCCATGATAAAAGAAGATGTGCTATGTTAACGCCTGGCGAGACTAAGTCACCGAGTGTCGCTAGGCACAAGACTTCGCGACGGCTCAGACGCTCGGGTTGGCTCTATGAAGCACCGCTGGTCGCCTCCGCGGCGTCAGCCGCCTAAGAGCACTTCCGAGGACTTGTTGTTTCGCCGCATACGCCAGAAAGCATATTTTCGCCGATCATCGTGGTGTAAGTTCCGGAAGGTTGAAACTCGTGATAATCTCGCAGTAAACTCGACGCTAAGGCTTTTATCGTGTCTTATGCTCCTTGTTCGGTTTAGGGCCATTTTCACTTACATTTTATGTGGTTCACAGAATCTATGCTCGCGATCACAATGAGCACATGAAATCACTTGGCAGACTTAGAAACGCTACCCTGAATTAGGTGTTTTCAAAAGCGTTTTTGCTAAGTCAGATGACAGCCGTCTAACGAGCAAACACGTGAGTAACGATTGAATACCTAACGCTCATCCGTAAATTGTCCAAGGTTTTTCGAACGCAGTTCGCCGATAGAAACAACAAACAAGCAAAGCATGCAGGTAATCTTAACTGGAAAATATTCAAAAGTTTACTGATGCACACAGAACAGATGAAAGCCAAGTAAAGACAAAATGAAAAGAGCAACGCGGCAGCCCGGCCCATCAGCCGTCGTCGCCAAAGTCGAGCTCGTTGTCGCTTCCGCCGCCAAAGGAGTGGCGACATCCATGATCTACCGGTTCACTTGCAAGAGTCCGCCATGTGTTCGGCACTGCTGCAGACCCGCTCCGCCGGGCAACGCCTCAACGCCGGTTGCCACCGCCGCCATTGGGTCAAAGGCGGCGCAGGCCGGGCGCATGGGCTAGAATGTGGGTCGTGGTCATGATCGCGACCACGCCTTCTTCGGGCGAGCGAGCGGCGTGGCTTCAGTGCTCCGGCGCTCTCAAGGTTCGGTTGGTCGCAGGCGACCAATACGGAGTCCTCCAATGGCAGGTTCAACACACCCCTAAGGGTTCCGTGCACCTCTTGGTGCGCCGAATGCCTTCTTGAGCATGACGGACAAAGTTGCGCCGCAGCGGAAGGACTCCAACTCCGAGGTCTTCGCGCCGCCTCGCCCTCTCCTCCTGCTTCTTCGCTTCTTCTTCGCTCACCGCAGATGGCGGCCGATTGGCCCTCTCTCGCACTAATGTCGCTTCCGCTGCTCGCTTCGTTCACAAGCGAAGAACTCGCCTCACCGACGCCTTGAGCTTGGCTTGGCCTGCGGCTCGCGGCCTCGACGAGGTGTTGCGAATGCGCTCAAGATCGCCGAGCCGTGAAGATCTCGACGGGCGCGCGGGCGGGGCATGGCGGCGGCGGAAGCTTGGGGTCCGGGAGGCGCTGCTCGGTTGGCCTCCGCGGTTTCGCGTGGCGGCCGGAGGCGCAAGGCAGCGCCTCTCCGCCTTTGGCGCCGGGCGCCTATGCGGCGGCGAGGCCGCCTGCGGCACCAAGCGAGCCCCGCCAGAAGCGCCAGACCGCCATGGTGAATGGCGGCTCGGGTCCCGCACGGAGAGGTTGGCGCCGCGATCGACGCTGGAAGCCGGGAGATGGTACCGAGCCGGTGCCGCAGAGATGGTGGCGCCGAGGCGAGGTCGAGTCGAGTTGTTTGTATTACCACCCCGTGAAGACGCCGCCGCAATGGTCAAGGGCGGAGAAGTTTGTTCTGCGGGTCCGCCTCTTAGGGTCCGGAGCTCGTGACATCCGGCACGGTCGCTGTTCGCGACTCGGCCGCTGGTAGGAGCCGTGTCCTCGATTACCAGCGGGCCACGGGGCGTGTTCACGACCGGCCCCGTGGAGTCCATTTGCAGGAGTCGCCTGACGTGTTCCAGGCGTTCGGCGAACGGCAGATCAGCGAGCGGCCGAGCCGGCGCCGGGAACGATGAACTGCCCACGGATAGCGGCATTAACACGGAGAGCCATCTGCCGATGACTATATCCTCCAGTGTCTCGCTACCGCGAAGGCAAAGGAAATCGGGCCGTTGGTAGGGAGCCACAGAAAGAACATGTGCGCGAAGGAAAACTAAGAAAGAATGAAGACTTACGCCGCCACGGCGTATTGTCATCGCCGCCGAGTATCGCCATGTTTTGGCGGTGGCGGCGCGCAAAGGGCCGATTCTCCGGATACGAAGTCCTGTGCCACCATCGCCCAGTTAATCCGGCGACCCGCAGCAGTCACAATGCGGGCCGCCATGGCAGTGATTTCCGCCGCCTCGACCGGGCGACGCCCGCTTTAAAGGATCCCTCAGCGCCGACCTCATTGCCGTTGCTGACGACATGCCGGCCGCGCCATGTCTTCCGGCTTGATTTGGGTTGAAGGCGATGTAGCGGAGGCCATCCTGCCTCAAGATTTAAAGTAGCAGCCCCACTACCTCATTGTTTGCGGAGGCGTGACAAAGGAAGAAGTAGCGGAAGAGAGGAAGGTTCGCATCACCCCGTAAACATTTCTGAGGTATGCGAAGATGGCAAGGAGGATGATAGAGTTGGAGGTGAGATGAAGGTGTTGGATTTCATAGAAATGGAGTACGGTGAGGAAAAATCGTAAAAGGACGGGACCAAACCCGCCATCGCCCAAGTGTGTATAATGATCTCGCTTTGAAAGGCACCGTATGCGTGGCATACCGCACGGAAGCGGAAGGTGCCCTCCGGCATGAGCATGGTCATTTCTTCACCGTGGGAGTATCCGCAATGAAGGTGAATGAGCGGTGCCATGGAATCAAAGAAGACGAAGAGCTCGGGAAAAAGAGGCGAGGAACAAGAAGGCAAAGTGTGCAAAAGAGCGTATATGGAACCGCCGATATAGATGCATCTATATATGCGCACCCACCGACGGCTTGCTCGCGAAAAGACAAAGTTATGCGCGTTTGGTCCCAAGGAAAACCGCAGGATACGCTGCGCAGAATCGACGCGGTCAGATCCTCGTGAGTGGTGGCCCTACCTAAGAGCACACTAAGCATTGAAGTGCATTAAATGAAGGTTCTAAAAAGAGGGGAGTCTTAGGCTCAAGGCTTAGGCGGTGCCCGGCTATCACAACAGATATACGCTAGGGTACCTTCTCCACCGCATAAAGTGCGGTCTGCGTGGCGGCGGGCGATCACGTCACGGCCGCGCCGGCCCACGGGCGCCCGGCGAGCGGAAGGGCGAGCACGCCCGCCGTCAAGCCCCCATCGCGTGGCGCGAAGCATTCGGCGGCGATCACGCCTGCTCGGCCAGCGTCGTTTACCACGCGGGCGCCCGGCGAGCGGCGGGCGAAGACGCTTCGCCGCCGGCGTCGCCCGCGTGCGGGCGGTCGCCATCGGGCGGCGATCCGGCCACGGCCAGCGTCGGGTCACGGGCGCCCGGCGAAGCGGGCGAAAGACGCCGCCCGCCGGCGCCCAGCACGCGTGGCGGGGCCATCGGGCGGCGATCACGCCGCCACGGCCAGCGGTGGTCATCGCGTGGCGAGTGGCAGCGATTGGCGGACGCCGCCGCCCGGCCAAGAAGGCAAAAGGGTGGGCGACGCGGTTTCGCCAAGGCTTCTTCCGTCGCCGCATCGCGGTCGAATGGCAGTTCGCCACAAAGAGTTTATCGGCTGCAAGGGTTTCGAAACCAGCCCATTTCTCCGATGCCTCTCACCCACTGCCACAGGGGTCCCATCCAATGACCGCAAAGGCACGCAGAGGCATTTAATGAGGCCGAGGAACGGACAACACGGAAGGAGCATTAAATGTGTTTAGATCAAGATGATGACCTCCTTGTACCTACCCTGCTAGCCCGGTCTATATAAGGGCCCTCGAGCGTGGGGGGGGGATCGGATCCTGGATCAATCGACCAAGCAATACTAGACAAGGCTAGCAGAAGAGCTTGTAACTCAAGAACTCTGTACTGGCTCAAGCCATCCCATAAGAAATTTAGCAGGACGTAAGGCTATTACCCTTCTCACAAGGGGCTCGAACTCAGGTAAAATCCCTTGTTCTTCCTAGTTCACAGACGCCGAAACCCTCCGCGTGGGAGTCCTCTAGGGTTTTCGCCCTCTCGATTAGCCACCAAGACGCCTCCGCCGAACAAAACCCGGCTCAGAGATCACGGGCCCGTCTCGTGGAATACGCCGACAACTTCCAGGGGTTTTTAGATGGTTTCTAAAGTGCCACGAGGCAATATTGGTGATGTGGCAATGAGTTAATGAGGAGAGAGGGTGAAACCGCTTTAGTTAAGAAACTGCTTTCTTCACGATTTCAAAGTTATGAAACGATGAAGAAACCCCATTGTAAGGTGTACTAGTTTCTTAAATAGGCCCAAGCAACAAAAACAACCAATCGTGAGGAGCATGCATTAAATACTTAAGATACATTCAGACCGTATGTATGGTTTTTTCATGGTTTCTTATTGACTCTCTCCTCTAAGAAACTATATAAGATACTTTGCATTGAAGTGCCCTTATCGCTTCTTTCGATGATTTTTGTGCTTGCTATAATAATTTCAATACTTGTTTCACTAATTTCAGTGGTTTTAATATTTGTGATAAATGATTCCAACACTAATGTGTCGGTACTTAAAATTGTATAGTATAAACACCAGAAATTACTCAAATAAATACAAAAAGTATTGAAATTACTTGAATACGTGCTCAAATCATTGAAAGAAGCATAGAAGATAACCAATGCCATGACAAATAGCATTAACTCCATCATTCGAGGTAGCACAATCCGATCAGGAGACAAAGTGGTCTGACTCCTGTCGTGTGGCCTAACGGGCGTGTCAATGGTTGGGTAGGAGACCGAGATCCCCATCGAGGATCTGTGTAGGCCAAAATATGACGTTGGGATGATCGGGTTGGGGGAGAGACCAACAGAGTGGTAAGGGCTAAGTAAGTTCCATTGAAACCATCGGTTTCCTTTTGCGCAAATGTACCATCAAGTGGATTAGATGGTCACACGTGCTTCCCTTTATCCGGTGACCGTGGAAACAATCCAATGGCGAACGGCTATAAGAATTCGGTGTTCCTTTTATCTATTCGATCATGAACTGATGAGCAGTGACGGAACTAAAAATGTTCAATAGGGGTGCACCCTTAACATGCATAACTCTATAGTTTTATGTAATTGTTTCGTAGCATTATAAATCCAATATATATATTCGAAGTTTGCTAAAACATACAACACAAATAGTTATAAGTTTTTACAAATCTCAAACCACCAAAATCGGAATCAATTCAATCAACAAATTTTATCCACTGAAGAGATGATGTCTAGACGTTTTTCAAACTTTTGGATGTGCCAGTGCATACCCGGCACCCCACCTGGATCCACCCCTGCGCCCGAGAAACCATTGAATGGCCTTCATCGTACCATCTGAGCGCCTCCCCATCAGCCTTTATCAGTGATTTAATGTAGTACGGAGGGATCAAATGATGGCTGTTTAATTACAGAAAGTCACCTTCATCAATAATTCAAGCAGTTCTAAAGCAAAACCATCGGCTTCGTTAGCAATTCAAGTAGGTTCAAAACGTACCAACACACCGAAGTATTACAAGCTGGCTGTATTTCTTATTGTGAAAGTGTAGATAATCTCCAATATCAACACACCAAAGTATTTCCTTCTTACCTGTTTCCATACCTTTCCAGCTTTGAAGGAACCTGGTAAATTCTTCTGAAGAAGAGGAAAAGAAGGGCATTTTTTTTGTACTACTGCAGAGCAGTAAGCATTTGATCATGGTAAGCAACGGTTCTTGTCTCTGAACCGCAACATAAAACTGCCCATGCGAGAAAACTTGTTGCTTCTTCAACCATTATTTGGGCGTATATACTACGGCATTCTCGCCTAGTTACTTTGGGTTCTTGTAGTTATCGGACAAGTTAGTGTACGCTGCCTTTACCATGGCACCTGTCTTGTCATTGTCGGCTGTAATCAGCAAGTCAGGTGAATTATCTAACCCAAGATGGGTCGCTTTCGCCATCCTTTGCACATGCTGGAAGTAATCAGTCACAAAGGCCAGGCACCCAATAGCTGAACGCTTCTAACCTAGCACACAATGGCAAAAGCAGGAGAAATATAGTGCTGATGTACTTCCTTACGTTTATGATGCACGGTTGGTACGGCGCCTTAAAATCTACTAGAAAAAAGCCACATGAATAAGGGGTACCAGAGGTACGATGGTCAGAGCCGGTGCTCTTGCCTCTTCGTGCCTCCTCTTTGTGTATACCACTGCTAGCACGCTGGATGGTATCTAACGCTGGATTCAACAGTCGCATACTGACAGTGAGCCTGAGAAGCGTCACAAGTTGCCAAAAGTATGGATTTGTTATCCAAGAATCAATAATGGCTGATGGAGAGCCTCCCTCAACTGCAGGAAGCATTTGCCTCAAATCGCCACCTAAAACAGCAGGCGTTCCTGCAAATGTGATGGTAGAAGCACGGATCCTTCTCAGCAAGGTTGTCAAGGCGACAAGGCGAGGCAAGGCGCCAGCCCATCGCCTGGACGCCTAGGCGCCTAGGCGGGCGCCTAGGCGAGGATTAGGCGAGGGTAGGGTATATAAGTATATGACATTATCAGCCATGTCCTTCACTCCCTGACTCCCTATACAAAGCATTCCAGAGCAGAGCAACTGAGTAACCATTCCAGAGCAGAGCAACTGAGCAAGAGAGGAGGGCACATTCCAGAGCAGAGCCAGAGAGGAGGGCTGCCGAGGGGGGCTAGAGCAGAGGGGGGCAGGCAGAGGAGTCACAGACTCAAGACTCAAAGAAGCAAGCAGAGGGGGGCTAGAGCAGAGAAGATGGCGGCATGGCGCGGAGGAAGGCGGAGGGGGGTGACGACGGAGGAAGGCGGAGCGGGCGACGGCCAGGAGGGACGCAGCATGGAGGAGGTCGGCATGAGGAAGACAGGCGATGAGGGGGGCCATGGCGGAGGAGCCACGCAGGAGGCAAAGGCGAGGAGGAGGGCGACAGAGACTTACGGATCTCGAGCCGACGGCGGCGACAAGCATGGCCAAGTGGGCGGCAAACGGACGGCAATTGGGGCCGACCGGTGACTAAACCCTAAACCTGGGCCGCTAGAGCGACTTATTGCCGACTCCTCCCAACCCAGCGTGCCAAGAACTCGCTTTGGTGACGCCACGACGCTCAGCGACGCTTAGACGCTCAAAGTGACGCTTTGCGCTGCCAAAGCGAGGCGACACCTCCCGGCGAGCTCCTCCGGCGCTCGACGCCTTAGGCGGCGCTTAACAACCATGCTTCTCGACAAAGCATTTTCTATGGGTCATCGGTGCCTCGTCCCAAATTATCAAGGACGTTGGCTTAATGAGCTCGCCTAGCATAGTGCCTCTCTTCACATTGCCTAGAGATTCTCACTCTTCAACTATGTAAGGTATGTGTATTCATATTAGAGATTTTTTTACCTTCTTTGGGACCCAAGCTGGGTTTACAATATCCAATCAAGTTTGGAAATTGTCCCCACCGGTTTAAAAAATCGTCAAAAAGCTAGAAACCAAACCGTTTTGAAGTCAAAACTCTTGGAAATATGTGGTAAAAAATTCAAAATTGACCGGTTTTGTTTAAGTCAAATGTCAAGAGATTGACGAGAGGGTTCACACAACAGACTAATAGCTTGACTAGCGGGTAAAAATTCTTTATCAGATAAAAATGACTAGAAAAGGTCAAGCAAGGAAGAGACTCAAAAATTGATTGCACAAAGCAAATTGGTTTTGGCCTGATAGCAGATGACCGACTACCTACCTAAGGAAAACCGGCTTAATACTGGCTGCCTAGCAAAAACTGATGTGGTCTGTTTCTTTGTACATTTGATGTATAATAATTTTATTAAAAACAAGGAACTATAGCTGCTACAATTGTGATTCGGAAATCGGAAATTGGATAGATTAAGGAATCTTGTAGTTCTGATCAATGTAAGGATTTCTATATTGTTTTTGCTTTTAAATTGCACTAGACCTACGTCCAGATAACATATTTCAACAAAATTTCGAAGCTAGGCTCAGGCATCATTGCATAATATTCTCGCACCATTGTCACATCATTGCATAATTCTTCCTTCTTTCCTAAATGTTTCAGCAGGAACCCAACTCATCTATCTAATTGTGTATGTTTGATGTACTGCTGATCATAGCTTTGATACATACGCCTTGATACCAAACCATTCTGGTCACTAAACAGAATAGACAAGCTAAGCGAATTCAAGGTCAGAACCACCAAGAGATAACGTGATAAGTGAATCAACAGAGTTCAAATCTGTTATAAAGTCCAAACAATTCACAACGTATTTTGTTGCGCATGCTCATTACTACCAGAAATCCAGAATCCACTGCTAAATGTTTGCGCATGCTCATTACTACCAGAAATCCAGAATCCACTTCTATTCTCTACATGTTTCTAGAAAGAGCAGAAAAGAACAAGGAAATGACTATTCTTACATCAAAGGAACAAAAATAAAGAATGCCAGAATTAGAATTTTGCACAGATTTTTTTTCTCTTGCAAAGAACGGCGAAATTGTGCTTAACATATATTCCAACAAAGGAAGAACATAAAATATAAAATAGGGGAATCAATCCTCTACATTTGTTTCACTAAATTAAACATTGTTCATTTAGGCACTAGGTGTTAGACGGGCTGCGCATCAGCGCCTAGCGCCTAATCACCGATTAGGTGGGCTAGGCAGCCGCCTAGGCGGAATAAATCAGCTAGTTAAGAGGGTGTAGCTTAGTGCCTAGGCAGTGCCTGGTGGAACACTGAAATTAAGTGCACCAGTCGTTAAGAGTAGTTTAATTAGGCACAAAGAAATCACAGTCCAGCATTATACAAGGAAATCTATATCGTGCACCAAGGTTTGTTTGGAGTAGCTGAATTTTGAATGATTTGAATTTTCTACAGAATAAGCTACTTTGTTAGGGTCCTAGCAAAACTAGCCTCGTTTGAGCTCCTAATATGTGAATCTCTAGTGCCACAAATCAGTTTCCTAGCAAGCATGAATTTTTAGGTGGTGTTTACAACATTAGATTCGCATCAGTGTTGATGGAAAGTTCATTCCCCGTAGTGATTTTGGCCACTAGTCGAAAGTCAAAGCCGTAATGAAGTAACCAATGAGCAATTGAAACAGCACTTGAAATGATATGGGTAATCCATTCAGCTCAAAATAAAATAGGCAAGCCACAATGAAGTAAATAGTCCTAAAAAGACAAGTACACATCAGTTGGAGGTAAAAAAAAAAAGGAAATGAAGGGGTGGCACAAAAGAGGCAGCTAATACAGTCAAAACCCTGTTTGCTCAAAATACCATAATATAAAATAGTTGCAGAAGCAATGAGACATCAAATGAGCAGTAGGACAGCAAAATTAAGACAATCTAGTTTCTTCATAGATATCCACAATTGAAACTGGGATCACATTATGAGCAATAAGATCACTAGAAGTTCTACCACTGAAATCAAGGTTTGAAAAAGATATTACCATGAATGAACATTAACTAATAGAGCAATCGAGCATCAGAGCATGAGGTGCCGTGTTAGCTGTAAGCCTGAAAGAATCTGCAATATCTCTGTCTGAAGGAGTCAATGTTGGATTTTGGTAGGCACTTTCCCAGCACAAACAGCAACATAAGCATCAGCGAGCCCAGGAACAGCGTCCTTGTGACGGTCAATGTATTTTGCTATGAAATCCTTGTCGACAGCACAAAACATTGAGTAAATACTAGCACTTTTCTTCCACAATCCCTTCGTTTGCAGGATCTTTAAGACATAATGCCGCGGCACCATCCGCTTCTCCAGGCTGTAGGTGAGCAGCATGGGCCTCTCCACAAGGTACTCTGGCTCCAAGCCAACCTTAGTGACCATGAACTCTATCTTGTGGCGAAGATTCTCCTCGGATAGTTCCAGAATCTGTGGCTGCAAGCAGATCACGGCGCCGAGCATGTCCTTGGAGCAACCAAGAGTGCTGCTCAAGAACTCTATCTTGCACCGAAGTTTCTCCACGGAATGTGATAGAATTTTTGAATGCTTGCAGACTGCAATGCCAAGCTTGTCCTTGGAGCGACCGAGAGTGCTCCTGAAGAACTCTATCATGCAGCGAAGTTTCTCCTCGGATAGTTCAAGAATCTGTGGTTGCTTGCAGACTGCAATGCCAAGCTTGTCCTTGGAGCAACCGAGAGTGCTCCTCAAGAACTCTATCTTGCTGCGAAGGTTCTTGTCAGAAAATCTAAGAATATTTGGGCGCTTGCAGACCGCAACACTGAGTTTGTCCATGGAACAACCAAGAGCGCTCCTCAAGAACTCCAACCTCGCAGCAACCTTGTCTTCGGTGATACAACTGGCCATGACCACCGCGTACTTGAAAGCATATGAGGTGCGGGGCACACCGAGCTTCTCGGCGCGCAGCACAAGCGCCTTCACCCGCTCTGGATTGTACGAGAGCAGCCTTGGGCAGGAGTTTGACATCTTGACAATATCACAAACACTTAGGCCGCACTCCCGAAGCAATGCGATGTTGGGCTTGACCACCTTCTCAAGGTTGGCGGTGAGGATGCAGTTGTTACCCTTCACGTTCGGAGGAGCTTGTCGAAGGAGCCGCAGAAGGGATCCGAACTCGAGCCTCGAGGCGACGCCGCAGAGCGGAGGGCCTTAGCGCCGCCGACCAGAGGAAGCGAAGCGATCTGGGATCAGACAGCCGACATTGTCGCGGAGGGACGAGAGCCGGCGGCGATGTTGTCCACCCCGGAGCAGAGGAGCGATGGATCGGCCGCGACGACGGCGGCGATGTCGGGACGGGAGAAGCCCACGCCGAAAGTAGGGCAAGCAATGTCGAGCTTGGAGGCGACTTGAGGTGGGAGATCTTCTTGGACGCTTTGAGCGCTTGCGCCGGTGAGGTCAGAGAAGCCGACGAGGTAGTCTCGGTGAGAAGGGGTTCTGATGGCGGAGGTGGGCAGGAGGAGAGGCGGAGGGGAGGGAAGACGAGGGTGAGGAGGTTGAGGGTGGGAAGCGGCGCAGATGAGCGGGAGAAGGCGCTTCGGATGTGGAGCATGGCGCCGGCGGCATGACGGCGGCTAGGAGGGTTTCTCTTGGCACCGTCGATGGTATTTTTCATGGCGGTGGCGGTACTAAACTCGGTTAACTCGCTTCCCCTCATATTTATTTGTTTTGCCACCGTAAGTTAAGTTTTTTTGTTTTTGTTTTCTTTTGCGAGGAAAAAAGAGCTACATTAATTACTCGAAAGCAAGATTACTTTCCTGAGCAATAAGATACTGAACACAGAGAAAAATGTGATCTCCACACCATTGAGCGTTTTGCATGCATTACTAGATACGCCAGTTCATGATCTACCTTATTTTGCTCTTTTCTCACATATTTTAGCTCAAACTTAAAATAGACAAGGGCCTCTTTATGCACCTCTATGATCACAAATTGATGTTTTGATCTCTGATCCTTCACCATCTTCATCAACTGAACCAAATCATAACAATCAGATTCAATAATGATTGGTTTCCGTATTCATTCTGCCGCCAATGAGAGACCCATCAAACAAGCATTTGTATTCCACATCCTCAGCATCAGATCCTTTAATAATCTGCTGTCAAGAAGAAAGTAAAACCTTACCCTCTTAATCTCGAATGACAGGACCTATCTTGGCATCGCCCGAGGAGGCTGAGAACACGCCATCAACATTCAGTTTAACCCAGCCATCTAGGGGTGGAATCTAGCGTTGAGACATGTTAAATATTGCCTCCTTTTTAAGATAGCTTGCAGTCGCAACAAGGTGCTTCTTTCCTTTCAGATCAGAATTGATTTTGGTTTGATGGCATTGGCAAGTAATCAGCTCCTGCCAATAAGAAGTGGAGAAGTCGAAATAGAGAAGCTAGAAGCACCATGGATTAATTCATTTCATATTTGCCAATAACGCCATAGCAACAAAAGAAATTTAGCTCCATCATCTGTCAGCAACGAATCCAGCAAAAGAATGAGCCAGTCTGGACCAGAAAACTGCAGCCCGTGTTCTTGTGGGAGCAACCATTCATTTCTTATAGCAGCTCGTAAAGAACAATTAATTATAGCATGAAATCCTATTTCCTCCTCACCTCCACAAACTTCACAGGTACTACTAGTAGCTATTTTATGTTTCCATTTATTCTTTCAAGATGATAAACCATCCTTAGCAGGATGCTAGGCAAAAACTTTAAGTTTTTGAGGTAACGGAAGCTGACACAATTTTCTCTACATTAAACGCTGACTAACAGATCCCTTCTGCGCAATTGTACCATTAAGTAGGCTAGAAGGTCACATGTGCTTCGCCATGCCGTTAGACCGGTCGACCATGGAAATAATCCAATGGTGAACAGCTATAAGAATATGGTGTCCCTTCCATCCATTCGATCGTGAACTGTCGAGAAGTGGTGGAACTAGAAAATTTTTCAATAGAGGTGCACACTTCACACGCATAATTCTATTGTTTTGTGTAACTGTTTCGCAATATCATAAATCCAACACTTATATTCGACATTTGCTAAAAATACAATACAAATAGTTCTAAGGTTTTAGAAGTGCTAAACCACCAAAATCGGAATCAATTCAGTTAACAAATTTGATCCATGAAAAGGTGATGTCTGGACGTTTTTCAAACTTTTGGGCATGTCGGTGCATACCCAGCACCCGACCTGGATTCGCCCCTGCTGCCAAGAAACCCTTGAATGGCCTTTATCGTACCGTCTGAGGGCCTTTCCATCAGTCAATTTAGGCATGACCAGTTATCAATGATTTATTGTAGTATGGAGGGATTGAATGATGGCTGTTTATAAACAATTATCATCAATTCTAGCAGTTCTAAAGCAAAACCATCAGCTTCGTTAGCAATTCAAGTAGGTCCAAAATGCATCAACACGCCAAAGTATTACAAACCGGTTGTATTTCTTATTGTGACTGTAGATAATATACAGTATCAACACATGAAAGTATTACCTTTTTACCTATTTCCATACTTTTCCACCTTTCAAGGAAGCTGGTAAATTCTTCTTCTGAAGAGGAAAAGGTGGGCATTTTCTGATATTTTTTGTAATTCATGGCCCTCTTTGTGGGCTTTGATTATAGACAACATATTGTACAAACGTTTATATTATATATATCTAGAAGTTGCAAGTTTCAAAGATAGTTGCAAGTATTATTGTGATACAAACTATGGCACGAAGTATTAGCAATTTGTCGATTATCGATGGATGTTTGCATTGTTTTTTCGCCAGTCCATGAGCTGCTACGTTTGCTTGTCTTGAAATATGCTTCAGCCTGTGTTGTTGTTGTTGCATTGTACTGAATACGTGAGCTAGAATTGGCTCGATGTTCCAATGTAGTGCCTTGTGTTGGACTCCTGTATTTGCCACTTTCACTTGGTACCTGGCAATCACTTTCGCCCCAACCAAACAGCTAAACTGTAAATGTTCACGCCAAAGCATCAGGTAATGGTAATGCATAATCTTAGCCATGTACAATAAAATAAGTTTGTAAATAATCCATAAATCATCCTTAACTCGCTTGCTTTTTTAATTTACCCTTTTGTCTCATCTTTATTTGTTTTGCCACCGTAAGTTAAGTTCCAATGCAAATAATTCTCTGACACACGTTAATACTATTTCCCATGATTTTCGTTATTTTTATCGATTCTTTCGATGATTTTTGTGCTTGCTATAATAATTTCAATACTTGTTTCACTAATTTCAGTGGTTTTAATATTTGTGACAAATGATTCCAACACTAATGTTTCGGTACTTAAAATTGTATAGCATAAGCACCAAAAATTACTCAAATAATTACAAAAAGTATTGAAATTACTTGAATATGTGCACAAAATCATTGAAAGAAGCATAGAAGATAACCAATACCACGACAAATAGCATTAACTCCGGCGTTCGAGGTAGCACAATTCCTTCGTGCCGCCTCCTTGCGTATACCACTGCTAGCACACTGGATGGTATCTAATGTTGGATTCAGCAGTCGTATACTGACAGTAAACCTAAGAAGCATTACAAATTGCCAAAAGTATGGATTTTCCATGGGTCATCGGTGCCTCGTCCCAAATTATCAAGGACGTTGGCTTAATGAGCTCGCCTAGCATAGTGCCTCTCTTCACATTGCAGAGGGATGCTTTTTAGATTTCAATGGAGAATGAGCTGGTACTCCAATAGATTTGTTGTTCATAACAATATAAAGAAAAGCAGAGACATATTTACTGCCTTGCAAAGAGGAACCTTCTAATCAATGCCTGTTCGTCAAGTACACAAGGTTGCTGAACATGTTAATCGAACATAAGCCTGGAAAAGAAAAGAATAGGATAATTACTGTTTTAGCTTAATACAGTCTCTAGGTAATTTATGGCTAAAAATGATGATATAGACTTACCAGGTTTTTGGAGGCTGCTGAGAATACTTTCTTGCTATGTGGATATGACTCAAATTCCCTGCCAATAGGTCCAATTTTTTGCTCCTTGCAGCATGCTTCAGCTTCTCCATGGCAACGAATTCTACTTGACTCACCGGTTCCCTCGACTACTAAAGCCTGAAGAAACACCTGGATGGTATCTAATGCTGGATTCAGCGGTCGCATACTGACAGTGAGCCTAAGAAGCGTCACTTGTTGCCAAAAGTATGGATTTTCCATGGATCATTGGTGCCTCGTCCCAAATTATCAAGGACGTTGGCTTAATGAGCTCGCCTAGCATAGTGCCTCTCTTCACGTTGCAGAGGGCTGCTTCTGAGATTTCAATTGGTGTTCTGAAGCATGAGTGAGTTGTGCATCCACCTGCAGGAAGGAGAGAAGCTACCCCAGAAGATGGAACAGCAAGGACGATTCCTTTTTCAGATCTTATTACAAAACTTTTTACTATCCTTTGAAGGTACTAAAATTTATAGATAATAATAAATGTACAAAAAATTTAAAAAGTGAAGATACCAACTTTTAATACCTTTCAGTACCACTTCTATATAAATTTTAGAGAAATTTTACAATGGATAACACAAGCAAGAAGTAGTGGTAGTAGAAATCAAATATAACCATTCATTTCTCAAGGGTATTTTAGAATTTTCCTATCTATTCATCGGTGTATTTTAGACTTTTCCTAATTTGTTTACGTTTTGGATTCACCGAATACCGGTGATCTTTAAAGTCTTCTTATCCATTCATCTCGCTATTCATCAAGATCACAGGACGTGTTTTCTTTGTAGAGGACAAATAGTATGATGTAATTTTTACCCTTTTAACCCTCTCTGAATTTTACTACCAATTCTACGGTGGTAGTATAACTAGAACTAAATTGATTTCAACAATTAGATTTAAAGGAATGAACGGCTTACATTGATTTTAATCCACTATAAAAGAGCTTAAATTTTAATACGTCTTTAGAATGGTAAAAAGTCTCGTTCTAGATATAACAGCGTTCCAAAGGAAAGTCTTGCATGTACCACTGTCTGTGGCCATAGGCAAAGAATGGATCAAGGTTATTGCTAAGCACACGATTCACAATGACGTCAAACTATCGTTACGAAAAACCGATCCTACAGAAATATTGTATAGGAGTGTATAGCAATCTCCCGGATGTTTTTGTGTGAAATAACATCCAAATTTTGGATCATTGGATCTAATGGCCCAACCGTTAGATCAAATGGCTGTTAGTTTTGTCTGCTTATTTTGGACCACTGCATCCGTTAGTTTTGTTTCTGAATGGGCCGAAAAAACACAGCCCAACTTGAGCTCCAAGATAAGCCTATTGGTTCTAGCTATGGGGCCCACATGCCAGAAAACAAAAAGGAAAGATGAGGGATTATCAATTGCGATCACACTTCTAAACAGAAAAAAGCAAAAAAAAAAAAAAGACATCGGACTGGAGAGCGATCTTTCAATACAGAAGACGAAGAAGAACAATAGTCATGAAGGATCATCTAGAATTTACAGGTACATACTGCTTTTTTTTATTGTTCACTCTAAAAATCATGGAGCATCGACACGCAAAAAAAAAAAAGACACACCATGTTCTCTTCTGTCTCCCCGATATGATCCACACGTTCATGCTTGCTTTACTTGCATGGTTGTTCCTGTCATCCACATTGCTTCTTCCAGAACTGCGCATCAGCACAATCAAACAATTTGTATGGTTTATGGCTGATCATTGAACACATACTGTAAAAAGACTTGCTGCTTCAGTCAAAATATGTGAAACAAACCTAGATCAATTTTTAGATGCTTGCCTGGTGATTCTCTTCTCTCTTTTCATTTTCTTTAGATGATTGCCTGTCTTCAATGACTTTTCCTTACTCGTTCAGATATAGCAGTGTTCTTTTGTATACTGGAGCCTGACCATTCCAATAGCCTAGTAGAAGGAAAAAAATGAATCAGCAGGTTTATCAGCCAAAGTGCTCTAATCATTTCCCATCACCAAAGAATTAAAAACAAATATGAAGGAATTGGTCATACCCTAACTTTTACTTTTGCAACTCAATTGGTAAGGACATAGTATAGAACAGTAATAAATAACTCATTATGCCTGCATATACTTGCCCCAAAACCCTTGACCAGGCAGAGTAATCAAAGCAAGAAAACAACCTGAATTGCAATCTGAAGTCTTAAACCGCAATTGGCCTAGGCAATAACAACAGTAAGTCTGACGTCTGAACCATACAAAACTAGGCAATAATACGAATTGCAATTTCAAGTCTCATCCACATTAGGCCTAGGCAATAAAAACAAGTCTTAATTCTGAACCAAAGAAACTAGCCTATATTATGTTTGGAGAAACATTAAAGGGACATTTGGAGAAAAGCAGAAAGGTTTAGTTTGGAAACTAAAACCAAACAACAAAAACAACAATAACCATTAGATATGTTACAGCAAACAAATGAAAACCAGCTTCTAGATGTGCCTAGACATATATCATTTGATATGCAAAACTGTAACATATTTGTTAAACTAACAAAAAAAGCAAACAAAACTATGCTTCCCAAATATCAATCTGTACATTGAACTGACAAAAGCAAATACTACTTGTAACCTCGAATCTATCTTGAACAAGATCTCTAGAACTGACGTGAAGACAACATTGGTTAGTGATTACACAAAATTTATTGAGTTGGATAATTTAGGGGTCAAGGAGCAAAACTAAGCTTCCAGAAACATAAAATAGTACGGCTTATTCAACCTAAGCATCACCCTGTCATCTTCTAATATTGGTGTCATCTTCCAATGTTGGTGTCCTTTTCTGCTTGGCAGAACCTATATAGATATAGTGATGAGTAAACAATCACATAAAATGGATGTGTAATGAAATAAAACTCAGATAAGGTACCGCTGCTTTTAGGATTTTTATCCTTCTTTAAGACAGAAGTAGTCCGTTTATCCAGGAAAAAACAAGGGTAAAACGTTATGTATACAACAAAATTCATACCACTAAAAAAGACCATTCACTTGAAAGCAATAGATACCATAATTATTGGATCAACAATTTCACCATTGCCTAACAGGCCGAGAATGCCAACCTTGCATTACACGAGTTGCAGATTCTCTTCTAGCTCTTCCAGAGCATGATGCATAGCTTCCACCCACCTATTGAAAACTCTCTTCTTCCCCATTTCAAAAAATGAGAAATCTTCCAGCTGTTTTGGCATGATGACACAAAACACCGTGTTGCACTAACACAGTTCAAAGACTGATCACAAGTTCAGATGCCAAAATGAAATTTCATTGCATTTGAAACTAGTTCTTGTTAAATTAGTTACAAAAGCGTTATTATAACTTACAAGAAAACAAAATCATCAGATTTAGTAAACCAAACATAACGTCACCAATCTAAAAGAGTTTCAATTAACAAACAGAACTGCAATTCTAGAAAATCTAGAAACAAAAATAGTTGTAACTGAACTATTATAAAAGGCGTATAATTCCAAGCAAGGTCATAACCAGCAAAAGTGTTACAAAACCACCTATGAAACCCTTTGTAAGATCAACAAAAATTAATGTACAAACTGATTCCTTGCAAACACAGAACCAGGATATCACAGGCAACATTGAAAAACACTGAAAAACATATTTACAGGCAGTGTATAGTTGATATAATATATCACAAACTGAATGTGTCTGAATTCTTACAGCACTAGCTAACAAAAACATTAGGGATACTTAGCCAAACAAATTAGTTAGCCCTACTAAGAACACAAAAAGATACAAAAACTTATTTACAGGTAATAGCTCAATTGGCAGCTTATGTGTGTGAATTGCATTAGGACAACAAAGCAGTGTGTTTAGAAGATTACAAAAAATTGTAAAAGAATTATGCAATTAATATATTTACCAAACAAATATGACCAGTTGTTGTTTTTGGGCTTCATTCGCTATTTTTGACTTTGGATCCCTCAGGTTGGTGAGCCAACTCCACCAAAAAAAGATATGGAAATGAAGAAACACACATCTAATTACAAGCTATCATCCCATACAAATAAACAAGATAAAAAATAGTAAAACTGATAGAAAAGGACTTACTTGTTACCATGCCAACACACCAAAAAGAGGCCCGTATAAAATAAGAATAACCACCAAACCCTGTCATAACATGGAGCATTAATACACATGTAGCATACCACTACATACTGATTCAGTAGTTCAAGAAAAAGTCATATAAAAAAACAACCTAAGCATGCAACTTACTGACAAAGATTGAGTAGAATGCAAGTTACAAATCTTTTCAGCGTTAGGCATCAAAAAGATTTTAGTAGTATGCAAAATAGTATGGAAGATGACAGGGTGATGCTTAGGTTGAATAATCCATTTTATGTGAATGTGTTTGTTGGCTTAGATCAGTCTGACAAAGATTGAGTAGTATGCAAGTTACACAAATAAACTGGCTAACAGTAGAGCAACAAGGACAGCACTCAGAAGCCAATTTTAGGGGTGCAAACTTAGCTCTGTTCTAGCAAGACACAAAATCAAACCACCAGCATTCCAATAAAAATGCTAGCATGGCTAGCTAAAGGAACTCATACCAATAATTATGCAATACATAATTACAGTAAAAAACATAGCTAGTGTAGAGCACAAACAATGTCTTACGACGAAGACTCTATTTCTATAAACAGAAACATAGGTAGAGTTCTCTCATACAAGACCACATCATCCTGTTTATCCACACACAAAAGTGACTGTATTGTTCAAATTCCAAGACAATACCACTACTACATTCCTTACTTGTTTCCTGGAACACACATAGAACAACAAGGTTTCTGTAGGCTCTAGCTCTCACGAGAATACAAACTCACACGAACACACACTGAGTCACACACAAGCACTCTCTTTATTGAATGAATCTAACAGCAATAGCACACGCACAGCACCTACTGCTTTTACACATGCACTCACTCTGCACATTCACTAGTTTTCACTCCACCGCACACTGCTACCTTTAAACACGCATGCACTCACATATGATTCAGTTCCACGACGCCCACTGGCCGCAAGAACCGGTCGCCACTGCATGCATACACAACGTCCCACGGCGCAGCTCCGCACGATCCGCACGACCCGGCCTCCACTCGCCAGCCGCGTCCACCGCACCAGCATGCAACCCCAACGACTAGATCTCTCGTGCATGCAAGTCTCACTAGTGCGCACACACAGCCACTAATTAACACAAGCATGCAAGTCTCACTAGTGCGCACACACAGCCACTAATTAACACAAGCATGCACACCATGCTTTCCTTGATCACACACACACTTAACTCCAAAACACTAAACAAATCAAGATTAAGTCTTAACAGTTTCATACTGAACCTGGAGACAGATTATTTTTGTCGCATCATTCTTTAGGCTGTAGGATGAAGCCTTACAAAGAAAACAAAAGAATACACTGAAGATTCCTAGAAAACCTAACCAATGAAGTCTGATAAACTAAATCTCTTCCTTTATCAATATAGTATGACAAAAAATACTAACACTGTTTCTATTGGTAGAACTTATATTGCTTAAGAGCTCTCATTAAAAACTAACTGTACTCTTATCAATTCAATCTAGAAAACAAATAATTTACAACTGAACAAAAAACTAACTGTAGACTCTTATGTCAGTAGCTTTAGATTACATAAAGAACTGTACAAGTACAACAATCATGACACACCAACACAAAAATAAGAACAATTATGAACATTTCCCTTCAAGATAAAAAAATAAGAACCAAATGCTCACATCATCATCCTCATGAAATTCTTCATCAGAGCTACTGTTGATTGTTATTTTTGGACTCCATTTGCTATTGTTGACTTTGGACTCCTCTGGTTGGTGTGGCACCTCCACCAAAATAGATATAAAATGAAGAAACACACATGTAATTACAAAGCTATCATCCATAGAAATAAACAAAATAAAAAAGAGTAAAACTGATAAAACATGGCTTACTTGTTATCATGCCAACCCACCAAAAAAGAGCTTGTATAAATAAGAATAACACCAAACCCTATCATGACATGGAGCATTAATACAAAATGTAGCATACCACTACACAACAGTTGTTTAGGATAACAAATATAAGAGAAGGCTGAGAATAGTACTCAGATTAATCTATGATACTAACAAAAGTTTAGAAAAACAAACAAAAAAATTTGCAAAAATTAATTAAAATGCCCGACTATCCTTCTAAGATAAAAAAAAAGAGGGATAATTAACCTAACAAATTAGTTAGCCCTATTAAAAAAGATTCAAAGAAGAATCACAAAACACCAAGTGATATTAAAAAGAAATCTTGTGTGATTGATTATAGTCTTTTAAACTAGATTCATCTACTTCCACAAAAAAAACATGACAGTACTACCCACCATCACCCTCCAAGGATAATTCATCCATGAGAACTAAAAATCTTAAATACAAAACTTACACTAACACCTTCTCAATCTCATCTTCAACAACTCTTAATTGTTCATTCAGATCAAAAAAACTGTTGCACACAGCAAAATGACTATACAGTAAACAAAACCATGAGACAAAAGAAATCTGCAAAAATATTACCTTTCTTTACTCATTTCCCCTCTGGGGTCGAGGTGGCTGCAGGTTATGAATTGAGTTGAGATCTAAAAAAAGGAGATACCAACTTAAGGGAATTCATACCAGTGTAAACATCTGTCATTTACATATACTATGACAACTAGAAGAAAAAACATTTACCTTGAAGAGCAAGGTTAAGTTTATCAAATTGGAACACAGGCACATGCATCATCAACACTGTTCTCTTTTGTGTGTTCTCCTTAAAAAAATCAAAGATTAAACATGAAATAAGAAAAAACATTTACCAAGAGAGATAATTAACATAACAAATTATTAATAAAACATAAAACAAAAATCACTTACAAAATATGGAACACAAGCACATGCATCATCAACACTGTTCTCTTTTGTGTGTTGTCCTTAAAAAATATACTATGTCAATATATGACAACTGGAAGAAAAACATTTAGCAGTAGAGATAATTAACATAACAAATTACAAACAAAACATTAAACAAGAATCACTTACAAAACATGGAACACAGGCACAAGCATCATCAACACTGTTCTCTTTTGCGTGTTCTCCTTAAAAAATCTTAAATACAAAACTTACACTAACAGCCTTCTCAATCTCATCTTCAACAACTCTTACCTATTCATTCAGATCAAAAAATTGTTAAACACAGCAAAACGACTATACAGTAAACAAAACCATGAGACAAAAGAAATCTGCAAAAAATATTACCTTTCTTTACTCATTTCCCCTCTGGGGTCGAGGCGGCTGCAGGTTATGAATTGAGTTGAGATCTAAAAAAAAAGGAGATACCAACTTAAGAGAATTCATACCAATGTAAACATCTACCATTTACATATGCTATGACAACTAGAAGAAAAAACATTTACCAGTAGAGATAATTAGCACAACAAATTACTAACAAAACATGAAACAAAAATCACACACTCATATTCCAGAGATACCGAAACAAAAAAATTCCACGGTCGAACTACCTAAATGTCTAGAAATGTAGAGCTCAAAGTAGAAAGGCTTTTTTGTTAATTAACATAGCAAATTACTAACAAAACATAAAACAAAAATCACTTAAAAAACATGGAACACAAGCACATGCATCATCAACACTGTTCTCTTTTGTGTGTTCTCCTTAAAAAATATACTATGTCAATATATGACAACTAGAAGTTCTTAAAAAATATACTATGTCAATATATGACAACTAGAAGAAAAACATTTAGCAGTAGAGATAATTAATATAACAAATTACAAACAAAACATTAAACAAGAATCACTTACAAAACATGGAACACAGGCACAAGCATCATCAACACTGTTCTCTTTTGCGTGTTCTCCTTAAAAAATCTTAAATACAAAACTTACACTAACAGCCTTCTCAATCTCATCTTCAACAACTCTTACCTGTTCATTCAGATCAAAAAATTGTTGCACACAGCAAAACGACTATCTGATAAACAAAACCATGAGACAAAAGAAATCGCAAAAATATTACCTTTCTTTACTCATTTCCTCCGGGGTCGAGGTACGTGCAGGTTATGAATTGAGTTGAGATCTAAAAAAAGGAGATACCAACTTAAGGGAATTCATACCAGTGTAAACATCTACCATTTACATATGCTATGACAACTAGAAGAAAAACATTTACCAAGAGAGATAATTAGCATAAGTGCATAACAAATTACTAACAAAACATGAAACAAGAATCACTTACAAAACATGGAACACAGGAACATGCATCATCAACATTGTTCTCTTTTGCGTGTTCTCCTTAAAAAATCACTGACAAAACATGAAACAAGAAAAACATAACCAGTAGGGATAGTTAACATAACAAATAACTCACAAACAATGAAACAAGATGAATATTACTTGACCTCTCACACCTTCCCCTCCGCTCCCCTCCCCTCCACTGCTACTGTGATACATCTGCCATTTACATATACTATGACAACTAGAAGAAAGTCAATATATGTCAATGTAAAAAGGATCTTAAGTGAATTCATACGCCATTTACAAAAAACTTACACTGACAGCCTTCTCAATCTCATCTTCAGCAACTCTTACCTATTCACTCAGATCAAAAAAATGTTGCACACAGGAAAAACAACAATACAGCTAACAAAACCATGAGACAAAAGAAATGTGCAAAAATATTACCTTTCTTTCATGATTTCCCCTCTGGGGTCAAGGTGGCTGCAGGTGCAACCTCAACACCACTCTCTTGCTTGACTTGCCCATGTTATGAATTGAGTTGAGATCTAAAAAAAGGAGATACCAACTTAAGAGAATTCATACCAGTGTAAACACAACGCGTCACTAATCACAGCAATAGCAAAAGACAATATGTGCTAACATCATGTGTGATGAAAGATGCCAAATTTTCTTATTGTAATTTGTCACCACAAGAGGATAGCCAGCAAGCATGAATAAATAAACAAAACATTTATTCTAAAGAAAACAAATCTTTTCAGCTTTACGCATCAAAACAAAACAAACAACAATTCTAAATATTTCAAACCTACACTTACTTATGAAACCATACTGGTTTTACTAAAACCAGTAGTGCAACAGTAAACCCTGTAAATAATATATTCCTACACACAAATGAAATATTCATGTACACAATCCTTAATATGCTTTAAAAAACAAACTATATTGAAACAAAAAAGACAAGGAAGATCAGAATCTAGCTTGCATTAAAATGAGCAACAATGTATTATTTCCATGATCTATAAAGAGTATGACAAATTGTAAATATGTGTACATCATACCTGATGTTGGGGAGAAGTACAGTCAACAACATGTCTAACCCTTTTGGGAAAAAATGTGGACCACCAGTGGAAATCATTACCTTGGGCTATTTCTAAAGCAAAAAATAATACATTTCAGTATGCTGAAAAAAAGTAGGTCTTATGAAAAATAGTAAAACTTGAGTTGCACATTTCAGAGCTCAAAGAAAAGGGATATGAAAAATAAAAATCTTGTACATTTGAAACACAGATATGCATATTTAAAAAAAATACAGCCCTAATTTACAAAAAAAAAGTAATGGGTTTTGGACATAGATATCAAGGATTGATCTGAACTTTTACTTGCTCTGAGAAGCCATCTAATGCATGTAAAAATGCCTACAAAAAAACAATTGACCAAATGGTTAATGAACAAGCAAAAAAGGTATGATTCTTATATCTGCTAAGTCTTCAAGTATGCAATGAACTCACAGACAGTCAAAAAGGTTAGTGAACCATACAGAATATATTATCATCAATTTGATCCATCTAGAACCCAAAAGCTAACCAATAGAGAAAAGCAAAAAATATAATTGTTAATCATATGAATCATTGACACTGATCTTTACCACCTAATGACACATGTGAAAAAAAATCCAGAATATTTTGGAACAGCATACAACACAAGTAGCTCCTTTTTCTTCAGAATAACATAATCAATGTTGGTTACTTGATAAGCAACACAGAACTTGTCCTAAAATAAACAAGCCTACAGAAAATAAACATCTAGAATGCAAATTTTTGATTTGCTCTGAGTTACAGCGAAATACATTTTTTTGTTTTTATTGCCTACTTATGTAACATCACACAGACCATTATTCATCAACATATAGATGGCCCTTTCTCCTGGTTGAATTCAACAGTTTGATTAACCAATTTGAACCATTGTTGATGCTGAGTTTCTCCTCCTGTAAAATCAACTCACATTAATTTCTATAAAGCACATGTCACAATCCATTTTTTGGTTTCATGTCCCAACATTATTATTTCCTCATAAAGGACAACAGCTAGGAATGTAGGATACTCAAAAACTTTATCCCAAAATAAAACAAAGTAATGTTGCATTTGATTCCCCAATAAGTTCATGATCCCCTTTGACGACACATATACAAAAAATATATAGATTCTTCTGCAGCAGTCACAGTTCACATCATATAATTGTAATGCTATATAAAATTGCCTATTGCAAAAATAAAGGTAAAGTATCACAGGTGGGTCAAGCCCAAAAAAAAAATCACTTTCTCCTCAAATGAAATGAGCTTACTGCTGAGATAAGCACATTAAGAAACAGGATAAGCCACTCCCTTCCAAGACCCTAGCATTCTATCTACGCTTTGCTCAAACTGAAAGACCCCTCACAAATCTTGATACTCAGAGTAAAAATCAAAGATGTTGAAAAAAAAACTGAGTAGTCGAACCTGGAAACCTCCATCCATGTAAAATAAAAAACAAACAATACTAATTACTGAAAGAAAAGTATAGATAGTAAACAAAACTGCTGACATAAACAAAATCTACTGTAGCCTAAATTTCACTCCTACACAAAAATGTGATTATCACCTAACAATAGCTACTACAACTACCACTACTTAGCAATCAGATCTAGCATTATTAAAAATTATTTGTGTAACCTGCATGTCACAAGTGTAACAAAACACTGAAGAAAAACTTTATCACAACACGAGATTTCATGAAATCAATCGGGGAAAAAAACACTATATTCCCAAGTCTCCTCTCCCTCTCCTTCTCTTAATTTCATCACAAAAACCTCAGAAAATCTCATACCTACAAATCCTTGTTGACCTAACAAAGATTTTAAAAAAAATCTACCCACAAATCTCCCTTAACAATCGAACTCTCTGCCACTCCTATCTATCCCACATCCATCTAAAATCAGAAAAGAGGGGGTGCTAAAAATTGAGATTAACAAGTGAACACATAAACTACGCACGAATAGCATAGAATCCTTGCCAAAAACACCCCCAATGTCGAGACCGAATATACACCGTCGGCTACACTGATGTAGCCTAGCATTTCTCTCACCATCTACCTTCCCCTCTCTCACCAACGACACGAGCACAAATAACCCTAACGAGACTACCGATTTCTTTACCTTCATTGCCTTCACCGCTCATCCGCTAACCACCAATGAGTGTAGATGATTCGGACATCCCAAGTTCTCTACCCCCTGCTCTTTTCTCTCTCTCTCAAGTTCTCTACCTTGTATAATCTCCCCCTCAAATCAAATCCATATAGATAGAAGCGTCTCTTACCTTTGTCTCCCAGGATGGCGTAACGCTAAACAACGCTATTGAACATGGCGCAGCCGATCGGGCGAGCGGTGGTGGGCGAATGGTGACAAAACTCTTGATTACTCTACCGATTGAACTCCTAGCTAAACAACGGCAGTGAACTGCGCATGGCCCAAAGAGGATGAACGGCGGCATGTGAACGGCAATGGAAATCTGGAATTCTCCACCGACGGAGCTCCCAATCTCTCTCTCCTTCTACTACACGCTTCCGAGGCGTCTTTCTAGATAATAGAGAATGGCGCGGAGACCGAGAGGTAATAAAATTCGAAAACAGTACTGGCCTAATACGCATTTTTGAGTCCGGACTCGGGAGCCCAGCCCGTCAAAGCTCACGAATCTTGAGGAGATCGAACGGCCCACATTTTGGATGATTTTTTATGACAAAACATCCGGATGATGTTTATCAAATTCCATATTGTATTTTAATGCACTTGTTTCGGACGTCGCGACAAAAAAAAAGAACGTACTATCTCTAGTGTTCACTATTCATCTAGACTTGTTAGCTAGTGTCTTAATCTCTTGTAAATGACAAATAATGTTTTAGTTCTGAATCTTACTGCACGAATCTCAAGAAAATGAAAGGTGGAGACTGGACTAGAGAAGGGTGGTGCAGCGGGACCTAGGTTCACTTGGAACATTTTCGTAGAATCTATGCTTTGGAAGTTAGACATTGCATTGTTCTTACTCCTTTGCGCATTGTCCAGATTATTTTCAGACAGTATTCTCTAAATGGCGCCCTACATTTAGCAAGCTAGTAAGACTATCTCCAGCGATTTCCCTTCCTAGAATCCCTTCCCACCTCGACGGAATCCTTCCCGATTCCATTCCTTCCCAAAGATGCATCTCCAACAGCATCCCTTCCAGCTTCCCTTCCCATCCCTTCATCCATATTTTAAGCATATACTTTAACCGCCAAAGTTTGTACCGTATTTTATACGAGAGCATATTTGACTTGTTTATGATGTATTGCGTACATTTTTGGAACGAAAAAAATAATTTTATAATAAATGCGGTTGGTTAATATTAAAAAAATATGTAATTTGCATTATTGTTAAAAAATTAGTATATACATAATTTTTACATGTGTTGCTTATAGTGCATACAGAAGTAGCATGTGCATAGGTTCCTTGCCCTGGAAGGAGTTGTCACTTGTCCTGCACTGGGTTGTCACTTGTCCTGCACTGAGTTGTCACTTTACCCACAGCTGGCTTGTCCTGGAATGAGCTGTCACTTGTCCTGCACTGAGTTGTCACTTACCCACAGCTGGCTTGTCCTGGAATGAGCTGTCATTTGTACACAGCTGGCTTGTCCTGAAAGGAGATGTCACTTGTCTACAATGGCTTGTCCCGAAGGATCACTCCCCATTTCCTTCCATGAGAAGCAACCTCCAACATCCTCCATAAAAAGGGGAGACAGGATGATGAGATACCATCAACACAACATTGGCTTTGAAGGAGGTTGTCTGCAACTCTAACCTCATCTCATTTGAGAGCTAGCAAGAACCATGAGTTCGTTTCGTGGTGTTCCGAGTTTTTCTCGGCGTGCTCATCAACTTATGATGCTGGAGGAGGAAGACGATGATCTGCTAATGCGCATTGCCATTGAGGAGGAGGAACTAGCAGACAAGAGAGCGCACCACTTGGGGGCTCGGTTCTGTCAGGCGGTGGTGCACCGAGGACACCTCGAGGGTGCGGCGAGGCTATACAATGACTACTTCGAGAGGCCGTGTACGGTCACCCATTCTTCAGCGAGGTATGTGAGAGGTGGTACTTTTGGCTAAGACACCCGCTATTTCGCTGTCGTGGTATGCCCTTGCGGTGTTTGGATGAGCAGCACCTCTTCGTAAGGATCGCAAATGCCGCCGAGGCACATGATGATTGGTTCCAGCAGAGAGAGATGGCGCCGGAAAGTGGGCTCATCTTCTCTTCAGAAGATGACCTCCGCTATCCGTCAACTAGCATACGGTATCTCCGGTGATGCTACTGACGAGTATGTTCGTATTGGCGGTAGCACAGCCATTGAAGCCCTGAAGAAGTTTGTTCGGGCCGTAGTCGAGGTATTCAAGGATGAGTACCTCCGAGCCCCTACTCAAGCTGACACGGAGCGTCTGCTTGCCGTTGGGGCGGCGCGAGGATTTCCTGGGATGCTTGGAAGCATCGACTGCATGCATTGGAATTGGAAGAATTGCCCGAAGGCATTTCAGGGACAATTTACAGGGCATACTCACAAGCCCACATTAGTTTTGGAGGCTGTGGCCTCATACGATCTGTGGATCTGGCACGCCTTCTTCGGCATACCAGGTAGCCTCAATGACATTAATGTGTTGCATAGATCTAACGTTCTTTGCGGGTTAACTGATGGTACTAGCCCCCCAGTGAACTACACCATCAACGGCAACACGTACACAATGGGGTACTATCTGGCGGACGGTATTTACCCCGAGTGGGCCACATTTGTGAAACCAATTCAGGCAGCTCGAGGGAACAAGCGTGTCCATTTCGGCAGTGTGCAAGCAGCAGTGCGCAAGGACGTGGAGCGAGCTTTCGGTGTACTACAAGCTCGATTTGCTATTATCAGCGGGCCTGCCAGATGTTGGGACCAATCCACCTTACACGACATCATGACAGCATGTGTCATCATGCATAACATGATTATTGAGGATGAGAGGGAAGGTCCCCCCCAGGACCTCATTTATGACTTCATGGATGCACCCGTCCCAATCTCACGTCCGCCGAGCAGGTCTGTCCTCCATTTCATTGAGGCAACACAACAGATCCGTGACCGGAATAAACATCGCCAGCTTATGGACGACCTTGTGGACCACCTATGGTGCCTTCACGGAGGGTCATAGGTCCTCGTCAAGGTACTAGTAGTATGTGCAATGCAATATTTGTCAGTATGTACTGCCTAGTCTCTCTTTTCTAGTAGAAATGTCGATTATGTCGCACTGTAGCGTAATTATGTTGTAATGGAATAAACAGGTAGCTGTATTAGTTCGACCATGTAAACTAGTTAACCATACATAGTAGCACGCATTGCATTATCCATGCATTACAATGACTTACTTAAGCGGGACACACATAGGTAGCAAAACATACAGCTTGCCAATGTTTATCCAACAGTCATGACCATATCGTCCTCACAATAATCATGACCCATACCTCCTGGCAATAATCTCCGCCTTGCGACACGAGAAGTAGTCACGAGAAGCCTCGTCCATCATACTGATATCCATCGCCATGATCCCGCTGCCTCGGCGTTCCCGATGGACACCTCCTCACGCAGATGTTCCTCATTCGCCTCATGATGGACACCTCCTCACGCCATATTTCACCAACTCCGCCTTGTGATTTGTTCATGTGTGTAAACTCATCTCAGAGATCCCACTCCCAATCTTTGGCGAAGAGGTATCGCCGCCGCACCTCGGCGCGAGCCTTCCTTATGACATCACGACCAATTGGCCTAGGCAACTCACGAGACCAGTGGCCATCTCCTCGCCGCATCGCATCGTGCGGAGTTGGCATGAGAGTTAAATCTTCGCCGCTTTGCATCGATGTGAGCGCACCACTTGGTCTTGACTAAGAGTGGGCCAAAGGTGCACAAAACCAAATGACCTTCCCTCGATGTCCTTGAACATCCTCATCGCCATGGCAAGCTTGCAAAGGGTAAAAAGCATATGTATAAGTGCGCATGAAGGAAACCAAAATTATTGTTCCATGAAATGGCAATTGAAATTTGTTATTTACCTGTCTTGAGAGTAGTTCGCTAGGGTGAATGTCGTTGACCTTAGCCATATAACCAGCAAATTTGCTCGAATCCGCACTAATGTGCGCCAAAGTGATTGATTAAACCCTTCTCGAGATCTTGGAGTCCAAATCGCGGTGGGATTTTCAGTCACAAGATTTCATAATGTTGCCCCAATAGGTCTCGGCTGATTGATCAGTGCCAACGATAGAGTCTTGGCTCACATTCAACCATGCCGACACTAGCAGCTCTTCCTCCGCTGCCTTCCATGTTTTCCTTGAAGTCTTCGGCGCCCCCTTCTTCTTCTTACCCTTTCCTGAAGTACTCTCCGCCCCATGGGGGTCAGACCAACCCGGGGTGAAGAGCGACACCGGCGAGGTCGGGCTTGGCTGGGCCCCAGCATCACTGAAATTATTGTTATGACCTGCCGCATTGAGCATACTCTGTAGAAATGGATCCATGATATCCCTGTTTACAAATTTCATGACAAAAACTTTAGTTCACAATGCACGAACTTAACGATGCACAAACTTAACAATAGATATATGTCTACATGGCAAGTTCTCACAATCCACAATAACATTACATATTTATACTCAGCACACAAAATATTAGACGTGGCAAGTTGTGACAGTCCACCATAGTTCTACATAATAAACACCAACAAAGTTAACATCTACGACACGTATTCGATGTGCTTATGCCCCGAGCGGTCGGACTCCCAGGTATTGGAGTCGGATTCCTCTGAGCTAGCCCCATCACAACCAGTCTGATAAGGCAGCGGTGGTGGCACATAGTCAGCGGGGAGGACGTCGTTAGGGTCGACGTCCTTTGAAGGATCATCATGCACATGAAGGCCTGCATTCTCTGCTGCTGCGACAACTTCTGTAGCTCGGAGGCTTAGTTCGTCCAAGCTTGTAGCGATGGCATCCACACCGAGGAGGGCATAGTTCAGGTCAATAGCATGGCAACACTGTGCCGGGGAGAAATTGTCTTTTACTAGCTGCCTAAGAGCTTCGACCTCGAACTCAATTTTGCCTTTCATGCTTCGCAGAAATGCTACGAGTGTTTGTTCATCCATCTACAGAAATAATGTATGTCATGCCGTCTACAAATAGCAAAACAATGCCTTTTAAACTGACTGCAAGCAACACAACAAAGAGCCGACTGCAACTGTTATGTGAAAAAAAATTTACCAGCATGTGTTGCTAATTTGCAGTTCACCTAATAACTCCAAATGGAAAATGCATTATTGAAAGTGCATCTAGGCACTTATGTTATTTTGGTGATTAATGACAAACACATATAATGACAATCTATATAATTGTGTAAATACTTAACTTAGTGCTTAACAAATGCCAAACCTCTAATATGATTATATTGCTATGAGACTAACATGTTATTGCCTAGTTGAGTATTAGTCTCATCTATTTAGAGGAAAATCAAGTGGATGGTTAAGCAAAGATAAGGTATGCAATTTTGGTATCTATTCTATATTTGTTATTGCATTCCTTTTGTGCAAATGCATAATGAACTCTAAGTAGCATGTTGATTATATATATGTGCACATTGGTTCATGTCATATTTATTTGTGCATATATATTCATTTGAGTTCATTATGTGCTTTATTTTTAGTATGCATATATTAACTAGAATTAAACTACATATTGCTATAGATCGAGTTGGTGCATGTATGTCTTAGTTGCGTATCTTCTCATGTACCTCTCTTAGTGAAGTTTAATCTAGAATTGGATCACATATTTACCTTTATTCCAAATATTAGTTGCACATGTACAATTCGTGTATATTCTATCATGTGCTTCATTTAAGTAAAGACTGTGATCCTTGCCATGATTTAATTGATTCATCATATCGCAATTATCTCTCTAGTGCATATAGATCAATTACATATTCATCATGATGCACTTAGTAGAGAAAATTTCTTATGTCAAGTGTTTCCATTTATGTTGCGCTTCTTCATATGAAACACTTGTAGTAATCAACTGCTCACAAATATCAATTTATTCATATCTATTGAGCTTTTGGGACTAATGCTTTTCATGAGTGGTTTGGAAAGAATTAGGTCCCGTGTGTGTATGATGACCAAGGTATCGTGGAGGATGATCGTTAAGCCGAGGTCAACAAGACGGCGGTGTCACCAAGAGTTGAGGACTAAGTCAAGATCGACTTGGCGTGGAGATCGTCGGAGAGGATGATCAAGTCAAGGTTGATAGGAAGAGAGTCTCATGAGGTGAATCGAGTCAAGTTGAACAAGGCGAAGATGTCATCAATTATATGGCAAAGGTCTTCATGCACCGGCATCAAGAAAGAAGACGGCAAGTAACTAGTTCTAGACTTGTATTATCTTTGATTTAATTTGAGTCTAAGGATTGCCGTACTATTAAGAGGGATGCTCCATTGAATGACTTTTAGATGTGTCAAGTGCTCAAATGATTCATCCTTGTGAAATTTAGAGAGAGAGTGGTGTTGGTGGTGCCGGAAAGTGAAAGTTGTAGGTCTCTCTTGGATTCTCGGTGAAATCTGGATTTATCCTTTGAGATTTGGGTAGTGAGACCTTATTGGTTGTGTAGCCCTTGTTCTTAGCTTTCAATAGAGTCCAAAATCACTTAAATCGGAGTCCGGAATCAAAAGTTATGCTCCTTTTCGTCGGGCTGCTGAGTCCAGTCCGGAGTATCCGGACTTAATTCCGGAGTATCCGAACAAAATGTCCGGACACTCCGGGGTAAAAATGGTCCGGAGTATCCGGATTTTGTGATTCAAACGGCTAGTTTTTGGGGACCTATTTAAAGCCCCTCTTGGGTAGCCGCTTGAGGGAGTTGTTGGGGTGGTTCCTTGGTCCTTTGGGGTGTATTCTTGGTGATCTTAAGCTCCCAAAAGCCCCTCTAACCCTAGATCTTAGTGATCCTTTTGAGTGAAGGGTTGGGTGTGAGAGAGGTAGTGCTCGGGTTGAGTGTGATTTGAGTTGTTGAGCACTTGATTTTCATCTCCAAACTTGTTCTTCGTGAGCATTTGTTACTCTTGGAGGTTGAGGACTCCTAGACGGTTAGAGGTCACCTACGAGCCACCGGTTCTTCGTGTGGTTGGTCAGAGGAAGTTTGTGAAGGCCGGATTTCGCCTCCGCAAGGGAAGGAATCAAAGAAGTGAAGACCGCGAGTGCATTTGTGCAACACCGGGAGGAAGAGGGTTGAAAGAGACCCTGCTCAAGCGTCAAAGGAGTTGAAACCGGCGAGTGCATTTGTGCAACACCGGAGTAAGAGGGTTGAAAGAGACCCGACTAAGTGTGACGGAGCCGCCTCAACTGAGACGAGGATCCCTCAAGGATCCGAACTTCGGTGAAAATCGTTGTCTCCAAGTTTGCCTCTTGCCCTTACTTTATTACTTGATTTTGAATCTTGAAATTGCCCGATCTATTTGATTATTGAGTTTTTCGCTAGACATCTACTTGATCTAGGTTCTGCTAGTGTTTATCATCTTTGTGTTCAAGTAGATTGTTTAAAAGTTGGAGAAATTTTAAATTTCATCCCGAGGTGCTCAACCCGAGTATCCGCACAATTACTTGATAGTCCGGACATTTATATCGAGTATCCGAATAAAATTCGAGAGTCCGGCTGCACCTCGGCCATTCAAAGTCTCCAATCCGGAGTGTCCGAATATAAAACCCGGATAGTCCGGACATTTATACCGGAGTATCCGGATAAAATCCCCGGACACTCCGGACTGAAAACTTTAGGTGTTTTATTTCCGCTGCATTTTAAATTGTAAAATTGTAATTCGCCTATTCACCCCCCCTCTAGGCGACATCACCTGCCCTTTCAATTATCTTTTAGCTTCGGAAGAGTCGGACCGCTCCCAGTCATATCAGAATGAGAAATATGCATACCGGAATGAGTTATATAGTCCAACCATAGGTAACAATTGAGCTTGAGAAGGCATATATGTTATCAGACTGACAATTCACAGAAGCATAGATAACATTTCAGAATGACAATTCACAGATGCATAGACTATATACTTCGCACTGAAAACTGAAAACTAGCACTGTTAGTGTAGAATGAAAACTGGCACTAATGTTGGTGTTAGAATGAAAACTGGCACTATATACTTCACGCTGAAAACTTACAACTGCCACTAATACCGAAAACACTTCAAATTGAGATATATACTTCCAATTGCTAAATCAGATAACACTTCAACTTGAGATATATACTTCACATCGAAATCGCACTATCGCCATGAGAAGAATGAAAACTGGCACTATATACTTCACAGGAAAACTGAAAACTGGCACTAATCAGAAAATTTGCTCACATAAACTTCACATTGAAAATCGAAACCGAAAACCGCCACTAACTCAAAACCGCCAAGAGTACCTCAAAAACACTTCAAATTGAGATATATACTTCCAATTGCGAAAAACACTTAAACTTGAGATATATACTTCACATCTAAAATCGCCATCATCATAATACCAAAACCATGTGAAGAATGACAGTAGCATGACAAAAAAGTTCTATACCAAACTTAGATCTAAATGCTAAAACTGATTTCACAAGGTTGAAAGCTTCAAAGGTTGAAAGTCAAACCGATTTTTGTAATTCGAGAAAGTTTCAAAGGTTGAAAGCTCAAACCGATTTCACAAAGTTATCGTCAAGTTTACCCTACCTTCAACTCGGGTCATATACAAAAACTTGGCTATTATTCGTAAAACAAATTGTTCTATTTGGTTTGTCACAATGAAACCAATAACCTATTCATATGAATATCTTTGCATTGTCAAATTTCAGTACGCATCAAAGTTCAGTATTCCAAACCAAAACGCTCGAAGTTTTCGAATGCATTGAGGTTGCGAAAAGATCTGAAATGTCCAATGTAAATCATAATCAGATCAACAATACCAGGTTAAGTCATAATCAGATCTACAATACCAGGATACTCTCATGAGCTAAGATTTTACAGGTCATACCAGGTTAAGATTTTACAGGTCACATGAGCTACTCTCAAATTTAACAGGTCATATGAGCTGTCAGATGGAAAAATTTGTAAGAACAAGCTTACAGAAGCAGATCAAACCAGCTCAGATCTTATCTATGTGTAAAAACGAGCGTAACGAACAGATCGAACCAGTTCATAACGACATCAAGGTCATTAATCTTCAGATCGAAGTATTTCCATCTGGTCATACCAGCTTCAGTCACAGCAAGCTTGAGCTGGAGTCGCATGGAACAATGGGGTAAATGGCGGCCGCCCAAAACCCTAAAACCACCTAATCAACCGTAGATCCGAGCACCGCCGTGGACCATTAACTCCAGAATCCGGTCACCATGACAGATCCATCAACAAATTCGCGGCGAAAGTGGGGGGAAATTTTACCTCGCGAGGACGCGACGGCGGTCTCCGTGCACGCCGGTGAAGAGGCCCAGGTACTCCCTCTTCACGAACCAGTGCGGCTGCCTGACGAGTCGCCTTCGGCCCGCCCTTGCCGTCGCTGAATCCTTGTCGCCCCCGGTTGGACGCCGCTGTGTCCCCTCTTCCGCCCCAGCCCGCGAACGGTCACCCACCAGGTCCTCGAGCGGAAGGGAATGGGAGGAGAGTCTCCCCCGGCCGAGAATCTCTCTCCTATCTCCTCGGAAGCGCGCTCGGGAGGGGAAATCGCTGGAGACGTGAAGTCGTTCCCTTCGGCGCTGTTTTCCCATCAGGAGGGGAACCGGGACGGGAGGAGACTTCGCTGGAGATAGTCTAACTTTGTTGCTCAATGACTAGTGTGTGGGTGCTGTGACCTTGGCGCGCCAGTTCACTTCCTCCAACACTCGCCGGTTCTAGAGAGTAGAGATTCTCTTCAACTCTAAGGTGTACCTTAGGATAGTTTCGCGGCGTGATACGTCAAGGCATTATTTTTTCGCAAAAACAATTTTGTTTTTTTTCGATGATGTTTTTTTTAAATCGTTGAGAAAACGCGTGAAACAGTTGAAAGGATACAAACGCAACCATGTTTTTTTCGCATCTATCTAGGGTCTTCTCACGAAGGATCCACGATTGCGCTAAATTGAAAGATCCTTTTCATAAAAAATAGCTGGAACGATCCAAACGCAACTACGTTCTTTTTTCAATATTTATTTAGGGCTCTTTCACTAAAGATCCGCGATTTTTCTGAACCAGAAAGTCCTCTTCATAAAAAACCGCGGGAAGGATCTACACGTAATTACGCATTTTTTGAGGGACCTACACGTGAGAAAAAATGAGCCGAGCCGGCCGCGCGCGGCTTGGCGCGACAAGGCCCGGCTCAGAGCGCAGAGAAGGCGCGAAGCCTTCCATCTTTATTTAAGGTATTATGTGCATTCATATTAGAGATTTTTTTACCATCATTGGGACCCAAGCAGGGTTTACAATACCCAATCAAGCTCGGAAATTATCCCCCGCCGGTTTAAAAAATGGTCGAAAAAAAGCTAGAAACCGAACCATTTTGATGTCAAAACTCTTGGAAATATGTGGTAAAAAAATTCAAAAATTGACCGGTTTTGTTTAAGTCAAATGTCAAGAGATTGATGAGAGGTTCACACAATGCACTAATAGCTTAGCTAGCGGGTAAAATTCTTTATCGAGAAAAATGACTAGAAAAGGTCAAGCAAGGAAGAGACTAAAAATTGATTGCACAAAGCAAATTGGTTTTGGCCTAATAATGATGACCGACTACCTAAGGAAAACCGCTTAATATGGTTGCTCGCAAAAGCCGATGTGGTATGTTTTTTGTACATTTTGTAAGAGAGATGTGAATGGGAAAACCCCAAAGACTATTGGGCTTGTGCTTACCACGGTATTTATACAGTACAAGCACTATACTGTAAGAGACTAACTCAACCCTAGACAAGCAAAAGCGAAACTCGACAAAGCAAAAGCTGAAAGCCAACAAAAGAAGATGCTAGCCTAACAGAAGCAACCAAATACAGAGAGTACAATCTGTCTAAAACAGATCAAGAAGAATTCGCTAACACCCCCTCCGCAATGGCCGTGGAGGTACTAACGCCAAGACTGGACCGGAACTCAAAGAATAACTTGGACGGCAGCCCTTTGGTCATTATGTCAGCGAATTGAGAGCTGGATGGCACATGCAGGACACGTACATGACCAAGAGAAACTTTCTCCCGCACGAAATGAATGTCAATTTCGATATGTTTTGTGCGTTTGTCTTTGAAACGAGGTTGGCGGCCATGTAAACAAATCTTGATGTTGTCGCGAGAATCACAATAAAGAGTACGCCGAGAGGAGAATGAAGTTTGCATAGAAGTCGACGGATCCAACAAAGATTCACCACAAAGATTGGCAATCTAGCGGTATTCAGCTTTGGCTTGAACGAGAAACAGTTGGTCGCCTTTTGGAAGACTATGAAATGAGGTTGTCACCAAGATAGATACAATATCCTGAAGTGGAACGCCGAGAGTCGGACAACCATTTAATCAAGATCGAGTAGGCCGTGAGAGTGGACGGGGAGGTGACCGACAGGTGAAAGCCAAAGTCAAGTGTGCCGTTAAGATACCGCAGAATACGCTTAACCAGAGCAAGATGAACCTCACGGGGGTCATGCATAAAGAGACATGCCTGTTGAACTGCATAGCATATATCTGGGCGAGTCAAAGTAAGATATTGTAGAGCACCAGCCAAGCTTCGGTATTCAGAGGGATCAGCAACTGGGGAACTCTCTGTGGCAGAAAGCTTGGACACATGGGTGGTGGTGGGATGACAATCACTCATACCAAAGACGTCAAGAAGATCAACAACAGACATGCGTTGGGAGAGAAACATACCAGTAGAGGACCGGTGAACCGAAATGCCAAGGAAATAATGAAGATCCCCGAGATCGGTCATAGAAAACTCACTGTACATGGTAGAAGTCAGGCGCGTCAAAAGGGCACTGGAAGAAGCAGTGAGAATGATGTCATCAACATAGAGCGAAAGATGTAGGCGCCCGATCTCCGAGTGAAAAACAAATAGGGAAGTGTCGGAGACAAAGAAATGAGAATCCCAAGGAGGTAATCTAATGGCAAACCGCTGGTACCAAAGCGCGTGGTGCTTGCTTCAGACCATAGAGAGACTTGATCAAGCGACACACATGATGAGGGTGCGCAGAATCAATAAACCCGAGGGTAATTTCGCAGATATCTTGTTTCATTAAGAGTGCCGCTGAGAAAGGCATTTTTAACATCTATTTGTGAACACAGGCCCGACGGAGACAAATGATGCTTTGAGAATGATCCGAATTGTTGCGGGTTTGACGACGGGACTAAAGGTCTCATCATAATCAATACCAGGTTGCTGAGAGTAGCCACGAACGACCCAACGAGCCTTGTGATGAAATAAGTCCTTGTATCGTTGGTCTTTGTGGTCCTCATGGTAGTCCTTTTAGCTTTTTGCTTTTAGACTAAGACTAGCATCTTTAGGACAAAGATCTGCGCTTAGACTAAGACTAGCATCTTTAGGACAAAGATCTAAGGACAACATCTTAGACTAGACTATCATCTTTAGGACAAGATCTTAGACTAGCATCTTAGCATATGCTTGACCTTACGGCTATAAATATGTAACCCCAACCCCTCAGGTTGGCATGGCATTGTGTGAGAAATAAATCAGAAAATTGCCCCAACTCCTATTGTCATCCTCTCTCAATGAGAGTAAGAATTCAGCTACTAACAAGTGGTATCAGAGCCGTTCTTTCCTGCAGCCTAAACATCTCTTGCTCATCTCCTTCCCACGCCCTTGCTCACAGCCTAGCAAAAGTATTCGCCACCCTTCATCTCTGAAGCAGACAAGCAAAGAATGTCGAGGCGCTTCTTTCCCTAGCAGCAGCAATTTCACTAGCGCGCCATGTCCGGCGATCTCGGCCTTCCGCCGCCTCGGCGCGGCACCGGCAGAGGCCGAGGTTGCTGCGCAGAGGACATGGCGAGCGCAGCAGCAGCAGAGATCGCAGCGACGACGGCAGGGCGGCAAGGTGGCGGCGGCGGAAGCGGCAAAGAAGAAGGGCGAAGTGGAAGCGGAAGCGGCGGCGGATGCAAAAGCGTCGCGGCGGCAAGAGACTCGAGGCTCGCGCGGCAAGAGTTCAGCAGCTCTGCGCCGCCGGGCGGCACCGACGGGGCTCAAGCGGCGAGGAGGGCACATGAAAGCGGCGCGATGAAGCGCCGCGCACCCCATGAGCGCGGTGGCAGCCAGACAGCGCGACACGCCAACGGCGCTCCCGCGGCGGCGGTTGGTCGACGGAGATCGCGGCCTTACAGCGGCGGCTCCCCGGACCGTGCGATGGTCACCACGGATCGAGCCATTGTCGGGACGCCGGTCCGGCGATGGATGGCCTACCCTCACCAAGACCAACTCGTCGAGTGGGCTACGGTGATGCGGGTATGGCTCCAGGTGCGGCACATGTGGGAAGCAATGCATGCGGTGACGCCGACTACTACGAGGATCGACGGCGTGGATGCCCTCATAGCTGCAGCTCGCCGAGATGCGCTTCGCTTCAACAAGCGAATCGCCAAGGAGGCTCGATGCCATCATTGCGGCACGACGCGGCGATCCGCGCCGCAAGACCACCTGCGCAGCACTTCGCAGGAGTGGGAAAACTCGCCTTCAAGCCGGTGAGGACGTTGACGACTTTTGCTCTCGCCTCAACACTCTGCTGCGAAGATGGTGCGATTCGGCGACGACACCTACGACGAGGAGAGAGCCGCCCGTAAGCTTTTTCCGTTGCATCCCGAGAAGTACAAGCGGATCGCTCGCTCAATCGAGTCTCTGCTGGATCTCTCCACGATGTCGATCGAAGAGGCGATAGGTCGCCTCAAGGTCGTCGACAGTGACAAACCACAGCCTCTCGGGGCCTATCACCATCGGCGGGAAGCTATATCTCACTCGGGAACAGTGGGAGGCCTGCCAGGGTGTCGGGAAGAAGGGGGAGTCCTCTTCCGCGACAGTGACGCATAAGCGCTTAAGCCGCCAAGCAGGCGCGGACGCGTCGGTCAGGGCCCGAGGACGCCGAGGGTGACGCCATGAGGCGCCGGCGCGCCACCGCAACGAAGCAAGACGAGACGACTCCTGCCGCAACTGTGGCAAGCTTGGCCATTGGGCCAAGGAGTGTCGCCAGCCACGACGTGGCCAGGCCCACGTCGCACAGGTGGAGGAAGAAGAGCCGGCTCTGCTCCTGGCACACGCAAGCATCGAGCTATCTCCAGCGGCATCGGCCGCAGCGAATCTCCTCCACCTTGATGAGCCGAGAGCACACGCCTTTCTTGGCGACAGCTCCAACAGCGACAAGATTGATGGGTGGTGCCTCGACACTGGCGCTACCCATCACATGACCGGTCGACGGGAGTTCTTCACCGAGCTTGACTCCAACGTCCGAGGCTCCGCTCAAGTTTGGGGACGCCCAACGTGGAGATCAAGGGCGTCGCTCTGTCCTCTTCACCGCCGAAGTCCGAGAGCACAGTCGCTCACGAGTCTACTACATCCCCGTTAAGGAACTCAATCATCGCCTTGGGACGGTGGATGAGAACGGCTCGCGCGTGGCGATCAAGAACGGAGTCATGAGGATTTGGGATCACCATCGTCGCCTTCTTGCCAAGGTAACCAGAGGCATCAATCGACTTTACGTCCTCAACGTGCAGGTGGCACAACCTCTCTGCCTTGTTGCTCGTCGGGACGATGAGGCGTGGCAGTGGCATGAGCGCTTCGGGCACCTTCACTTTGAGGCCCTGAAGAGGCTCAGTGCCAACGAGATGGTGCGCGGCCTCCCGTGCCTTGACCACGTGGAGCGATTCTGCGGCGTCGTGTCGACAAAGCGAGGCGGCTCCTTTCTCCGCAAGTCGAGCTTCCGAGCCAAGGAGCGGCTCGAGCTCGTGCACGGGGACTTGTGTGGCCCGGTGACACCAGCCACACCAGGAGGACGACGCTACTTTCTGCTGCTCGTCGACGACCTCTCCCGCTACATGTGGGTGATGGTTCTCGGCAGCAAGGGAGAGGCTGCGGATGCCATCAGGCGCGCGCAGGTTGCTGCGGAGGCGGAATGCGGCCGCAAGCTGCGCGTGCTGCGCACCGACAACGGCGGCGAATTCACGCAAAAACCGAAGTTCGCGTCAGATCGCGCGGATGAGGGCATTCAGCGCCACTACTCGCGCCGTCTGACACGCAGCAGAAGCAGCGCTGCCGAGCGGCGCAACCAGACGGTTGTGGGGATGGCTCGGGCCCTCCTCAAGCAGAGGGGGATGCCGGCTGTCTTCTGGGGAGAGGCGGTGGTGACGGCCGTCTACATCCTCAACCGCTCGCCCACCAAGGCTCTCAATGGCAGGACGCCGTACGAGGCTTGGCATGGGCGCAAGCCGGCAGTCTCTCACCTACGGGTCTTCGGCTGCCTCGCGTTCGTCAAGGAGCTTAGCCCCATCGGCAAGCTCGACGACAGAAGCACTCCAGGGGTGTTCCTCGGCTACGCGGAAGGCTCGAAAGCCTACCGCATTCTTGACCCAGGGACACAGCGTGTGCGCACGGCGCGCGACGTAGTGTTCAACGAAGGGCGAGGATGGGCATGGGACAAGGCGGTGGACGATGGTTCGACTCCGACGTACAACGACTTCACTGTCGAGTACGTCCACTTCAAGGGAGCTGGGGGAGTAGGCAGCTCCTCTTCACCAAGCATGCCTACCCCCGCCCCCGAAGCTTCCACCGACTCAAAATCATGGTCTCCGGCCACAACCGGTGCGGCAAGTTCTTCGCCAACACCACCACAGCCGGCAAATCCACGCACTCCAGCACCAACGGCCACTCCTCCGGGCACGTCCACTCCGACACCAGCTAGTGTCGACCACGGCCCGGTGGAGTTCGCTACCCCGCTCTCCCACGATGAGGAGCGCATCGACGTGTACCACGACGGCGAGCCGTTGCGGTATCGTACGATGGGGAACCTTCTCGGCGACCAGCCGGTGCCGGGACTGGTGCCTCGCGATCTGGAGGTGCAGTTGCATCTTGCGTGTGACGATGGCGAGCCTCGTTCTTTCGCGGAGGCCGCGAGACACGCGGCATGGCGTGCCGCGATGCAGTCGGAGATGGATGCGGTTGAGAAGAACCGCACCTGGGAGCTTGCTGATCTCCCTCGTGGTCACCGCGCGATCACTCTTAAGTGGGTGTTCGTGAAGAGGATGAAGCCGGCGCCATCGCAAGCACAAGGCTCGCTTGGTGGCACGCGGTTTCGCGGCAGCAGAGGATCGACTTCGACGATGCCTTCGCCCCCGTGGCACGGATGGAATCCGTGCGACTTCTCCTTGCGCTCGCTGCCCAGGAAGGCTGGCATGTTCATCACATGGACGTTAAATCGGCGTTTCTTAACGGCGATTTGAAGGAGGAGGTCTACGCAGACCACCACGGGCTTTGAGATTCCGACAAGGAGGGTAGGTGTCGCGCCACGCATAAGGCCTCTATGGCTTGCGGCAGTATCGAGGGCGTGGAATGCCAAGTTGGATTCCACACTCAAAAGGATGGGCTTCGAGCAAAGCCCGCACGAGGCGGCCATCTACCGGCGGGGCAATGGTGGAAACACCCTGCTGGTGGGTGTCTACGTCGATGACTTGGTGATCACCGGCACCAAGGATGTGGAGGTGGCAGCATTCAAGGAAGAGATGAAGGCCACCTTCCAAATGAGTGACCTGGGGCCTCTCCTTCTACCTCGGGATCGAGGTGCACCAGACAATTCCGAATCACACTTGACTGCATCGCCACGCCAAGCGTGTCGTTGAGCCATTTGGGCTCACCGACTACAACCCAAAGACTCACTCCGGCGGAGGAGCGATCGCCGAGCCGCGATGACACGACGGAAGAGGTGGACGCTACGCAGTACCGGCGTCTTGTGGGGAGCCTCCGCTACCTCGTCCACACACGGCCGGATTTGGCTTTCTCCGTCGGCTACGTTAGTCGGTTCATGCAGCGACCGACGACGGAGCACCAACAGGCTATGAAGAGGATCATCCGCTATGTTGCGGGGACCCTCGACCACGGCCTCTACTACCCGAGGTGCCCTGGAGAGGCACACCTCGTCGGCTACAGCGACAGCGACCACGGCGGCGACATCGACACCAGCAAGAGCACGAGCGGGATTCTCTTCTTCCTCGGCAAGTGCCTCGTTAGTGGCGATCGGTTAGCGACAAGTGGTGGCCCGTCACCGCGAGGCCGAAAGGTGCACTTTAGCTTGCTCGACCGCTTGGTGATCTCCTCGCAGAGATCTTGAAGCGGTGGAACTCGTGGTGGACAAGAAGTCCGCTCTGCCCTAGCAAAAACCGTTTTTATGAACGAGCAAGCACATCCGGGTGAGGTACCATTTCATCCGGATTGCTTGGACGAAGGAAGCATCAAGGCGCCGCTACATCAACACTAAGGACCACTTGCGGACACGCTCACCAAGCCCTTGGGAGGATCAAGTTCCTTGAGCTTCGCTCCAGACCGGGATGGTCCAACTTTCCCACAAGAGGCACGGACAAGACTTAGGGGAGAATGATGAAATAAGTCCTTGTCTTGTTGGTCTTTGTGGTCCTCATGGTAGTCCTTTTAGCTTTTTTGCTTTTAGACTAAGACTAGCATCTTTAGGACAGCATCTGCTTTTAGACTAAGACTAGCATCTTTAGGACAAAGATCTAAGGACAACATCTTAGACTAGACTAGCATCTTTAGGACAAAGATCTTAGACTAGCATCTTAGCATATGCTTGACTCGCCTGGCTATAATATGTAACCCCAACCCTCAAAGTTGGCATGGCATTGTGTGAGAAATAAATCGGAAAATTGCCCCAACTCCTATTGTCATCCTCTCAATGAGAGTAAGAATTCAGCTACTAACACCTTGTACCGAGCCAGTGATCCATCAGAAGCAAACTTGTGCGAAACACCCACTTGCCAAGAATAATATTGGCGTCGGGAGGTCGTGGAACAAGAGACCGTGTTCCATTGTCGATGAAGGGCCGAAATTCATCGGTCATTGCTTGGCGCCAGTGAGGATCCTTAAGGGTCGTGGCATAGGACTTGAATAGGAGAGATACCCTTTGTGGTATTGAAGCCATAGCGCCTGGGGTGGTGCGACAATTCCATTCTGGCCCGAGTCAGCATAGCATGTGGACCAAGTCGGCCGAGCAACAAAGCAGCAGAACCAGTAGCTTGTAGGCGCGGTGGAGACGGCCCACCCAGAGGGGAGCCTCTTGTGTTGGAGGAGGAGGAGCACTGCAAAGATCAATCGCTGCTGCAGGAGGCAGGTCTGGAGGGAAGGTAGCAACAGGAACCTGACGAGAAGGTCTCGTGTATACCAGCCGGATTGGAGGCCGGCTATAGGTCGCCGAAGAGGGCAACGCCGGTGGGTGTCCAGCAGAAGTGCGGTGAGGGAGGTCCGCAAAGTCCTGCAAAAAATGCAAATCTCGGACGGATGGGGGAGGTGACGAGGTAAGTGATGCATATGGAAATGTGGACTCATCGAAGATGACATGACGGGAGATGATAATGCGACGGGTTTTGGGATCAAAACAATGTAGTCATGATGATTAAGAGGATACCCGAGGAAAATACAAGGAGTAGAGCGTGGCGCAATTTGTTTGTTGCAAAGTTGGCACCGGTATTGGGGTAACAAAGACAGCCAAAAACACAGAAATGAGTATAAGAGGGATGCACTTTATGGAGTTTGTAGTAAGGAGTGGTGTTGTCGAGAGCTTTGCATGGTCGGCGATTAACGAGATAAGTAGCAATGAAAGAAGAGCTTCAAATTTCAAAATTGGGAGGAAGCTGGGCTTGAAATAACAAGGTCGATTACATCATTAAGGCCTGTTTGGGAGAGCTCGGCTCCTAGCTCCTCAGATCTGAAACTTATAGACTAAAATAAAGTGTATTAAGTTTATATTTTTAGTCTAAAATGTAAACAAGATGATCTACCTAAACACTCTTAATTTACCCTGGCTCCAACTCCATAAATTTCGAGCTAGAATACCCCGCCCACCAACTCCACAGATTTTGGTAGAGCCGAGCTGTCCCAAACACCCCTAAGTGTAACGAATGGCACGTTCGGTTTTGCCATTTTGAGGTGCAGTGTATGGACAAGAACGACGAAAGAGAACACCAAGGCGCTCGAGAAAAGTGCTGGCAGCATGGTTGACGAATTCTTTGCTATTATCAGTTTGGAGAGAGCGAACATGAGCGCCAAACTGAGTGTGAACAAAAGAGAAAAAGAGTTCAAGTTTGGAGAAAACTTCAGACTTAGTGTGAAGGGGAAAAGTCCAGTAAAAATGGGAGAAATCATCAACAATAACGAGATAATATTGATAACCGGACACACTTAAGACTGGTGAGGTCCATACATCACAGTGAAGTAAATCAAAAGGGGCACCAGACAATGAAGTAGACTGACGAAACGGCAAACGGACCTGCTTGCCAAGTTGACAAGCAGAACACACAGAACTACAAGGTTTGATATCCAAGAGCGACGATCGCTGAAGGGAGATGGTTGCGTCGCGACCCGAATGACCAAGCCGACGATGCCATACTTCAGGAGTCACCGTGAGAGAGGCAAAAACTGGAGGAAGTGGCGAAGAGGTGGGGTTGAAAGTGTAAAGATCACCCCACTATTGCAGCGATGGAGGATAGCCTTCGTTCGTAGGTCCTTCACAGAGAAACCGACGGGGTCAAATTCAATGGAGCAGAATTATCACGGGTGAATTGGCGAACGGAAAGCAAATTGCGAACAATTGAAAGAACGTGAAGAACATTGGTTAGCTTGAAAAAGGATCCAGAGGAAGTTGGAAGGGTAGCACAGCCAGCATGAGAAATTGGAATTGAACATCCATCGCCGACGGTGACAGAGGCAGAGGAGGGAGTGGGATTGTGGAGAATACCGTCATCGGGAGTCATATGAGCAGAGGCACCCGAATCAACCACCCAGCCGCCATTGCCGAGTTGGAAGTTGTTCATGGCAGAGATCAAACTGGCGCTGCCCCAAAGGAAGGAGTACCTCTTTGTGGGAGGCGTAATGGTAAAGGGCGCCGAGGTGGAGATGTAAGCCTGGGGCGTGCACCAAGAATGCCGGGCCACCGCGTCTGGCTGCCGGAGAAGGAGGTGGCGCAGCCACTTTCTAGGGCGGGTGAAGCGAGACTAAGGACCAAAGCGGCAATGAGCTATGGACGCTGGAGGAGAAGCTGTGCATCGCCGGTTAGGAGAGGTCTTGCCGCCTTTCTTCTTCCACTTGGTTTTGAAATTTGGGTGAAGGAGGAGCGGCAAGAAGATGGCAGATCCTCCGTGAGCAAGGTGGCGTGGAATTGCTCAGGAGGGCAGTCGCGGCCTCAGTCTTTGCGGCAAAACCAAGGCGCATCTCCTCCTTCAGAAGAGCTGCCCGGGTGTTGACAAAGCTGGGAAGCGGGGAGGACATGGCGATGACAGTGGCCGCACTGGACATGGCCTTGTTGAGACCACGCAGAACGTTGAGGACCAAGGTACGATCATCAACAGGAGAATCAGCATCACGGAGAGCATCGGCAAGACGCTTTTGCTCTTTGCAATATGCGGTGATGGAGAGGTCACCCTATTGGAGGCCGTGGAAGGCAGCAAGAAGGGTGATAGCGCGGCTTTCCTTGTTGCCGCAGAAGAGGCACTCGGCGGCAAGCCAGAGAGTCCGAGCATCTTGGTCTTTGTCGAGGATGATGTCCAGCACTTCTTGATTCATGGAGCCGTACATGACGGAGCGGACGGCGTAGTCATCGGAGACCCACACCGCGTCGTGAGGTTGAGCAGGGGCGGAGCCGTCGATGTGGTGCAGCAAGCCATGGCGACCAAGAAGGGCTTTGAACAGAATGTACCACTTGGTGAAGTTGCCGGCGTCGAGGTCCAGCACGACCGGGAGCGGGCCGCGGGTGGCAGCGGAGAGGACAGCGCCGCCAGTAGAAAGTCCGCCGGCACTGGAGAGAAGGGGTGGGGAAAGACCAGTTGAGCCGGTTGAGGCAGTGGACATGGCTGGGGAAGGGGGGCGGCGGAAGAAAAGGAGAAGGAGAAACCTAAACTTCTGATACCATGTAAGAGAGATGCGAATGGGAAAACCCCAGCACAACTATTGGGCCTGTGCTTACCCTGGTATTTATACAGGTACAAGCACTATACAGAAGAGACTAACTCAACCCTAGACAAGCAAAACAGAAACCTGACAAAGCAAAACGGAAAGCCAACAAATGAAGATGCTAGCCTAACAGAAAGCAACCAAATACAGGAGAGTACAATCCTGTCTAAAACAGATCAAGAAGAATTCGCTAACACATTTGATGTATAATAATTTTATTAAAAACAAGGAATTATAGCTGCTACAATTGTGATTCGGAAATTGGATAGATTAAAAGTGTGTTTGGTAGAGCTCCAGCTCCACCAGATCTTAGATCCATGAAGCTGGAGTTATGAGTACATTAACAGTGTTTATATAGATCATTTTGTTTACATTTTAGACTAAAAATATAAATTTAATTCACTTTATTTTAGTCTATAAGTTTCAGATCTCAGGTGAAATTAGGATCTGGAGCTCTACTAAATAGACCCTAAGGAATCTTGTAGTTCTAATCAATGTAAGGATTTCTATATTGTTTTTTGCTTTTAAATTGCACTAGACCTACGTCCAGATAACATGTTTCAACAAAATTTCAAAGCTAGGCTCAGGCATCATTGCATAATATTCTCGCACCATTGTCACATCCTTTTGGCGGCTGCTTTACCGTGGCATGTTATTTCTCTTGTACTTTTGGCTCGTGTATTTTTTTCAAACTCCTGACCCATGTGTATTTCGCTCAAGATGGCTTCCGTCTCCACTCGACTGATTTCTTTGCTGAAATCAAATTATTCCTTCTTTCATAAATGTTTCAGCAGGAACCCAACTCATCTATCTAGCTGATCATAGCTTTGATACATACGTCTTCATACCAAACCATTGTGGAGACTAAACAGAATAGACATGCTAAGTGAATTCAAGGTCAGAACCACCAAGAGATAACGTGATAAGTGAATCAGCAGAGCTCAAATCTGTTTAAGTCCAAACAATTCACAACGTATTTTGTTTTGCATGCTCATTAATACCAGAAATCCAGAATCCACTGCTAAATGTTTGCATTGCGTTTTGTTTCTATTCTCTACAAGTTTCTAGAAAGAGCAGAAAAGAACAAGGGAAATTACTATTCTTACATCAAAGGAACAAAAATAAAGAATGCCAGAATTAGAAGTTTGCACAGATTTTTTTTTCTCTTGCAAAGAACGGCGAAATTGTGCTTAACATATATCCAACAAAGGAAGAATATAAAATATAAAATAGGGGAATCAATCCTCTACATTTGTTTCACTAAATTAAACATTGTTCATTTAGGCACTAGATGCTAGACGGGCTGCGCACCAACGCCTAGCGCCTAATCACCGATTAGGTGGGCTAGGCAGCCGCCTAGGCAGAATAAATCAGCTAGTTAAGAGGGTGTAGCTTAGTGCCTAGGCGGTGCCTGGTGGAACACTGAAATTAAGTGCACCAGTCGTTAGGGGTAGTTCAATTAGGCACAAAGAAATCAGTCTGGCATTATACAACTCAAAGGGTAATCCTAACTCTCAAGTGCAACTGTCCAAAGGAGGAAATCTGTATCTTGCACCAAGGATTTGTTTGGAGTAGCTGAATTTTGAATGATTTGAATTTTCTATAGAATAAGCTACTTTGTTAGGGTCCTAGCAAACTAGCCACGTTTGAGCTCCTAACATGTGAATCTCTAGTGCCACTAATCAGTTTCCTAACAAGCATGAATTTTTAGGTGGTGTTTACAACATTAGATTCACATGTGTTGATGGAAAGTTCAATCCCCGTAGTGATTTTGGCCACTAGTCGAAAGTCAAAGCCGTAATGAAGTAACCAATGAGCAATTGAAACAGCACTTGAAATGATATGGGTAATTCATTCAGCTCAAAATAAAATAGGCAAGCCACAATGAAGTAAATACTCCTAAAAGACAAGTACACATCAGTTGGAAGTTAAAAAAAGGAAATGAAGGGCTGGCACAAAAGAGGCAGCTAATACAGTCAAAACCCTGTTTGCTCAAAATACCATAATATAAAATAGTTGCAGAAGCAATGAGACATCAAATGAGCAGTAGGGCAGCAAAATTAAGACAATCTAGTTTCTTCAGAGATATCCACAATTGAAACTGGGATCACATTATGAGCAATAAGATCACTAGAAGTTCTACCGCTGAAATCAATATTTGAAAAAGATATTACCATGAATGAACATTAACTAATAGAGCAATCGAGCATCAGAGCATGAGGTGCCGTGTTATCAGAAGCCGAAAGATTCTGCAATATCTCTGTTCGAAGGAGTCAATGCTGGATTTTGGTAGGCACTTTCCCAGCACAAACTGCAACATAAGCATCAGCGAGCCCAGGAACAGCGTCCTTGTGAGGGTCAATGTATTTTGCTATGAAATCCTTGTCGACAGCAGAAAATATTGTGTAAAAACAAGCACTTTTCTTCCACAATCCCTTCGTATGCAGGATCTTTAAGACATAATGCCGCGGCACCATCCGCTTCTCCAGGCTGTAAATGAGCAGCACGGGCCTCTCCACAATGTACTCTGGCTCCAAGCCAACCTTAGTGACCATGAACTCTATCTTGTGGCGAAGATTCTCCTCGGATAGTTGAAGAATGTCTGGCCGCTGGCAGATCGAGGCGCCGAGCTTGTCCTTGGAGCAACCAAGAGTGCTGCTCAAGAACTCTATCTTGCAGCGAAGTTTCTCCTCGGATAGTTCAAGAATCTGTGGTTGCCTGCAGACTGCAATGCCAAGCTTGTCCTTGGAGCAACCGAGAGTGCTCCTCAAGAACTCTATCTTGTCTGCGAAGGTTCTTGTCGAAAGTCTAAGAATATTTGGGCGATTGGCATCGCAACACCGAAGTTTGTCCATGGAACAACCAAGAGCGCTCCTCAAGAACTCCAACCTCGCAGCAACCTGGTCTTCGGTGACACACAGAGCCATGACCACCGCGTGCTTGAAAGCATATGAGGTGCGGGCACACCGAGCTTCTCGGCGCAGAAGACAAACGCCTTCACCCGCTCTGGATTGTACGAGAGCAGCCTTGGGGAGGTCTTTGACATCTTGACAATATCACAAACACTTAGGCCGCACTCAAGGCAAAGGCGATGTTGGGCTTAACCACCTTCTCAAGGTTGGCTTTGAGGATGCGGTTGTTACCCTTCACGTTCGGAGGAGCTTGTCGAAGGAGCCGAAGAAGGATCGAACTCGAGCCTCGAGGCGACGCCGCAGAGCGGAGTGGCATGGCGCCGCCGACTGGAGGAAGCAGGCGATCTAGGGATCAGACAGCCGAGGCGGTCGCGGACGGAGGAGAGGCGGCGGCGATGTTGTCCACCCCGAGCCGAGGAGCGATGGATCGGCGCGACGAGCGGCGGGCGATGTCGGGGCGGGAGAAGCCCACGGAAAGTAGGGCAAGCACTGTCAGCTTGGAGGCGACTTGAGGTGGGAGATCTTCTTGGACGCTTTGAGCGCCGGCGCCGGGTGAGGCCAGTCAGTGCCGACGAGGTAGTCCTCGGTGAGAAGGGGTTTGGTGGCGGTGGTGGAGAGGAGGAGAGTGCGGAGGGGAGGGAAGACGAGGTGAGGAGGTTGAGGGGTGAAGAAGCGCAGATGAGCTTCCGGATGTGGAGCATGATGGCCACGGCGGCAGCTAGGAGGGTTTCTCTTGGCACCGTCGATGGTATTTTGGGCGGGCAAGCAGTACATCTTGGTAGGCTGGTAAGTGGTAACGCCATGGCGCCCTTAACTCGGTTACTCGCTTCCCCTCATTTTTATTTGTTTTGCCACCGTAAGTTAAGGTTTTTTTTTTGGTTTTCTTTTGCGAGGAAAAAAGAGCTACATTAATTACTCGAAAGCAAGATTACTTTTCTGAGCAATAAGATACTGAACACAGAGAAAAATATGATCTCCACACCATTGAGCGTTTTGCATGCATTACTAGATGCGCCAGTTCATGATCTACCTTATTTTGCTCTTTTCTCACATATTTTAGCTCAAAGTTAAAATAGACAAGGGCCTCTTTATGCACCTCTATGATCACAAATTGATGTTTTGATCTCTGATCCTTCGCCATCTTCATCAACTGAACCAAATCATAACAATCAGATTCAATAATGGTTGTTGGTTTCCGGATTCATTCTCGCCGCCAATGAGAGACCCATCAAACAAGCATTTGTATTCCACATCCTCAAAGATCGATCCTTTAATAATCATTGTCAAGAAGAAAGTAAAACCTTACCCCTTGATCTCGAATGACAGACTTATCTTGGCATCGCCGAGGAGGCCGAGAACACACCATCAACATTCGGTTTAACCCAGCCATCTAGGGTGGAATCTAGCGTCGAGACATGTTAAATATTTCCTCCTTTTTAAGATAGCTTGCGATCGCAACAAGGTGCTTCTTTCCTTCGATCGTAATTGATTTTGGTTTGATGGCAAGTAATCGCTCCTCGCCAATAAGAAGTGCGAAGTTGAAATAGAGAAGCTAGAAGCACCATGGATTAATTCATTTCATATTTGCCAATAACGCCATAGCAACAAAAGAAATTTAGCTCCATCATCCATCGAGAACGAATCCAAAGAAAAGAATGAGCCATCTGGACCGTAAAATTGCAGCCCATGTTCTTGTGGGAGCAACCATTCATTTCTTATAGCACTCGTAAAGAACAATTAATTATAGCATGAAATCCTATTTCCTCCTCACCTCCACAAACTTCACGTGTACTACTAGTAGCTATTTTACGCTTCCATTTATTCTTTCAAGATGGTAAACCATCCTTAGCAGATGCTAGGCAAAAACTTTAAGTTTTTGAGGAAACGGAAGCTGACACAGTTTTCTCCACATTAAACACTGACTAACAGATCCCTTTTGCGCAATTTTACCATTAAGTAGGCTAAAGGGTCACATGTGCTTCGCCATGCCGTTAGACCGGTCGACCGTGGAAATAATCCAATGGTGAACAGCTATAAGAATACGGCGTCCCTTCCATCCATTCGATCGTGAACTGTCGAGAAGTGGTGGAACTAGAAAATTTTTCAATAGAGGTGCACACTTCACACGCATAATTCTATTGTCTTGTGTAACTGTTTCGCAATATCATAAATCCAACACTTATATTTGAAATTTGCTAAAAATACAATACAAATAGTTCTAAGGTTTTAGAAGTGCTAAACCACCAAAATCGGAATCAATTCAGTTAACAAATTTGATCCATGAAAAGGTGATGTCCGGACGTTTTTCAAACTTTTGGGCATGTCGGCATGCATACCCGACCCGACACAGATTCACCCTACGCCAAGAAACCCTTGAATGGCCTTTATCGTACCATCTGAGGGCCTTTCCATCAGTCAATTTAGGATCAATACCCTAGATTGTATAGCATTGTTAGAAGAAAGTTTACAACCATTGCTGAGGTTCTATCAACATCACAACCAAACATTTCATGGCGAAGGTCACTGATTAGACCGAAGTTAGTGGCGTGGAGTGAATTACTTTCACGTATCGCTAACATTAATCTAACGCAGATTGATGATGAGTTCCACTGGAATTTATGCCAAAATGGCCAATTCTTGGTGAAATCACATTATCAAGCATTGATTAAAAGCGATGTGCCAAATTTAAACAAACGATTATGGAAGCTTAAAGTTCCACTAAAAATCAAGGTGTTTTTGTGGTATCTTAGGAGAGGAGTTATTCTGACTAAAGACAATATAGCAAAATGCAATTGGCAAGGTTGCAGAACATGTTGCTTTTGTCAAGAACCTGAGACAATTAGGCATTTGTTCTTTGATTGCCGCTTTGCACACACTGTTTGGAACTTAATATATTTGGCCTTTGGAATATCCAGTCCAACGTGCGTCGCTAGTATGTTTGGAAGTTGGCTAGGGGATTTTGGTCCAACTGTTAGAAACCTAGTTCTTCTTAGCGCTGCAGCTACTGTTGGTCTATATGGCTAAGTAGGAATGATAGTGTCTTTCAAAAGAAAACCAACTCTTCTCCTTTGCAGGTTATTTTTGCTATTACCCACTGGCTACGTAAGTGGGCTGTGTTGCAGAAGGTGGAGATACGAGCTACTTTGGAGGAGGCTACTCAATGCTTGGTACAGGTGGCCAAGGACTTCTATTCCCGGGCACATGGGTGGCGGTCTAGTCTTCGGATTATTGATCATTAGTGTGCGTGTTCCCTTTTATTCATGATTGGCTGTGTGCTTCACGTTAAGCAGAGGCTAGAAGCAATTTTAAGGACTTGTATTATCTCGATGTAATGTTCTTGAAATTAATAAAATTCTTCCATTTTCCAAAAAATCAATTCTAGCAGTTCTAAAGCAAAACCATCATCTTCGTTAACAATTCAAGTAGGTCCAAAACGCATCAACATGCTAAAGTATTACAAACTGGTTGAATTTCTTATTGTAACTGTAGATAATATACAGTATCAACACATGAAAGTATTACCTTTTTACTTGTTTCCATACTTTTCCACCTTTCAAAGAAGCTGGTAAATTCTTCTTCTGAAGAGGAAAAGGTGGGCATTTTCTGATATTTTTTTTGTAATTCATGGCCCTCTTTGGGGGCTTTTATTATAGACAACATATTGTACAAACGTTTATATTATATATATCTAGAAGTTGCAAGTTTCAAAGATAGTTGCAAGTATTATTGTGATACAAACTATGGCATGAAGTATTAGCAATTTGTCGATTATCGATGGATGTTTGCATTGTTTCTTTCGCCAGTCCATGAGCTGCTACATTTGCTTGTCTTGAAATATGCATCAGCCAAGTGCAATACAACCAAGCAAACTAGTGTCCCGTATGAATTTGTATGAAGTATGCCTTATGATTTGGCACTAATTTTCTAGTTGCAAAACCATTCGTCCATTCGGTGGTAAGAAAAAGTTTGAGAGGTGCTTTTGTGGTATTCTTTTGCAAGATGTACAAACATTAAAGTATGAATGAAGGGTAGATGATGGTTACTTACCTCTTCATTTGCTTCAAATTTTGTGCAACTTGTGTGAAAGCATCTAGGCCCCTAAATTTAAATATGTGTTTTGGTAATTGATAACAATGGAGTTTTAATGTACTAATGTTTTTGAGTTGAGTTGTTTAAGTACAGGTTGATTATAAAGTGATGGAGAAAAGAATATCAAAATAGAAGATCAATGCATGAAGGAAAATTGACTCAGGTATAATATATAAGGACCTTTTCATAGTTTTACCGATCTCGGTGATTGAAGAAAAAGATCGGATTACTAGAATAGGTGACGTACTATTAAGAGGGGTCATTGTCGCAAATTTGGCGTCAAGAAATAGTGCTAAGGCTCAAATCTTTTGATTTAGTATCTCTAGGGTTAGCAATTGAAAAACAAATTAAAAAGAGATAAAAAGGGGTACTGGACTCTCATGGGCGGTATGACCGCACACCCTGCGGTATGACCGGCCTGCGGTATGACCGCACACCCTACAGTGTGTTTTTTCCAGAAAGGGTGATTTCTCGAAATCAAGCTTGCGGTATGACCGCACACCCTGCGGTATGACCGGCGAGCGGTCATACCGCACGCTTTGCGGTAGCACCGGCCTAGTGTCCGTTAGACACTGACCAGTGCATTAAATTTGTTGCCAGTGACCGTTGGTCACAGAGGTGCGGTAACACCGGCCTTGGGTGCTGTAACACCGCCTCCCTCGCACGTTTTTAGCAACTTTTGGGCAACGGCTCTATTTGGTTGGTGAGGGTTATAAATACCCTTCCACCTGCCATCTACAGTACTTCTTGGACCTCATTGAATACTCTTGAGCCCTAGTTGATCTCTCACACCTCTTGAGCTTGATTTGCACACTTTGAGAAGAGTTGAGAGAAAAATAGAGTGAAGCATTAAGTGTTTGAGCCTTAGTCACTCTAATTGACTTCAAGCAAGCGTCGATACTCATTACTCTTGGAGGTTGCCGCCTCCTAGACGGCTTGGAGGCGTGTGGCTCCGGTGATCTTCACAAAGAAGCTTGTGTGAAGGCCCGGACGATTGTGAAGGCAAGGAGCTCGCCTACCCGGAGCGGGGAAGAGCTACCTCTAGTGATCGGGGAAGGCTCAAGCAAGTGGAGCCGGCTTGAAGGTTTTTCAAGTCACCTCAACGTGGAGTAGGGGAGACCGGCAAGTCTCCGAGACCACGGGATAAAAATCCAAGTGTTCCTCATTTGTGGTTTGCATTGTTATTACTTTTGATCTAATACTAGCAATTTGATCCTTTTAGTGTTACTTGCATAAGTCTTGAATTGTCTCTAGTAAATTGATCATTATTGTGTTGCTTGTGTTGCCATTGATATATTTGAGTAGAGATTTTAGTTGGTGATCACTAAAATTGCTCAACATTGATATTGCCATACTTGTCACTTGTGCTTAGAAATATTAATCTTGACCTTAGCAATTATAATTTAAAAACCTCCTATTCACCCCCCCTCTAGTCGGTATCCTTGATCCTACAAGTGGTATCAGAGCGAGGACTCTTATTTCGGGATTCACCGCCTAAGAGTAAGGATGGCTAGTGATGGGGTGTCAATAGGCAAGGCGCCATTTTTCGATGGCACAAATTATGCATATTGGAAAATTCGCATGACCGTTTATCTTAAGGCCATGAGCCCAAGCATATGGAGAATTGTACATGAAGGTATCGCTCCGGGAGCTAATCCCCCACTTACAACGGAACAAATTGAGCGAAACATTCATCTCAATGCTCAAGCTATGAACGCTCTATTTGGTGCTTTGAACGCGGATGAGTTCAATCGAGTGAGCAACCTCGAAACCGCTCATGAGATTTGGACAACCCTCTCGGAAATTCATGAGGGCACATCCTCGGTCAAAGAAGCCAAATTGCATATGCTTCGGATCAAATATGAGAGTTTTATCATGTTACCTCATGAGAACATTAATGAAATGTACTCACGGTTAAATAACATAGTAAACGAACTTAAAGGCCTTGGTGCGTCACTAACCGACTTTGATATTGTTCGAAAGATGCTTAGGGCCCTTCCGGAGAAATATGAGACATTGGTTACTTTATTCCTAAACTCGCCGGAATTGCCAAGGATGACGCCAACCGGACTTCTAGGTAATCTCATCACAAATGAGCTATACAAGAAAGACAAGGAAGAATTGTTAGAACAAAGCTCATCAAAGAAGAAAAACATCGCCTTCAAGGCAAAGGCGGAGTCAAGTGATGAGGACTCCGAAGATGAAGACACCGAGGAGGAAATGGCACTCCTCGTGAGAAGGATGAAGAAATTTATGAGAAGGCGATCGATCTTTAGCGGTTCGCAAAGGTACAAGAAAGGGCAAAATTCTAACACTAACCATTATGCTAATATTCGGTGTTATGAATGTGATGAAAAGGGACATATCGCCTCGCATTGCCCCAAGAAGAAGGATGACAAAGACAAATCACCCAAGAAGAAGAAATTCCTTCAAGGTAAAAAGAAGCTATTCAAGAAGTTTCAAAAGGACGGCAAGGGTGAAGCTCACATTGGGGAATGGGATTCCGAAGAAGAATATTCGGACTCCGATTCATCCGAAGACGAAGCACCTTCAAAGAAGAAGGGACTCGCCGGTATTGCTATCAAAGAGGCTTCGTCGCCCTTCGTCACTCCTTTATGCCTTATGGCTAGAGGAGAAACTAAGGTAAATCCTAATGAAGATAGTGAACCGTCATATGATGAACTCATGGATATGCTTGAGGATTTGAATGAATATCTTGGCAAAGAAAAATCAAAATCAAGGGTCTTGAGAAAAGAATTTCTTTCTCTCAAGGATTCTTATGAGGAGCTAAAGGAAGCTCATGAAATTCTCCTTGCCAAGAATATTCCAAAATCGACAAATGATCTGGGTATTGAATGCAATATTATAGATGATTTGCCTTGACTAGAAAATAGCTCACTTCATGTAGTAAAATCAAGCATATCTACTTCTTGTGATGATTTAGTTGATTTGCCATGTTCTAGTGCAAACTCATGTAATAAAAATTTGATTGTTGAAAACAATGAGCTTAAAGAACAAGTAAATAAACTAAACAAAAGCTTGGATAGATGTTTTAAGGGTAAAGAAACACTAAATAAAATCTTGGGTAGTCAAAGATGCTCATATAATAAAGAAGGATTAGGATATATCCTAAAAGGAACAAGAAAATAAGTAACAAAGCTCCGCTTTGTGAAATCGAATGGTAAATTTTGTTTTAAGTGTCATGAAGTAGGACATCTAGCAAATGATTGTGCCTTGAGCAAAGCATCTAAGGAAAATGTTCATGATTCATGTTATATGCTTAAAAGAGATAGAAATGGTAAAGTCTTTGCTAAATTTGTTGGGACCCCGATAATTGGCCAAAGAAAGAAAGCCGTTTGGGTTCCCAAAACCTTGGTCACTAACCTCCAAGGACCCAAACAAATTTGGGTACCTAAAAAGGTTTGATTTTCTTTTGTAGGTGAACTACAAGACCGGTGGACGGCATTGGGTGTTGGATAGTGGATGCAGCCAACACATGACCGGTGACCGAAAGATGTTCACCACCTTTGATTCGGGAAATGGACAAAATGACAAGATCATATTTGGTGATAATAGCAAAGGAAAGGTATTGGGCTTAGGTAAAATTGCTATATCAAATGACCTTTCCATTTCAAATGTATCATTAGTTGAAACATTGAATTTCAATTTGCTATCCGTTGCTCAAATTTGTGATCTTGATCTTATTTGCACATTCTCTAAAAATGATGTTGTTATTACAAAAGAAAACGATAATTCGCTAGTGTTTAAAGGATTTAGATTTGGAAATTTATATTTAGTTGATTTCACTTCAAATGACTCATGTCTTCAAACTTGCTTAATGGCAAAAACCTCTTTAGGATGGTTATGGCATAGAAGACTAGCTCATGTTGGAATGATTCAACTTAAAAAGCTATTCAAAAATGATTTAGTTGTGGGCTTGAAGGATGTGAAGTTTGAGAAAAATCGACTTTGTAGTGCTTGTCAAGCCGGTAAACAAGTCGCTAGTTCTCATCCCTCAAAGAGTATCATGTCCACATCTAGACCATTAGAGCTCTTACACATGGATTTGTTTGGCCCGACAACCTATAAGAGCATTGGGGGTAATTCTTATTGCTTAGTTGTTGTTGATGACTATTCTAGATATACATGGGTTTTCTTCTTAGATGATAAATCCGAAACCTCAAATATTTTCAAAAGGTTTGCAAAAAGGGCTCAAAACGAGTTTGATTTTATAATAAAGAAAATCCGTAGTGACAACGGTTCCGAGTTCAAAAATACAAGAATTGAAGATTATTGTGATGAAATCGGAATAAAGCACGAACTTTCCGCAACCTATACTCCGGAACAAAATGGAGTTGTGGAACGGAAAAATCGTACATTAATTGAAATGGCAAGAACAATGTTAGATGAGTATGGTACGTCCGATAGTTTTTGGGCGGAAGCCATTAATACCGCTTGCCATGCTACAAATAGACTCTACTTGCATCGACTCTTGAAAAAGACCTCTTATGAGCTTCTTGTTGGAAGAAGGCCGAACATTTCTTATTTTAGAGTATTCGGTTGCAAATGCTATATCTTGAAAAAGGGTGTTCGGCTTTCCAAATTTCAAAGTCGTTGTGATGAAGGGTTCTTATTAGGTTACTCCTCAAATAGTAAAGCTTATCGAGTCTTTAATAAAAATAAAGGTTTTGTTGAAGAAACATGTGATGTTGAATTCGATGAGACTAACGGCTCTCAAGAAGAGCAAGAAAATTTGGATGATGTAGGTGAAGAAGGCCTAAGAGAAGCAATGAAGAATATGGCGTTAGGAGAAGTGAAGCCGGAGGTTGTCATGGAGAATCAACCCTCATCTACTCAAGTCGAGCCTTCAACCTCCGCAACTCCAAGTCAAATTCAAAACATCGATGAAGATGACAAAAACAATGATCGACAAGCCCAACCTCTACCTCAACGAATTCATCACGGTCTCTCCAAGGATCACCCGATAGACCAAATATTGGGTGACGTGAGTAAGGGTGTTCAAACTCGATCTCGTGTCGCCTCTTTTTGTGAGCATTATTCCTTCGTGTCATCATTTGAACCCACTCATGTAGAAGAAGCATTAGATAATCCGGATTGGGTAAATGCAATGCACGATGAATTAAATAACTTTGCTCGTAATGATGTATGGACATTAGTAGAAAGACCTAAAGAGCATAACGTAATTGGCACTAAATGGGTTTTTCGAAATAAACAAGATGAAAATGGTATTGTAGTTAGAAACAAAGCTAGATTAGTGGCGCAAGGTTTCACTCAAATTGAAGGATTAGATTTTGGTGAAACTTTCGCACCCGTAGCTAGATTGGAAGCCATTAGAATTTTGCTTGCATTTGCATCAAGTTTTGACATTAAGTTATATCAAATGGATGTAAAGAGTGCATTCTTAAATGGACAAATATCCGAGTTGGTATTTGTCGAACAACCTCCCGGTTTTGAGAATTCAAAGTATCCCAATCATGTGTACAAACTCTCTAAGGCGCTATACGGACTCAAACAAGCTCCTAGAGCATGGTATGAGCGACTTAGAGATTTTCTACTCTCAAAGGGTTTCAAAATTGGGAAGGTTGATACAACGCTCTTTACAAAAATAATTGATGATGAATTCTTTGTATGTCAAATATATGTTGATGATATCATTTTTGGTTCTACTAATGAAGATTTTTGCAAAGAATTTGGTGACATGATGTCTAGGGAGTTCGAAATGTCGATGATCGGGGAGTTGAGCTTCTTCCTTGGACTTCAAATCAAGCAACTCAAGAATGGGACGTTCGTGAGCCAAACCAAGTACACGAAGGATCTTCTCAAAAGGTTTGGCATGGAGGACGCAAAGCCAATCAAGACTCCAATGGCATCAAACGGGCATCTCGACTTAAACGAGGGAGGTAAACCGGTAGATTTAAAGCTTTATAGGTCTATGATTGGTAGTTTGCTTTACCTTACCGCATCTAGGCCCGATATTATGTTTAGTGTTTGCATGTGTGCTCGTTTTCAAGCTTCTCCAAAAGAATGCCATTTAGTTGCCGTAAAGAGAATTCTAAGATATTTAAAATTTTCCTCAAACATAGGGTTATGGTATCCTAAAGGTGCAAAATTTGATTTAATTGGATATTCGGATTCGGACTATGCGGGTTGTAAAGTGGATAGAAAAAGCACCTCTGGGAGTTGCCAATTGCTAGGTAGATCCCTAGTTTCATGGTTCTCCAAGAAACAAAACTCCGTAGCCTTATCCACCGCCGAAGCCGAATACATATCCGCCGGTAGTTGTTGCGCTCAATTGTTATGGATGAGGCAAACTCTAATGGATTATGGAATTAATTTTAAAAGGATGCCTCTCTTATGTGATAATGAAAGTGCGGTTAAAATAGCCAATAATCCCGTTCAACACTCAAGAACAAAACACATTGATATCCGTCATCATTTCTTGAGAGATCATGTGAGTAAAGGAGATATTGAGATTAGTCATATTCGAACCGAAAATCAACTAGCGGATATACTCACCAAACCCTTAGATGAGGCTAGGTTTTGCAAATTGAGAAATGAGTTAAATGTCATTGATATCTCTAATGTGGCATAAATGAAATTCTTTTGGTTGCAAATTGGATTTTGTTTGGTTTGTCGTTCTTTCAAGTGAGTCCCACATTTAGGGGGAGGAATATGCAATTCATATATATATCACATCTCCTAAATGTGATAAATTGAAGATTGTGCCATAAGTATCTTAAAAGGATAAAACTAGGCCTTTATAAGTCAAAATTATTTGGAAATAATCTATTTTGGATTTACAAAGTTCAAAGTTTCTTAAGAATCTCATTTACAATCTATTTATATAAACCTCATCGTTTGAAACTTCTATACTACTATATCCTCTTATGTTGATAATCAAAACAAAACTTTTGTTCTTAAAAGGGCTTGTTAAAATCAAAATCTAGATCTATATTGATCTAAGTAAGGCACAAATTGAGTCATGCAAATGGAACTAGAATTAAACATACCTCTAGTTCTCTAAATTGTGCTTTCGACTCAAAAAGGTCAAGAATGCATGAGTATTTGATTTCTTCGAGAAATGTCATTTATTTGTTTGTCTTTGGTGAAAAATACTCAAATAAGTGATATATCCACAAATATCTTCAAAGCTGAGCTTTTGGTCTTTTGGTGATTTCTTTGTAATGTTTGTGGTCTGCCACATGCGGTTGCACCGCTACCCTTGCGGTAGCACCGCATGCGCGGTATGACCGGCCATACCTGCGGTCATACCGACCGTACGGGTGGGGTTCGACCATGTGCGGTCCAACCGTGGCCCTCTTCCCTGCCCAGACTCTTCCTCCTATTCTCATTTGCTTTCCCCACTCTCTCTCTCTCTCTCTCCTCTCAAGAACACCTCCACCTCCTAAATTTCCCAATCCGTGATTTCTTGATTTGAGGCCCTACTCTTCAATCCCTTGCTCCTCTCTCGTGCACCGGATTCAAGGTACTCATCCTCTCCCTCTCCTTCTCTTTCTCCTTGAAGTTTCATGCCCTAAGGACCTTCTTCTCCAATCTAGGTTTAGATGCATAATGTGGCAAAAATACGCGAATCGATTGAAAATCTTGATGAGAAATGGGTAAATGGATGTGTTCCAATGATCATTTTCAATTTTTATTGGCCCGATCCATCTACTTCACTCACTTGTGCACATTTCTTGCAAATTAAGCCCTACGGTACGGTAATATCAAGCACCTCTTTGCGGTAGCACCAAGATGGTGATAACATCACACCCTAGCGGTAGTACCAAGACTTGCACCGCTTCACGGCCATAAAGCAAACTTTCCGCATATTCTTGTCACATTTAGTGTATTTAACCTGTCTCGGGGCATTTCACCTCTCGTCTCATATGTATCTCTATTCCTTTCTATCATCTCAGTTACCATGCCAAGGACCAAGAACCTTCCCCCTCGCGGTAGCGGGGTGATCCGAAAATCCACCCGGGGTCGAGGTGTTCCCACTCCACATGACAGTGACAGTGAGGACTCAGAAATTCGAAGGGCAAGGGATCTTGACATCCGAAGGAGAGTAAGAAAAGAATTAGCCGGCTCATCTCATGGAGGAAAAGGAAAGGAGCAAGCCGCTTCAGAATCCAGTGAGGAGGATGATAGCATGGATGTTGATTTTGAGGAAGAAAATGGAAGTGAAGACGAGAGTTCGGAACACGAAGAAGAAAATTTTGAAGGTTTTCAGCCATCAATGGATCTGAGGAAGATTAAAGGAGATCAATATTTTTCCTTCCGCCAAGCAAATCAGTTCATGCTTCCTCGATCTGCAACCCAAAACAAGTTCCGAACCCTCTTCCAGGAAAAGGTATATCACGAAATCTATTTAAATAAAGAGTTTGCTGAACACAAATGGGTTAGCTGGGAGCACATCAGGAAGATACCCCTATTTGTTGGAGTGCAAGAGTTGTTTCATGGAGCAGATGTGGCATCATTTGTGAGCATGAAGTGTGATTATAATGAAGAGTTGGTTCGCCAATTTTATGCCACCGTCCATGTTTCCGATGCATTTGATAAGATTTCTTGGATGACTGAATCTGCGGTATATTCAGTGACTAAAGAGGAGATTGAGCATGTTTGGGGTGTTCATCACAATGGTCAGCACAAAATCCACAGCGCCTCTATTCTATCCTTGGCTGAGCAACTTGCTTTCTATGACCCATCTGCCCGTATCAGGAGGCCCGGCAAGATGGAAAATCTTCTCCCCACAGCTAGTCTCATTAACAAAATAGTGAGAGTTACCATTCACCCCAAGAGTGGTAATTTTGACATGATTCGAGGCTTTGCGTGGAATATAATGGACAAAATCATGAAAAGGGAGCGGTTTGATGTCGTTGATTTCATTCTTCGAGAGATATCTTCCTCTGCTGGAGACCGCGGCAAGAGAATTTACTTCGCACCATATATCATGATGATTATCAAGAGGGTGACGGGGTTCCGTGGTGGCTGTGGCGGCGTGCACAAGCCGTATAAGCCAAGAGAATTTGGTCCACTTAGTCAGCGTGGTCAATCATCATCTCAGCCTCCTCCTCCAGCTGTCAGTGAAGGTCAAGAAGAGGCTCCTGCATTTCTCTATTCTGGCATGGCTCATGATAATTTTGAAACATTGCAAAATGCCATGATGAGCGGTTTTGCGAGCCTACGTACCGATATGATGGACAACTTTTCTAGAATGGAGGCGTCTCAGGCTCAAACTCGTCAGGCTCTTGAGGATGTTAGAGGGCAAGTGCAAAACATTGACTCCCAGATCACCGGTCTTCGTTCTTCCTTTGACGAGTATCGTCGTTATGGCTCCCGTTATTCATCTCGTCGTCATCATCCTTCGTCGTGAGTCTCTCCTTTTTGGTATTTGATGCCAAAGGGGGAGAAATAGTTGGAAGAAGATTAGCCGCCGAGGATTAGCTTATATTTACCTTACTATCTTGTTGTAAGCTAATAAACCTCGTTTATCGTCTTGGTTATGTTGTCTTATCTTTTGCGTGATGTTGGATGACATTGTCTTGGTTTTAGTTGAACTCTTGTGGATGCTTTTAAATTTAAATGTTCTCCTTGCTATTATTTTGTGTTACTCATATTGCTTACATGTGTACTGCACATTATTGATAATGTTGTTCTCTCCTTGGTTCCAAAATCTAAATGAAACTCTGCTGAAATTTTTTTCAACACTCTCACTTGTGCCAAAACTAAAGCTTTCATCTCTCATGCACATGTAGGGGGAGTTTCTTAGCTAAAAATTGATGATATGTTGCCATTGTAACTCTTTTATCTTTAAAGGCAATATTGTTTAATCAAATTATCTCGGGCTTACAACTTAATTCCTTAAGTTGTTAAACTCAAAAACTTCACTTTAACTTATCTTCTTAAAAGGATTGTCATCAATTACCAAAAAGGGGGAGATTGAAAGCATCTAGGCCCCTAAATTTAAATATGTGTTTTGGTAATTGATAACAATGGAGTTTTAATGTACTAATGTTTTTGAGTTGAGTTGTTTAAGTACAGGTTGATTATAAAGTGATGGAGAAAAGAATATCAAAATAGAAGATCAATGCATGAAGGAAAATTGACTCAGGTATAATATATAAGGACCTTTTCATAGTTTTACCGATCTCGGTGATTGAAGAAAAAGATCGGATTACTAGAATAGGTGCCGTACTATTAAGAGGGGTCATTGTCGCAAATTTGGCGTCAAGAAATAGTGCTAAGGCTCAAATCTTTTGATTTAGTATCTCTAGGGTTAGCAATTGAAAAACAAATTAAAAAGAGATAAAAAGGGTCATGGACTCTCATGGGCGGTATGACCGCACACCCATGCAGATGACCGACTGCATGGTATGACCGCACACCTACTGTGTGTTTTTTCGAAAGGGTGATTTCTCGAAATCAAGCTTGCGGTATGACCAAGACACCCTGCAGTATGACCGTGAAGCGGTCATACCAAGACGCTTCTTGATAGCACCGCCTAGTGTCCGTTAGACACTGACCAGTGCATTAAATTTGTTGCCAGTGACCGTTGGTCACAGAGGTGCGGTAACACCGGCCTTGGGTGCGGTAACACCGCCCTCCCTGCACGTTTTTTAGCAACTTTTGGGCAACGGCTCTATTTGGTTGGTGAGGGTTATAAATACCCTTCCACCTGCCATCTACAGTACTTCTTGGACCTCATTGAATACTCTTGAGCCCTAGTTGATCTCTCACACCTCTTGAGCTTGATTTGCACACTTTGAGAAGAGTTGAGAGAAAAATAGAGTGAAGCATTAAGTGTTTGAGCCTTAGTCACTCTAATTGACTTCAAGCAAGCGTCGATACTCATTACTCTTGAGGTTGCCGCCTCCTAGGCGGCTTGAGGCGTGTGGCTCGGTGATCTTCACAAAGAAGCTTGTGTGAAGGCCGGACGACAGAAGGCAAGGAGCTCGCCACGGAGCGGGAAGAGCTACCTCTAGTGATCGGGAAGGCTCAAGCAAGTGGAGCCGGCTTGAAGGTTTTTCAAGTCACCTCAACGTGGAGTAGGGGAGACCAAGCAAGTCTCCGAGACCACGGGATAAAAATCCAAGTGTTCCTCATTTGTGGTTTGCATTGTTATTACTTTTGATCTAATACTAGCAATTTGATCCTTTTAGTGTTACTTGCATAAGTCTTGAATTGTCTCTAGTAAATTGATCATTATTGTGTTGCTTGTGTTGCCATTGATATATTTGAGTAGAGATTTTAGTTGGTGGTCACTAAAATTGCTCGACATTGATATTGCCATACTTGTCACTTGTGCTTAGAAATATTAATCTTGACCTTAGCAATTATAATTTAAAAACCTCCTATTCACCCCCCCTCTAGTCGGTATCCTTGATCCTACATTGTGTTAGGAGGGAAAGCATAGAAACATTGCTTAAGAGTGTTGATTTGGTCAGAGATAAGAGCATTTTGGTCCTTAAATTATGTTGGATCATTTTGGTCCATCAATTTCACCCCTAGTCGAAAAAGATGCCCTTAGTGCAGTTGACACAAATACTCAAGTAGATTTAACAAAGACGATCGAATCCGTGAAGCCCAACTCCAAAAATTAGGTTCCAAAATGTACCACCAAAGCTAGATGAGTTGTTTAACTGTCTTGCACCTTTCTTACATAAAGAATGGTTTTCTTTGAACTTCCATGGACAATATGCCATACACTATAAGATTACCTAGTTAATTATCCCAGATTATACATTGATTTGTACATATAAATTCTAACATGCATTTATGATTCAGACCTAGGCTATCAAAACCGAAGACTTGGAAATATGCCATTAGTAGAGGTCATTGAGGTAGAAATAGAAGACTGAAGCCACGAGTAAAGTTATCACCAAGGTTTGTAATATCAACGAGTTTCAATTACATCGATTGGTTTCAGATGATGCTCCTCGTGTGTAACGACCCCCATTTTTACATAAATGCAAAAATGGAAATCTCATGTGCACACAGTACTAGTTCCTGGTTCAGTAGCTAGTACGCACATTTTCAACAATTGAAATCACAACCACACATTATATTAATTAACGGAAACTAATAAACACATAAATCTTACAACTCAGAGTATAAGGCAGCAAAAGAAGCAAGGCCTTGTAGTGTGCCAATCCAATCCCGCAGGCAACTGACCAGGCATAAATCCCTAGAAAGATCACATTGAAGATCCCGCATCCTGCGATGAAATAAACCTTCGAAGCTGTGCTAGCTTAACCACCTAAAACAACAAATTAAGCAAGGGTGAGTACTTTCGTATTCCACAAGACTTAAGGTGGTATTTGCAAATGCATAAGTGCAGGCCAAATCAAAGGAGGCTACTACAGTTAATTTGCATAAAGCGAAATTGAATTTGTAAATCAAGTTATTTGCAAACGGAATTTATAAGAGCAAGATTGATTAATAACAAATAAGTAAAGCATAAGTAACACTCACAGTCCTCCATGACGTGAGCGACGAACATTCCATATCCTGAAATCCATCAATGTCGGGCCTTTGACATAAAGCATAGTTGCAAAACAAATGATACCAACCCTTTTGAAAATAATAAAACATCTAACATTGGAATGACTTCACCAAGTACCCATGATCATGCCGCTAATCGATTAGATTTAAACTCGCAGAGGTGTACAACTTTACCCACAAAGAATGATCATCCTTTTGCAAGATCACACACGCCCAATAGGACATTGTGCTCGCCAAAGCGATCATACATAGCCATTACATTACCTAGACATGACTTTGATCCAGCCCGGGACGTTATTCCCTCGCCAGAGGAACAGAAACACACACACATGACGTGGTTCCTTTCACGTATACCCAACACACACCGTTCCTGTTCATGACAAGGCGTACACCGTTGCATGGGTGGAAACCCTTCCAAGCAGACCAAACCGGAATGCTTGTGCAAGCTCCCGCCTACCAATGAGCAAAGCCATGTCTAAATAACTTAGTAGGCTAAGGCTACCCCATTCTCACCCTCGTGGTTGCACGGAAATCTTGGATCAATAGCGTCCCATTGCTCGGTCCTTAAATTGACACGGGCGACACTTCACCCTACACTACGTACAATTCCTCTTGCACACCCGGCTATTGCCAATAATCGCCCACGTCAAAATCATAGTTTTATTTTGGGGTTTTTAATCAAAATACCAGCAACTAACAGTGCCATTTCCAATCATTTTCATGAAACAATTTTGATCTGATCATCTGCTTTATTGATTCTAAAGCATGGCTAAGCATGGATAATATATAATCGCATATACCCATGATGACATTAAGTAATGCCTATCCTTAATCTATGGTTATCAAGGTTCACATGTCATACATATCAAGGGAGATTTCATATGACAACAGTGTAATTACCAAAGACCACAAATTAGCGAATTTACAGAAAATAAACGTATGCATGAAACCATTTGATAAATAAAAGGAAAATTAAATACTGGGATCAATATGATCAAAGGGGTGCTTGCCTTGCTTAATCACTGTTTACGATGAGGACAGAAGTCGAAGATGATGGAGACGACGACGAGATCAACAACGTCGGGTTCTACACGTCGATCAACGGAAACATAGCAAATAATAAACTTCAAATAAGGCAAAAAGAAAATAGATAGTAAGAACAAATAAAACTCTTCACAAGAAACAGCGATTGCTCTTTATGAATTTATTTATTTTATTTTACGAATTCAAGATGCAAAAATCGGTTAAGATTAAATAGACATAATCATTTCAGGCCTAAGATGAATTCTTACCTTTAATTAGGATTCGGATTCAAAGCAACATTTAATTAATATTCTAGTTATAAAAAGCTAACTTATTGATTTAGGCTACTGGCCTTATTTACATGATATTTGAGAAGGTTCTGGTGATACAAATATCATAATAACTGATTTCTCATTTAAACTCAAAGTTCATTTATTCATATTACACACTTAAGTAATGTGAATACTTAGGGTTATTAAGCTATCAGGATTAATATACAAATCACGGTGAAATGAGATTATCTTTTCATAATACGATAGTCTATACTTTGGAGAGTTCTTCAGGGCTAATTTTATAAGTTTTAGGATTTAGACGCGACATTGTATTCATTGTTGAAAAGGCTTATGTGGCATTGTAAAGTTGACGTTATTCGGAATCGGCAAGAATATGAAGCGAATGATTATCACTTAAGGTTTTTGAACTAATAAGATTAATATGCAAACCTTAATGAAATAAGATTATTTCTATAGAATATGGTAGTATGAACTTCGCAGGGTATTTCTAAACTAGTTTTATAAGTTTTAGCATTTAGATAAGTTATTTTATTAACTGGTGAAATAGTATAAGTGATCACAACGCAAACCCTAAATCGGTCAATATTCAATTTAAGTTTGCGGCTACACTATACATGATTCTTTACTCATTTTTCAGGTGTTATCATGAAGCAACCCTAGAAATGTTTTAAAGTTGGTTTGGCATCATTTTGACTTTAATCGCAATAGATTTCCTATTTGATTATTGTTACATTTGACATATCTTTATGATAAAAGAATTTAAATTAAACTTTATTCCAAATATTTTTACGTATATATGTCCTTACTGTTTTTAGGAACTTAACATAAATTACTTTATCATTTTATGATCCTTTTTACTATTGTTTTCGTTAATGACCATACTAGGGTTTATTAATGATTGCAAAACAAATAATATAAACTTAATTCAACAATTAAGCATTTTTACATGTTTGAGTTTATTATGATTCCAGGACACATATAAATTTATTTAATGATTTTTGGAATTACATTTCTTTGAATACAACAACCTCCATAATAATGTTTATTCCTAAATTTAATTTTACTAATTGTTTTGTGACTCAAAAATTAAGTATTTTTTTATATATTTGAATACATTCTGATCCTAACATCTCATGAATATTTATTTCATCATTTCATTACTTATTAGACACAAATTCTCATTAAAACCATATTAGTACCATAATCAAGTTTAACATCAATAATTATTCTGTAACTCAAAATTTTAATATTTTTACATATTTATATTCTTTTTGATTTTAGATGAATATACAACTTTGTTTCAATGTGATTGAAACTATATTTCAAAAGATATTCAGGAATAAACTTTTAAACCGGTTGAAAAACAAACTCAAATTGGCAAATACGCTTCTGCAGTTGAAAAACGCCTTTTAGCTCAGTGCTTCTTCTACCTTGCGATTCTGACCTCCTGGCCCAACTGCACAGAGACAACAAAACAGGGCGCTGGCTTGGTTGAATGGCGACGGTGCTCCGGTGAGTCTCCGGCGACGGCGAGGACATGGGTTGGAAGAGCTCGGCGAGCCGCACAGGATGGCGTTACCGATTCAGCCGGAGGAAGACCCAGGTGAGCTGCAGCCGAGAGGGGGCGGTGGCGCTAATGGCGGCTGGCCGGAGAAGGTAAATCGAAGCACGGGAGTTGGAATGGGTAATGTTTTGAGCATCCATGGGTTACGAGGAGTCCATTTTCGGGTTTATCTCGGCCGGAGAAACACGGAGGAGCTCCGCCCACGGTGGCCGGCCATGAGGAAGACGAGCAGAAGGGGGCGGCACGATTTTGCGAATGAAGTTCCAGGGATTGTTGAGGGGTTTTACTTAGTAGCTTGTGAGGATGCTTTGGCTCAGAAGAATTTGGAAATGGGTTGCTCTATCTCCCGATTTGATTTCGGCTCGGAGCTCTGAAGCTTGCGGCAATGGAGGGAAAAGGTGCGGCTCAATTGAGCAGAGGAAAGGGAAGGATAAGAGGGAATGAAAACGCAGCTCCAGGCGATCATTTGACTCCATTTATAGCAGCGGGTGATGGAGGAATTGGCCTCGGGTAAGAGCTCGCCCAGATGGTTACTCGGCAGGAAACTTCGTCGGATGCGACAAAGGAAATGGCGGGCTAGCCGAGCTGTCTCTCCGGGTACAGGGCGGTGGCTCAGGTAGGCGCAGGAGTAGGCGACGTCGTGGCATGCTTCAATTGCTTGGGCGGTGGACTGGCAGAGGATGACGTGAAGATTCAAAAGTTGCGGCTTGATCTTTTGCCTGAAGCCCAGCGTCTGGAGGAAGAGGATGAAGCAGAGCTTCGGCTGATCGGTGGGGCTTAGCAGGGACTCGGGTCCACACGGCAGAGAGGGAAAGCTGCAGTGCTGGCTGCCAGTGAAGCAAAGGCACAGGAAGCTGGGACCACATGTCAGAGAGAGAGAAAGGCAGCCGACTTAAGAAGTCAACCGGCTGGGTTCCTGAATTCGCATTGATTGTACTGACATTATCTCCCAGAGATTTTTCATACTTTTTTTGTAAACTCCTCTGGAAGTAGATGACCTCCAGTGAAATTTTTATATTTAATTAATCTGTAGATTATTTACTTAATCTGTATATTAATTTTATATTTAATTAATCTGTATATATGCCCAGTTCATCATCAACTATCTTAGCTCAACGGCCCAGACCATCATCAAATACTACTTCTCCCCTTCGTCTCCTCCTATGACCCATCTGACGCTGTCACCATCTCCATGTGTCTCCGCCATCTCCTCTCTTTCTCCTCTCGTCTTCCTCCCTACTGACCTGGAACGCATGAACGTTCTGGATATTGTAGAGTAGTTAATATGTATGTATATTGTTATTGTACTTTTTTCCTTATGATGGGAACCTCACTCTATGGTGTATGGTTTTTAACGATATAGTAACTTTGTATCTGTACTCAATGAATAAACAAATTTTAGTCTTTTTTTCTCTAAATAATTTTATACACTGGATCCTCACCAGCGGTCGACGCTTACTCCTCATCCTTAGTGCATCCACAGTGACGAATCAATGATGGTGGCGTCCACAACTACTATGTTCAACAGGACGAGATTTGGACCGACAGGGCACGACGACGGCACGGCGTATCTTGGGTGTGCCTAGGTCTTATCAGAGATGAATCAGATCGACACGACAAGATGACCATTCCAAATAGGCATGATATGTCATGGCCCAAAGCCCATTAGACCCGTACCGTGTTGTGCTGGCATAGTATGGCTAACTCCAACCTCTACAGAGTCTTACTCGAAACAAAGCCAACATGAGGGTCAGTCACACCACCCCGAAATGAACAAACTTTTGCTAATCTGCCTGAGCAGCGCTCGTGGAACAGCCGGCCCTACCATTTTCCATTATCAAGATAGAGCCACGCGCAAGAATCCAGAAGCAATTACGACTTAAACTTTGATATGGAAACAAACTAAGAGCAAGAATGCCAGTACATGCATGAAAGCAACAAGAAACGATGTTAGTTTTGGTCACAGATATACGCCTCTTCCACTCTCCCATCTTATATGTATCTCAGTATGTCATGTCAGGAGCTGTTTGGGGCAACGACCTTGGAGTGCGCCTATGTCAGAGATCATTAAAGTTTGCTTCCATTCGTGCATGCATCGTCTGCTGTTCTTTGCAAAGCAGATGCATGTGCTCTTGCGTGCTTGTATTCTTACGTCTGAAAAGCGCTAGCTTGACCAATTAGCAATGTCTTGTCAAGAAAAGTAAAAGTTTACAGATAGTACACGCTGTTGTTAACTCGCGGTAAGCTGGAGGCTTGAAGCTTACTGTAACAGCCTGGCCAGGCTTGAACTTACCGTAATAGCTAAGCCCAAATTTGGCTTAAAGCCCATGGAGCGGGCCCACATATGTATAGCACTACTTCCACTTTCATTCTCGCTTTGTGTTAAAGGGTTAACTCGGATATACTATGTTTAGACCCAATATGCATTATATACTCATACAACTCATTTTAGATAAGCAATTAAAGACTAATCCCACCATCGCTCCACATCGGCCATCACATTAATGGGCCGGGTATTACACTCACCACTCTTAAAGGCTGACTGTAACATCCCAAAATTTGGCTCAAAATAATATTCTAATATTATTCATGCATTTTTGTGAATTTATTGGAATAAATCTAGAATTTATTATATTTATTTATTATTTTTGAGTTATGTTCAATATGGAAAATATTTAAATACTTGAAATTTTTAAATAAACTTTTACCAAAAATATTTTATTAAGTTCTAAATGTCTCAATATATTTTTAGGAATTTTCTAAGATTTTTTGATAATTATATTATTTTAAATGAATTACTTTGTTTACTGGAATTATTTCAATTGAGTAAGGCTTTAAAAACTAATTGAATAGTAATGGGCTGGCCCAAGTCGCCATCTCAGCCCAATATCCATGAGTGCTTAGAAGCCGAGATCGTTAGATTCAAATCGTGCGGTGGTGGAGGATTCAGAGTTCCAACTGTTGGAAGCCGATGGTTTTACACGTGTGGTTGAGATTGATCCGAGCTTGCACCGCATCCAATCGTCCATCGTGGCATGTGGCGGGCTGCGGGCCATTATCTCTAAGTTGGTCTCTGCTCCGAGCCCAGCCACGTTGCCATGCATGTGGTTTCTAGATCATGCACAGTCAAGCCTCTTGCAGTTTTTTAACTAGCGCGCTGGCCTCGTCTCAGCCCCAACACCCAAAGCCCTAACGTGTTTTGCCAAGTTCTGTCGTCGATCTGCTGGATTTTGAAGTTTTCCCCAAGCATCATCACAACAAAGAACCCATCGATTCAACATTGTCCCTACATCCCAGACCTTGTAGACTGTTTGGTGCGCTTTGCCTCATCGTGGAGCAGCCCGTGTGCACATAAAGTTCGCTGGAAGACCATTGGTGTTCGCCATCCACGGAAGCCCTAATCGTCGGTACGTTCAAGTTATCACTGTTGTCGTTTCAGTGAAATCGAGGATCTGACCATGTCATCAGGTAGGCAACGCCAAGACCTAGCTGCGGATGTCCTTTTTGCTCGTCGGCAGTGACCCTAGGGCTCCGTGTGCCACCAGCTGAGGTGGCTTGGATAGATAATCAACACGAGGACACCATGTGGACTGCTTCTTCAGCGCTGTGTCATCTTATTCGTTGACATGGTCACTTGTGTGGACAGCCATGCTGTCATGCCAAGTCAGCTATGCGGGCCCGCATGTCAAGACAATTTTGTGGACCGGGTTCGTGGTGAACTGTGATTGATCCATGGACTAGGTCTATGGACTCTCGCCATGTGTTAGCTCGGGAGCTTTTCAGATTATTTAATCGACAACGATGTCAGCGATGGCGTAGTAATTTAGGATTTCCAATATAAATTTAATTCGGGAAAAACAATAATTTATTATTTTCTGATTTTTCCAATCTTCGAATTTTTTGAGAGCCCGTTCTTCTTCATACGAGCTCCAATTGGGGTGATTCAAATTTCTAAAAATTTATAAAATAGAGATCTATTTAATGGTAAATTTTATTTGATTTTTAGAATTTGTTTACTTTCTATTTTGCTATTTATTTGGTGTTTTCTCTCGTTATACATAGACATTGAAATGCTTAGAGCGTCCAAGTGAGAATCATTGACTCAAGACCAAGGTTTAGAGCAAGAACAAGGGCTTTTTCAAGATAAGTTGTGCTTTGAACATCTTTGAACCAGTTTACAAAATTGCTATGTTGATTTAAATTATGCATATTATTTTATGTGTAGAATTATTTTCAAAATAATTTGAGATCTAGTTATTCAACCCAATTAGATTATACCTACCTTTTACAAAGGTGCTAGTAAGAAAAGCGATTTCATTGTGTCATGGACATGGTTATGAGGTCCATTTGAGGTACACCACAATGGTAACCCATACCTTCTCGATCGAGATCCTATGAATTAGGTAATGAAAAAACAAGTTGATCTTTGTAATAAGAGAGTACATATTATTTATCATACCATATCCTAATAGACAAACTATTTTCAATCTGTATGAAATGTTGGTGAAAACCTTAATGTGTTCTAGTCTTAAATGAAGGAAAAAGGTATTGGCCTCTGAGAATACCTAAAATGAATATACCTACTTGATGCTAACTATAAGGTCGCAATTCATGAGAATATGGCATTCTCTAGAAAGCTCATGAGCAGATAAGGAAGCATGGCCATATAACAACCCGTTTAGGCATAGTTCTTTGTTAGCCTAGTATCAGTTGGGATTTCAAGTAAAGTCTGGTCACAAAATGTTGTGAATTCAAGACGTAGTCCATTCATCAATTGTGAGAGAATGACTCTTGTTATTCTAGGTGTAAGTTCAACCCGTACTAGACTTACACTAAAAGACCGGTATATTAACAACACTTAAGCACGGTGATTCTATTTATCTTTTACTATTTAGTTTGGAATTGGGGGGAATTGATGCAAATTGGCCCATTTATGATGCCTTTTTCTGTTGAAAATTCCAAAGCATGCATGATTTAGTCTAGTATGGGAAACAGGTTGACTGGTCATAAAGACTAGCCGACCAGACTGGTCGTAAAAGATTATCCAACTAGGGCTCGTGAGCTAGTCATGCATGATCATAAACTATTCAGGGTAGGGATGGTCGAGCTCGTGAGCTATTCATGTATGATCATGGGCTGGTCAGAGTAAGTCATGATCAATTGTCAGGTCATCATCAATAATTGATCATGAGTAATCAAGCTGGTCGTAAGGTGTTATGAGCTAGTAGTAAGTGATTGGTCGTCAATAACTATCATATCACCTGGTCATGGTTGTGATTGAATGGTGGTGAATGACTATCAACTACCCATTTTGCTAACTGTGTATTTCTCTCTTCTTTTGTTTGAACCGATCAAGAGCTGTTATAAATACCATTATTCAATTTAAATTAACAATTGCTATTGACTTAATTTGTGTTAATAGAGTCATTTACTAGAGAGTAAGTGAAATTTTTATAGGGTTTTGATAAACATCATCTGGATGTTTTGTATGAAAAAATCATCCAAAATGTTGACCGTTGGATTTGCTTTGTGATCGGTGAGTTTTGATGGGCTGGGCTCCCGAGCGCGGACGTGAAAACGTTTTAGGTGAGTACTGTTTCGAATTTTGTTGGCTTCTTGGTCTCCGCGCCATGGTTATTCTCGAGGAGTCCGGAAGAGGCATTAGAGAGACGACGAGACGAAAGGTAAAATGAGATAGAAATCGAGTTCGTCGGTGAGATCGGAGTTTCAAATCAGGAGTTCCGTCGGTGAGATTGGGAGTTCTGCCGCCATTCATCCGACGCCGTTCAACCGCTCTGGCCGATCGCCGTTCACAGAGGTAAGAGACAGCTTCTTCCCTCGTCGGGAGTTCCATCGCCATTGATCCGCTGCCGTTCAACCGCTCTGGCCGGTCGTCGTTCACAGAGGTAAGAGACAGCTTCTTCCTCCAAATCCCACGATCTGAAGTTTTTTTTATTTTTATGCATTTGATTTGAGGTGGAGAGGAGAGAGATCGCCATTGGTGGAGAACTTGGGGGGAGGGGGTAGAGAACTCCGGACATGCGTGTCTTCTCCACTTGGTTAGCCGGATGAGCGGTGAAGGTAGGGAATCGGTAAACTCGTTAGGGTTATTGTGCTCTATGGTGTGTGAGAGAGAGGGGAGGCGATAGTGAGAGCGCCTGGTGCCCAATCGAACTCGACATTGGGGTGATCTGGCAAGGATTTTGTCTTTGTTTTGTGTTGTATTTTCTATGGCCACTTGTTAATCCTTTGTTAGCACTTCCCGCAATTTTTCGATTTTAGATGGATGGGGAGAGAGAGGAGTGGCACTGAGTTCCATTGTTAGCATTGTAAGGAGGGGGTTGTGGGGTAGATTTTTTCAAAAATCTTTGTTATGTCAACAAAGATTTTCATATATCGATTATGAGGATTTGTGCTGAGAATAAGAGAAGGAGAGGGAGAGAAGACTGGGGAATATAGTTTTGTTTGTACTGCTGGTTTCATGAAGGGTCATGTCGTGTTGTGAGTACAATATGTCTTTTTTCTTCTCTGAACTGTTGTTTCTATGTGTTGGTCGGATTTTTTAAGCATGGTAATTACTTGTGCCATGATTATTTCCTGTGCTTGGATCAACAGGAAATTTACTTTTTATTTTGCAACCTGAGAAACGATGAAACTTTTGTTGAATCGCGTAAATATGATTGCTTACTGTCAGTTATAGTGACTTGGTCGTAAAATATAGACTTATCCTATGATTTGAATTCTCTGAATCATTGTATATTTTGTGTCTGCACTTCTCATAAATTTGGTTCTGGTAGTTCATATCTGGTGTGGTGTGCACTATTTTCATTTCTGTTAAGACAATTTCTTACATCATTCGCGAAGACTGATGCCTTGGTGTTGTGATCGAAATGTTGCTATAGGCTTAAGATAGCTCAAATGTGGTTGTAGTTGATTTTATTTTTGACATTTGGTCATAATTGATGTTGTTTTTGTGCTTTGTCCTTAAAGTGCGATGAAGCGGTTGTTTCATAACATGCCATTGTTTGGTCGCATCTCAAAGCTCTACTTTGTCTTACTATCTGGGTGTCCTACTAGAATTGTTTCCACTTTGGATGTCGAATTGTTAATCTCATTCTTTGCCGAGAAGCGCTAGGCAAACGGCCAGAAGCGATCTTGAATCGCTCATGGACTCATGGTAAATGGTTTTGCTTGCTTGTTTCGCTGTTGCATAGGATGAAACTTTGTTGCAGCGTTCACACATTTCATGGATGAAGAAGCCGTGATTTTCTGACCTTTGTTAAGATGGTTTTGTGTACATTATGTTGTATCTAAGCTTCAACGAATAACGATGCGTGTTCTCAGAATGTGAATCCAGGGCTATTTTGTAGTTTTTATTTCTTTGAATCTTTTTCTTAATAGGGCTAAGTAGTTTGTTTGGTTAATTATTTCTACTGATTTTCTTATCTTATAAGGATAGTCAGGCTTTTTAAATAAATTATCCAAACTGTTTTTTTTCTTTTTCTGAACTTCTCCTTGGTACCATAGCTTAATACAGAGTACTATTCTATGCCTCCTTGTATACTGTTATTATAAACAATTGTTGTGCTTATTTTCATACGACATTTTCTTGTACTATTGTTTTCAGTGTGTACTTTTACGCTACATGTGTATTTAATGCTCCATGTTATGGCTGGCAGGGTTTGGTGGTTATTATTATTTTATACGAGCCTCTTTTTGGTCGGTTGGCATGATAACAAGTAAGCCCTGTTGTTCCATTTTTGCTCTTTTTTTGTTTTGTTTATTTGCATGGATGACAGCTGCTAATTACATGTGTGTTTTCTTCATTTCAATATCTTTTTTTGGTGGCGGGTGGCTCACCAACCCAAGGATCCAATGTCAAAAATAGCGAATGGAGTCCAAAAATAACAACCGGTCACATTTTGTTCGGTAAATATATTTGAATCTTTTTGAAAACCTCTTTTTGAATCTGTAACAGCAGCAACAAGATGTATGTTTTTTAGTTCTTTTATAGGAGTGTAGTAAACTAAGTTGATGATTGCAACTTACTACATCATGAGCTATATGTATGTGTTGCAGTTTTGTTCTTTCTTGATCTGTATCCAACAACGGGTCTTGGTTCATTCTCATGGTGTTTTGTTTCATATAGACATGCCTATTGCGAGCAGGCTCCATTGACTGCAATAGGCTTACTAGGCTATTGTTCATAATGTCTCCAGCGCCACTGTAAGAAGTTGGTTCTTTTTGAAATGAACAAATATTTCAATATTTTTAGTAAATTTTTTATTACTGTGAATGATATTTTGTATATGCTCTCATTTTTTCTTTTTACTGCATCCAGAACTTATGGTTTCTTACCTTGGAATCATCAAAATTTTCCTGTCATGCCTATGATATATTGCATATCATCATCAAAGGATCCCATCATCATTCTCTGCACGTAAAGTAAGTATAAAAGTCTATTTTTATACTTGTTTTTCTTTATATGCATAATATATTCATGAATTGTGTAAATGATCATGGAAAGTTTTCTTTCATATGCTTAATATAAATTGGTATTAACTTTTACTCCAAGAAGATTGATTCATTGTTGTTATCTCATCATACAATAGGTCAGAATTTTCCCCATTTGCCTTGCTTGACAAACCTGCATAGAAACATGAACAAATTATAATATTGCTATATAACTCAATATGTTCAACATCACAGAATGATCATCTATCTCTTTTTTTTAGTCATATAGTAACGTTTTTTGCTTATTGTATTTTCTGTAGGTCTAGATGTAGTTCACTTCATTGTGAACCATGCAATAGTAGAAGATATTTTCTATGTGCCTCAAACACTAAGCACTGTGAGCTTTAATCCCTTACCTCAACCTTAGATAATTACTACTTATGTCCCTGGTCATACCAATCCTAACCGACTAGTAAGTCCGCAACAAAGCGACTATTTCTAGAAAGCGATCAGTGCTCTCACCAATAATCTCATCCTGCTACGACCTTAATTTATTTGGTTACTTATAATTCTAATTGGTTACTTATATTTCACTCCTTTTCTTTTTTTCTAATTGGTTACTTATATTGTATATACATGACTATGGCTTCGAACTATTTTCTGTCCTTACTGAGAATAATAGGCAAAGCACTTTGTAAGTCTCAGAAATTTAGACTACAGGTTTTTTTTCTTCATCTAGCTAGCTATACAAGTTCACAACCATTTTAGTGTGTGTTTTGTCTGAATAAAGGAGAGAGAAACAAGTACTCTTGAGATAAGTGTTAAGACAGTTTTGTCTTATGAGAAGCTTTTGCTTTGTTCAGATAAGTGTTATGACAGTTTTGTTTTATGAGTTTATCAATTAATCTAGGTTTGTTTGATTAGAAAAATTAACGTTGTTCAGTTTTGTCATATGAGTTTATAAACTTGTGCTTTGTTCACATAAGTGTTAAGACAGTTTTGTCATATGAGTTTTTCAATTAATCTAGTTTCGTTTAATAATTAGAAAAATTAACATTGATCAGTTAATCTAGTTTTGTTTGATTAGTGGACAGTTTGGTGTGGGGAGGTTTTGAAATTATTTTCTTTGTCAGTGCAATTGCAATTGATAAGTGTTAAGCCAGTTTCGTTTAATGAGTTTACCAATTAAGCAAGTTTTGTATAATTTTACTTGGTTACTAATGAATGAGGTGACACGTTTCTTACCACATTTTGTCTTTAAGGTGGCTCCTTACGAGCGTCTTGCCCTCAGCAAGGGATACTTCTTCACCCAGAGTAAGGTCTTCAACTAATGTATTTTACCCTTTTTTGATGTCTGATCTGACCTATGGTAGTTTTCTACACCGCATGTGTATTAGCCACATCATAGGCTCATACTAACTCGTTTTGTGTCCTCTGTGAATAGACGGTGCAAGACTCTGAAGATTTCATGTGTGTGTGGAAAGTGGAGGAGAGAAGCTATTGCTTTGTTCAGATAAGTGTTAAGACAGTTTTGTCATATGAGTTTGTCAATTAATCTAGGTTTGTATGATTAGAAAATTAATGTTGTTCAGTTTTGTCTTATGAGTTTATAAACTTGTGCTTTGTTCAGATAAGTGTTAAGACAGTTTTGTCATATGAGTTTATCAATTAATCCAGTTTTGTTTGATTAGAAAAATTAACGTTGTTCGATTAATCTAGTTTTTGTCGATTAGTGGACTTGTCATATGAGTTTTGTTTGATTAGAAAAATTAACGTTGTTCCGTGAAACATAAGAATGCCAAGTTGTTTTGTCTCTTACAAACTTGTGCTTTGTTCAGAGAAGTGTTACGACAGTTTTGTGTAATGAGTTTATCAATTAAGCTAGTTTTTTATTAGAAAAAATAACGTTGTTCCATGAAACATAATAATGCCAAATGTCTTGCATATATGCAATAGTTCTGACTTACTAGCATGGGTATATGAATGGTAGGGTGGACTATAGCTAGGAATGGGATTCATATAGAATTGTTTGTGGTAATCACCCACATGCTTGTAACTCTACTAAATCTTCAGTTTACGTGTGCATGCATAAATACATGACAAATACTTAGTATAAGAGAAGTTGAGGGTGAGGTGCAAAAAATGTACTTGTGTTTTCTCAATCACAGTTGAGATCTCCCAAAGAATAGTGATAATTTGTCCTTTGCAAGTTTTGTATAATTTTACTTGTTGCTTAATGAATGAGGCGACACGTTTCTTACCACAGTTTGTCTTTCGGTGGCTCCTTCGGCGTCCCGCCCTCGACAAGGACACCTCTTCCCCGAGTAAGGTCTTCAACTAATGTATATTACCCTTTTTGATGTCTAATCGGCCTATTTTGTCTTTGTTTTAAAGATGATATTGCAAAAAAAATGTAAAATGCTTACTGTATAAGAAATCATTTTTACTACATCTGTGTGCTTTCTACACCGCATGTGTATTAGCCACATCACAGGCTCATACTAACTCGTTTTGTGTCCTATGTGAATAGATGCTGCAAGACTCCCAGGATTTCATGTGTGTGTGGTAAGTGGAGGAGAGAAGCTATTGCCTGAATGGTACTCAAAGAAAGATACAGAAATTTGGATCTGTGTGCATTTGTAATGTGTAATTTAGCATATGATTTGGTATTACCTTACTGCCATAAGATTGATTCATCATTGTTACCTAAATGGTTTTAGTATCAATTAATTATCTTGTTGGAGTGAATATCCCTAAATGGTTTTGTTACTTCTTTAATTCAAATGTTTTGTTAGTTTTCATAATCCTAATGTTCTGTTTGCTCAGAGTGTGGTAGATTTAGCTCAGAGCCTAATGTTTTATCGTTTATCTTGTTTTTTGTTAGGTTTAGATTTTTGGATTTGTGATGGTAGTCAGGGGGAGAGTGATGGGATATGAGTTTATGCTCTGGATTTTTTGGATTTGTGATGGTAGTCAGGTGGGAGAGTGATGATTATCTCAGAGAGGTTGTATTGTGCTTTAATATGCATTGTTTGATTTACTTCCTAGTCCAAATCCAGAGCACAAACAGCTGATCATCCATGTGTTCGGAATGTTCTGACTCCATGATTTTCAGAGGGAACAATAAAAAAATGGAGTATGTAGTATGTACCTCTAAAATCCAGTTGATCATCCATGTGTTCTGTTTGTTGTACATCCGGATGATGCTTATGATGTTTATTTTTAGTTTGAGCCCACTCGATAAACGAGATGTTTATTTTTAGTTTGAGCCCACACGATATCGGCCCATTTTGCTTTTACTTGGGTCATAGGTAAACATTGCTTGCGCTCACAGCTATTAACACAAAACAAACAGTTGCTGTACAACGGACGTTTGATCCAACGGTTACAAATGTGGATGATTTTAAGCAATAAAACATCCGGGAGTTGTGTAGACACACCCATTTTTATATTTAATTAATCTGTAGATTATTTACTAAAATTCCGACACTGGACATTGCACAGGATTTCAAATTCTGTTTTTGAATTACCAGACAATTCAAATATTTTTATAACTTTTTTAAACTTTGTTTTTCAAATTAATTTGAGCTAAGGATTCTTATGTAAAATTTTCAGCTCCAAATATTGCTCCAGTATTTTATAAAAATTCTGACATTCAAATTTCCAGAATTTCAAAGCTTCTGTTTTTGAATTATTTGGAGGCTTTTCTAATCTGTTAAATTCTTGATATTTTTAGCATAGGTAAATACTATATAAAGCGTGATTTGGTAATTTTATTAGCTTCAGATAAATCCTTAATATTTTTAATTAATTCGGATGAAACACTGTTTCTAGTCAAATTTGTCTTTTTCATCATTAATGATATTTTTACCATGCAGTAAAAATAAAAGTTACCTGGTAAAAAGTTTCACCTGAGGGTTAGAAATATTATTATAAATTTTCAAGACTTTACTTTTATCTTTTTACCATTATCCATTTCTTAATTCTCTTTATTTGATTTTTCATGAAATGCAAAACTCCAAAGGAAATTCAAATAAAATCAACAATGCCAAGGAAACTCATAAAATAATAATATTAAATTTCAGAATATTTAGTTTTATTTATTTGCATTTTTCGGGATGTTACATCGTGCTGACTACATGTGCCTTCCTTGTAGGATTATTGTTTCCAGAGTTGCAAATTGTGGATTGTTGTGACTTGGAGTAGAATGTACTACTTAACCTTCCTGAAGATAATCTCCACTACAACGTCATTTGATCGAATTTGTCGATTGCAAGAGCACTGAAAAGCCTCGAGTTGCAACGAAAACAATTAGCTGATCCCTTTTCTTTTGAAGTATGTTGTATTTAAATTCGTTTGTGCTCCCGTATAAGAGAGATGCATGCCTAGCACTTACTCGTGGCGTAGGATACTGCTTCTCATAGATCAACATTTCAACATTCTAAGCTCCATTACTATGAGCTTCAGCAGACAGTGCCATTAATTCCTGAAAAAACCAATTGATAAATCAATCTGAGGTTCAAAGGCTAGCGTTATCAAAGGCTGCTTCTCATGGATGGTACTCTCCAGTCCCTCGTCCGTATATTCTCCAGAGCCGGGCAGCTCGAAACTAGCGTTATCAAAGGCTAATTGGAGCTTGAGGATCCGAGCATGGCACAACAGAGCTTGTCGGATCCATAAATCAATCTGAGGTTCATCGTCGTAGTCGTCAAACCAATTGATATCAAAGCAGCAGCAGATTGTCGCGGCCGGCCAGTCGGTCTGTCGGTGCTGCCTAACTTCCATTTTTTGACGGGTTCTCGTGTGACACTTCGGTCGGTCGCTGTCGTCGGCCGTCGTCATCTTCAAAGCTTACAGACAAAAACACATCATCTTTTAGGGGCTGTTTATTGATAAACATCTGACCTTAAGGTTATGTTTGGATCCATCAGCACTAACAGTTAGCTACTAAAATTAGTTAAAATGGATCTAAACAGCCCAGCTAATAGTTAAGCCAACAACCCAGTTAATAGTTATCTCATTAGTTGGTTCTCTCCTGCTGATTTCAGCTAATGGATGGTCAAAAGACCAATTTGCCCTCGACCCTTCCACCGCAGCTAATTAATACAAAGGTACAATGGACATTTGCACCTACAACCAAATTGATATCAAAATCAAGCAAATCCAGATTCCCATAGTACTGTACATAGTACAACAGAGGTTGAGCATCCTCCAACCATCTCCAAAGGTGAGGTGATGCACATAGTACTGCAGCACGACACCTGCATGGCCATTCTGAAGATCGGCTTGAACAGTCCGTGGTAGCTCTCGTTCAGGCTGTCGTTGATGTCTCCGGCCCCCGGGAAAAAGTCGCACTCGTTGCCATCTATTCTGCAGGGCTTCCCAGCTCAAATGAAGGATTTCCCTTGTAGGGATAAAGAGGATTGATGTGCAGCTCATCATTGATAAAGCCCAAGCTAGGTTAGTAGGTTGGAAGGGGAAAATGCTTTCGAGGACTGCAAGTCTCATTCTAGCAGATTCAATACTTACAGCACTGGCCATCTATATTATATGACAGTGCTACCTCTTACAAGATGGATGGCAAAAAATGTCGACAAGTTACGAAGAAATTTCATTTGGAGGGGTGATGACTTCTGTTCAGGTGGACATTGCTTAGGTCTGCAGGCCAAAGATAGGAGGTCAAGGAGTCAAAAATTTTGACAGATTCAACCGAGGACTCTGTGTACGTTGGTTATGGTACGAATGGAAAAAAGATCAAAGGCCGTGGGTCAGCATGGAATTACCGTGTGACGAAACTGATCGAAGTTTTTACAATGCAAGCACTACGATCACGCTTGGAAATGGTCACAAAGCAAAATTTTGGGCTTCCAACTGAATCCAGCGAGCCTCTCTAAAGGATCTCGCACCGCAGTATTTCAAGCTGACACAGGCATCATGCAGAACGGTCCAATAGCAACCGCTCACAGTGGGAGCTGGCTGAGGCCGCTGAGGATTTCCACTCAACCACAACTTTAGGATTTCTTCGACTTGTGGTAGGCTGCCCAATAGGTCGTCCTTCATCCAGACACTTAGTATGACATCACTTGGAACTGGACAATGATAGGGGAATTCATTGCCAATTCGCCCTATCGGGCTCAGTTCTTGGGGTCTATACTGGATCCTAACTATAGTTTAATTTGGAAAGCAAACACTGAAAACAGGTAAAGTTTTTTACTTGGCTCTTTGTCCACATCAAAATTCTCACCACGGACAGATTGGCGATCAGGGGATGGCCCCATAGTGCCTCCTGCCCCTTATGTGGTTTGGAACTCGAAACTACAACTCACTTGTTGCTGCAGTGCCCCTTTGCAACACAGGTTTGGAGAAAGATTTTGACCTCCTTGCCCGCACCACAAGCAGGGACCTCAGCCACTCTATGGTGGCAATCTATCCGACGACAGATATTACTGCATCGGTGCAAGCAGGTGGATGGAGTTCTATAACCTATGGAACCTTTGGAAGGAAAGGAAGGGAAGAATTTTCCAAAACCTCTATCATTCACTGCAGGATGTTGTCAGTTGAATATCTCAAGACGTAAGAAATCGAGAATTGGCTACTCAAAGCTCCTAATGACGGCGTCAACCTCAACTTGTTCAAGCAGGAAGTTGTGTGGTTGCTAGCAACATATTGTTTGTAGCATTGGGGTCTTCAGCCTACCTGTTCTGGATTTTATTTTCTCCTTTGTTCCTTGGTGCTATTTGAACTTAATGTAACCTTGGACCTTCTTTTCCCCTTTGAATGAAAGGCAGAGCTCCTGCCAATCTTTCAAAAAAAAAAGAGACAAATCACGGCCATATCAGTGAACAAACCAATAATGAAGTGGCACTAGAAGTCTAGAACAAACTGACAGAATCAAAATTACCATCAAGAAGAATTGTAAACCATTATATCCTCGATGAAGAACAAGTGCTATGTTTTTTTTCCCAATAACAGGGTACGATGTGCAAAATAAGACACATTCTGTTGGAGTTTCATAATGACATGTGCAACCAGCAAGTAGGGAAAATGTGCAAGATAAACCGGATACCAAGATTAGGACCGGCTATTTTGATAGATGTGCAGCTATTAGGAGACGAAAAGAACTAACCCAAATGATTGAGCATGGCAGACATCAAATATATAGCCACCACAAGAACGAGCATCTACTACCGGACTGCATACAACATTTTACGAAAATTTCTAATAGCCTTCTGAGTTCTGACATCTATGCTCCCGGTTCATTTACAGAGCAACCATTTTGATTCAAGCATCATATCAACATGGAAAAATATAAAATTTGGGATAGTTATCATTTTACCCACCACCAGTCCAACATATAAAATTTCAAGTTCACATTTAATTTGTGCTTGGAGATACACAAAAGAGTAATTCCTGACATACAGTGAACCTTTATGCTCACAATGCCAAATTGGTTTTGCTAGGCGCCAGCTAGAAACTAAATCCAATTTTTGTAATATTAAACTTTAATGTGAATTATTTGAAGACAGTAATCTGATAGTAAATATAACTCCAAGATTCAAGAAGTACCAGAACATTCTCAAATCTCAACAAGCTGTTACAAGCACAATTTAACTTTGAGGAAAATTATATACATAACATATGACACAAAATATTGCCAACGTAAAAGCCTATTAGATTTCATCTCAGAGAAAAAAAAACAAATCAATGCATCATATTAACCCTACATAATTGACCTATAAGATATGTTATTTTTCATTAAGCAATGAGACACCTTTATGAGCTGTTTCAAGATGCATTAGATGTAATTTTCCCTTTTCAACTAGTGGTGTCATTTTCCCATTTAACATGGATAGTTCCAGTTTTTAATTTCTCTAATTAATATCGGTATTCCTAGCTAGAGAGCATCTCGAAACAATGCTAAAAGTAGTGCCGTTCAAATAATGCCAACGACCTACATGGCTGAAATAACTTGATACAAAATGTGATTGTGTATAAATAGTGCTTAATTTGAACCACATGTCTTGTCATGCCGTTGCCTGTGCAACACGTAATCGTGAAAGGTGGGAGGCTTCTTGGTTGTAGGCTTGTGTCCAAGTGGAACCGTGGTGAGGAAGACCGCACAGCAGACGGTGTTGAATGCTGAGAAGACAATACAGGTGATCACATAGGTTTATTTCTGAATTAATCCCAATTATACGGCTAGATGCCTTTTTATAGAAGTCTCTGACCAACTTCCAAATCACCTAGGACTCTAACTCAACTAGAGACACAACCGGACTAGATACACAATGGAACTCTATCCTTAAAAACTCATCTCTAATTCTGATTACAAACTCCTTAACAAGAATCTATCTCTAACAACTCCTGAACTCGGGCACTACCTGGACCCTGCCGCATGCTGCCATGCCTGACTCTCTTCAGCCGAAACTGCTGCTGATGACTCACGCAACTGCTACTGATCTCCTCGTTCCATGCATATTTCCCCACATGACAACTCTAAATACCATACCGGATGACTGCTGCTAACAAAATCAAAGCATAGCACTTTACTCCTTTTTTCCTTTAACATGTGTGAGGAGTTTCAACCTTTTCATTTTCAACCAACACAAAAAATTCAAACATTTACCTCTAATTATTTTACGAGCTTTATCATTGCCTGCTTTAGGAATTAGGACACATATAAGCAAAACACAAGAAGCAGTCAGAATTCCAATATTTGACTTAAAAAAGGAATAACATGTAACTTCATACAGATGGAATTTCAGTAATCTGGATAGTGATTTCATCAGGAGTTATGCCATAGGTATTCAAGATCTTTGAAAAATTGTGAACCCGTTCATCAAACTTTACGTATCTGATTTCGACAATTTTAAGGTGCTCAGATTGAAGCACTTGTTCCACTGGACTGCGACTTTCTTCCATTTTCACCATATGTTCATGTTCCTATAACAGACGAAAATATGCTAGCTCAATCAATCATGCATGATAACTTTGATAAGACATCGACTAACATATTAGAATGCATATGCCTCCTGAAGTTGAAGAGTAAGCTTCTCTAGAATTGTTGTGTGTCAGAGAAACCAAGCTACAGCACGACAATCGCAGCCAACAACCCACTCATTGAGTAGCAAAGTCTTTAACTTGCTGAATGTGGGCAACGTGTCAAGTCTCGCTTGAAAATGGACTGGATAAAATAAGAAAAAAAATAAACATATAGTTTTCACAGACAAGATAAAGTGAATAGGAACATTGGATAGATTTCTAAAGCAAAATCAAGAGATAACAAAATAGGTCAATATCCAACTTCTCGCTTTATAAGGTTCTCTTTCTTGACACGGAAATATCGTTGTCTTAGCGATATCGATTAAAGTCCTGCAGAAATTAAAATAAGTCTAACTATTTTCGGATTCTCAAAAGTCAAAACAGCTTGATGTCAGAAGTACCAAAACGATAAAATGCAATAACACACACACAAACCAATTTTCAGGGATGTTGTCATTGAAAAATGTTAACTTGTAAAACACAACTGTTGGTAACAAGCATGAGAAGCTTCTTAAGAGTGTAAAGTTTTTCAACAGGTTCTCGTGTGACACTTCGGTCGGTCGCTGTCGTCGGCCGTCGTCATCTTCAAAGCTTACAGACAAAAACACATCATCTTTTAGGGGCTGTTTATTGATAAACATCTGACCTTATTTTAGAGAAACTGGATGCATTTATTATTAATAAGAAGTTCAACCAAAATTGTTGTTTGATAAGTAGACTTATGAGGGTAACATCACATCCCACCATTTCCACCTACCTCACGCCTGAGTGTTTTATGATGATTTCCTCCATTTAGGGGAGACAAACAGAAGATCGCATACACTTGATTGGGACTTACTGGGCATAGGACCAAGAGACCTAAGTCTCCTTGAGGAGCCTTTCCAGCTCGAAGAAATTAGGAACGTGGTGTTCTCTTTGTCACCAGATAAGGCGCTGGGCCGAGACAGTTTCATCGTCCTGTTTTTTAGGATGTGCTGGCAGTTCATCCAGTCCGATCTCACGGCAGCAATACATCAGCTCTATAACAACGATGACCAAAAATTTCACCTTCTCAACTCAGCAAACATAGTGCTTCTGCCCAAGAGGCAAGATGCAGCAGGCATAGCTGACTACAGGCCAATAAGCCTCATTCATAGTGTCAGCAAAATTTTCTCCAAGCTTCTGGCCAACCGATTAGCGTCGTTTCCTATAGACATCGTTTCTATTAGTCAGACAGCCATCATAATAAAGAAGAGATCTACTCATGACAATTTCCTCTACATCCACAACCTAATCAGGGAGCTTCATAGGAAGAGGAGCCCGGCACTCTTCATTAAGCTCGACATTTCTAAGGCTTTTGATTCGATCAGTTGGGAGTATCTTCTAGAGATATTGGAAAAGACGGGGTTCGGGCAGAGATAGAGAGAATGGGTTTCTATGATCCTTGCTTTGTCATTCTCTAGGATTCTTCTCAATGGAATGCCAGGTCAATCTCTACGACATAGAAGATGGCTGAGACAGGGCATCCCACTCTCACCGATGCTATTCATCTTGGCCATTGACCCACTTCAGTGCCTCATCGCCAAAGCTACCAGGGACGACAATCTCTCATGTACTGCTGCGGTCAGCAAGGCTCTGCATCTCACTTTATGCCGATGATGTGGCTAACTTCGCAAAACCAACTGTGTGGGAACTACAGGTCATCCAGGTCACACTAGACATTTTTGGGGGGAGCCATAGGTTTACAAACAAACATCCAGAAGAGTGAGATCGATCCGATCAGATGTGAAGGTTTGGACCTGTCATCTATTTTGTAGGGTTCCCAGCTCAAATGAAGGATTTCCCTTGTAGGTATATGGGACTGCCACTACACCCGACCAGGATAAAGAGGATTGATTTGCAGCCCATCATTGATAAAGCCCAAGCTAGGTTAGTAGGTTGGAAAGGGGAAATGCTTTCGAGGGCTGCACGTCTCATTCTGGCAAATTCAGTACTTACAGCACTGGCCATCTATTACATCATAGTGCTACCTCTTACAAGATGGGCGGCAAAAAAGCTCGACAAGTTACGAAGAAATTTCATTTGGAGGGGTGATGACTCCTGTTCGGGCGGACATTGCTTAATAAATTGGACTAAGGTCTACAGGCCAAAGAATTTAGGAGGTCTAGGAGTCAAAGATTTTAACAGGTTCGACCAAGCACTCTATGTACGTTGGTTGTGGTATGAATGGAAAGAAGATCAAAAGCCGTGGATCGGCATGGAATTACCGTGCGACGAAACTGACTGAAGTTTTTTCAATGCAAGCACTACGATCACGCTTGGAAATGGTCACAAAGCAAAATTTTGGGCTTCCAACTGGATCCAAGGAGCCTCTCTAAAGGATCTCACACCGCAATATTTCAAGCTGACACGGGCATCATGTAGAACGATCCAAGAGCAGCTGCTCACAGGGAGCTAGCTGAGACCGCTGAGGATCTCCACTCAACCACAGCTTCAGGATTTCTTCAACTTGTGGTAGGCTGTCCAATAGGTCGTCCTTCATCCAGACACTTAGTATGACATCACTTGGAACTGGACAACGACAGGGAGATTCACCGCCAATTCGGCCTATTGGGCTCAGTTCTTGGGGTCTATACTGGATCGTAACTACAGTTTAATTTGGAAAGCAAACATTGAAAACAGATGCAAATTTTTTACTTGGCTCTTTGTTCAGATCAAAATTTTCACCACGGACAGATTGGCGCTCAAGGGATGGCCCCATAGCGCCTCCTGCCCCTTATGTGGTTTGGAACTCGAAACTACAACTCACTTGTTGCTGCAGTGTCCCTTTGTAACACAGGTTTGGAGAAAGATCAAACCAATAATGAAGTGGCACTAGAAGTCTAGAACAAACCGACAGAATCAAAAATACCATCAAGAAGAATTGTAAACCATTATATCCTCGATGAAGAACAAGTGCTATGTTTTTTCCCAATAGCAGAGTACGATGTGCAAAATAAGACACATTCTGTTGGAGTTTCATAATGACATGTGCAAAATAAGACACATACTGATAGATGTGCAGCTAGTAGGAGACGAAAAGAACTAACCCAAATGATTGAGCATGGCAGACAGAAAATATATAGCCACCACAAGAACGAGAAACTACTACCGGACTGCATACAACATTTTACAAAAATTTCTAATAGCCTTCTGAGTTCTGACTTCAATGCTCCCGATTCATTTACAGAGCAACCATTTTGATTCAAGCATCATATCAACATGGAAAAACGATAAAATTTGGGATAGTCATCATTTTATCCACCACTAGTCCAACATATAAAATTTCAAGTTCACATTTAATTTGTGCTTGGAGATATACAAAAGAGTAATTCCTGACATACAGTGAACCTTTATGCTCACAATGCCACATTGGTTTCGCTAGACAGCCACTATTTTTCATTGTGCAGGAGGCACCAGCTAGAAACTAAATCCAATTTTTGTAATATTAAACTTTAATGTGAATTATTTTAAGACAATAATCAGATAGTAAACATAACTCCAAGATTCAAGAAGTACCAGAACATTCTCAAATCTCAACAAGCTGTTACAAGCACAATTTAACTTTGAGGAAAATTATATACATAACATATGACACAAAATATTGCCAACGTAAAAGCATATTAGATTTCATCTCAGAGAAAAAAACAAATCAATGCATCATATGAACCCTACATAATTGACCTATAAGACATGTTATTTTTCAATAAGCAATGAGAGACCTTTATGAGCTGTTTCAAGATGCATTATATGTGATTTTCCCTTTTCAACTAGTGGTGTCATTTTCATATTTAACATGGATAGTTCCAGTGTTTAATTTCTCTAATTAATATCGGAATTCCTAGCTAGAGAGCATCTTGAAACAATAGTGTCATTCAAATAATGCCAACGACCTACATGGCTGAAATAACCAGATACAAAATGTGATTGTGTATAAATAGTGCTTAATTTGAACCACTTGTCTTGTCATGCCCTTGCCTGTGCAACACGTAATCGTGAAAGGTGGGAGGCTTCTTGGTTGTAGGCTTGTGTCCAAGTGGAACCGTGCTGAGCAAAGATCTGCTGCCGCTGCGCTAGGATGTCCTGCTGCTGAGCTACAATATGATCAATCATGTTCCTCACGTGAGCATTCACGGAGGGTGAGATGTGCTGAGTCCGAGCTCTAGAAGGTCCAGCTCCTGAATCCTGCGAAATATCTGTAGGCTCTGTAGGTTCACCATGATTGTTGTTAATCATCAAAACTGAAGTTGGGGAACTAGATGGTACAAGTGTCAATAGTCAACTTACCTTCAGAAGAACTCATGTTCCACTCGATATTGATCTGCTCAATATATATGCCATAGGTACTCAAGATCATTAAAATTTTGTGAACCCTCCCATCAAACTTTTCACACTTAACTTCAACTATCTTAAATTGCTTAGATGCAAACGGCTGTTCTGTTATATTGTAGCTTCCTTCCATTTCCATCCAATTGTTAAGTGCCAGTATCAAACATACTTTCGAGAATCAATCAATTGTGATCCGTGCATGATAATTTTAAATAGGAATATCTATCAGACCTATAAAATATACCTCAGAAAGTTGTAGAGTGAGCTTCTCTAGAACAGGTGTATGTTGCAGAAAGCATACAAGTGCATGAAGATGAATTGTCATGCACCACTCATTGAGTAACAAAGCCTTTAACTTTCTGAATGTTGGACCACATCAAATCCTTTTTGAATATAAACTGGACAAAATGCAAAGGAGTAGGAATAGCTTAAGAATTCATTTTAGAAGACAACAAGGTGCTGAAGTAAAAGAAGCTTACCACAGATATTGAAAAGCCAAAACAGACACAGTAACAAAAATGGTTTATAACCCATATCATTTCATAAGTCCCTAAATAACTGCTGTTTCAGAATCAAACCCTTCCAACTTCAAAAACTAACATAAATAAAGGTAATGAATTTGGTCATATGAAAATGCAGTTATTGGATTCATACCAACACAAACACTAAAACTGTGTTTACTTAGGAACAGAGGGGCCACAAAGTAAGATATCAGAAGTAAGCAAATGCAAAAAACTGAAATACAATGCATGAAGAATGCCTTAAAATAATCAGTTAATCACAAACAAACCATGGATTCCCCACTGAAAGATAATGGTTTAAAAAGATCTGTTGGTGATCATGCACACACACCACTTGTTTAGGAGCTAGTATATCAAACAATGATATAGATAGTGTAAGAGAAATAGTTGATCACAGATAACAAGAAACGCTAAGAAGTAACCAACTGCCAACATACCACACTAGGTTCAGCTATCAACTCCAAGCTTTTAGCCTCTGATAAAACATTGAGGAGCACACGATCCTCGCTACCATCACCATCAGCACCACAGTTATCACAGGTATTATCAACACACGAGCCCCCGAATTCCCCTTTACCACAATGATCATCACAGCTGGTGAGTTTAACAAATGCTGCTACTAATGACGGCATGCTTTCAAGCAAAGGAGTCTTCCCTTGCATTCCATTAATTCCAGTGTCATGAGACTTGGAAAACAAATTTGAGTCTGCACATTTGGACAGAACACACAGTCAATGATGGTCAGCCATTTCAACGATTGGGACAAGATCATGTCAGCTTCAATGAAGCAACCGCTCATCCATAGTTCCTCCAGTGCTGGGCAGCTTGAAAAATTGAGAAAGTCGTCTTTACACTATATTGCAAAGCTTCAACCTCATCAGGTGCCAGGAGGTGAGAGGCAGGTCGTCCAGCTCAAAGCATTCGTTATCCCGGACTAATTGAACTCCAAGGATTCTAGCTTGGCACAGCAGAGCATGCCAGAGCCACAAGTTGATCTGTGGTTCATCCTGGCTCCGGAGAGTATCGAGCACTGTCTCGCACACATGCAGAGGAGCGCTGCGATCACGGAGGAGCAGCAGGTGGTTCACAAACTTGTTCAGCTCCCTGACTCCCCGCCGGTTGAGCGTTCTCCCGTCAGAGAGGTGGCGCCAGCGCCTGGCCAGCACGCAGGTCTGCACGGCCTCCGGCAATGACAGGAACGACAGCACGTGCTGCATGACCTCGTCCGGGAGGGCGTCGATCCCACCATCACCGCGCGTCACAGGCGTCTCCTAGCGCCCGAGGCAGACCGTCTCTTGTTTGTTAGGCATTGCATCGAACAGGTGGCGAGCGTCGGCGCTGGAGCACAGAATGGGGAAAAAATCTAAGGATGATCAAAGATGGATTCCTTGCTGCATCACCTGAAAACTAAATGGATTGCTCACCAGTGGAGCTTGGGGTTGGAGGAGGGACGGACTGACGGAGCAGTCTATCTAGCCCTAGCCGCCGTGTCGCAGTTCTTGAGGCCGACCTCCCTCCCCGGCGCGCCGCGCGCCTCCGGCCATCGCCAGCTGGCTGGCAAGTAGGCCGTGCACGGTGGTTCGGACTGCCCGGCTCCTTGTGCTCTAGAAGCTTCTGGAGGCTGGAGTGGTTGATGTGTAAGGGATTGGGGAAGAAGCCGAGAACCAAGGCAGTGAGGGGAAGGGGATTTCTGGTGATACAAAACGGAATGTGAAATGGTTTACCGTCAGCTAGATGCCTCTAAGACACTGCTAGCTGGGCCCCACCTGTCAGTGAAACCCTCGGACGTGACATTAAGACCACTAGGCCAGTTTGGAATATATGAGTTTTACATGACTCACTTTTGGTATCAACGCTACATTTGATGTGCTTCGAATAGTCATGCGTAGCACCAGCTCCGACTTCGATGAACTTCTACGAAAACTGAAGAGCTCCACCATTTGTCGAGGCAGCTCTGGCTCTGACTAATTTTTCAAGGCCCTCGAGATTTTGCATCTAAACTCTAAATTTGCCTAACGAGAATTGAGCCCGGTTGGTGCTCGTTGACAGAGTCCATGTACTCCCACAAGTCCGGGGCCCATTTAAAATGCAGGATTTTTTCCATGAATCCTACGGGAATTAAACATTTTATTGTGAAATTCTTATGTCCCAAACCGACCCTCAAATTCTATTTTTGCATTACACCCTACATCTTAATTTGGTTAACTGACCTTCGTGCATGTGAATTTTTTTATAACCCCATCCCATCATTTTTCCCGTCTTTTCCTCTATTTTCTCATGCCAACTGCACCTGTGCGACTAGGGCTGTGTACACGGGTTAATGCAGTTTAGGTGGGTTGGTGTGTCGCGAACAAATAGCAAATCCATACTCGTCGAAATGAGCTAACCCAATTGAACTACCCGACCCAACCGCCTTCTCCCTCTTGGGCCCATTCCCAGCCCACTTCTCCTCCCCTCTCTCTTCGCTGGGCTTCTCAACGCACCGGCCCACCCATCCAGCCCATCTTATCAGCGTCGTCTTCAACGGAACACCGGCCCCGTTCGCCGCCCGCAATCTGGACGCTGCTCGATCCCCGCCGTGCATCGGCTCACCGCCGCCAAAAGGGAACGGCGGCGTCGACGCCATGGCCGTCGATTGTGGCGCCGCAGGCCCCCTCGATCCAGGTCCCTCCTCCCTCACGCGCCATGTGATCCTGTACACCGTGACACCGTGCGATGCCATGCAAAAGCCGTGGCACAAGGGAAACCTTATTCCTCTTGGTTTACAGAATGCAGTAAGCAGCATATTACACAATTCCTCTGGTCACTTTAGAATCGAGTAGTAGTAGTAGCTGGCATACATACAACCAATTTGCAACTATTCTAGAGCTCCGTGGACGTCAGGGTCAAATGTCCCTAGACATCGCTCTAGTTTATGTCATCTTATTGTTCTATCTTACTCGAGTTGGGCAATTCAGGGACACAATTTATGACCAGTTCATACTCCGTGTGACATAATTTTGGCATTTTAATTTCATCTGCATCGAACTCACCCAAGGGCATGTCTGAATGTGTTTCAGATCACAAGAATTCAAAAAGCCATGGTCAGGAGCCCACAAAATCCGACACTTCTCTTTGTTTCCTACCTGAAACTACTAAGCTTAAACGCTCACATTTCCTTCCAGGTTGCAAATAAGCTTCAAGCTCGCACGTAACACCAAACAAATTTAAAACTGCGAAAACAAATTGCTATACGGCATTTTCATGCTGATAATAAGGATACTGCAATGCGAACAAAACACATCCATGACCAAACTAGCAAGAAAAACAACATAATATGGTAAACTTGGTCCAGCTAAACGAGCTAAATAACTCATTACTGTCTAAGCTGTTCCACTGAGTCGAACAAAAATGAGGATCCAACAGATAAAAGGCAACATTCTTGTCGCTGCTGCAAAGTTTACCTTCATTTCTTAACCATCAAGAAGTAGTAGATCAGCCAGGAAGCCCAAAATCTTCTCCTCGAAATCTGTACAAATACGAAAGGCATAATAAGTTCCGAGGGGCGTCATTGTTGACAAGGAACTTGAAATTCAAGAATAGACTACTCAGTCCATAAGAATTTCACATGACTAAACCCCAACATAATCTAACTATACCAAAGTTCGAACAAATGTTCTATTAACATGGGGAGTGAAAACTTCACTACTTACTAGGTTAGTTTTCTAGAAATGTCATTTGAACATTTCCAATGCAAATATTCATAGCGAGAACATCAGGCTAAAGAGTATTGTTTAAAAGAAAGAGCGTGATATATACACAACAAATTTGAGTATGATATGTGCAAAACAAATTTAGAGCATGATATATGCTCAACAAGTTTCTGAATATAGTATTGCCTTTTAAAGCCTTATGTGTGTTTCAACCTCTCATTTAGGTAGTTATGATTTTAATTTTCTAATATATATCTTATAAAAAGTGGGGCCCACATGTTATAGGATACCCATCGGGTACCCACGGGTACAAATTGACACCCACACCCATTATGTGTCCTTATCGGGTACCCAAACCCGAAAACCCATAGGTCTAAAATGTTACTCGTACCCACCCTTATCGGGTCGGGTACCTGCGGGTATCCAAACCCATAGGTAAAACTGCCATCCCTAATGAGTGAGTTGTGCATCCACCAAGGAGAAGGAGAGAAGATACCCCAGAAGATGGAACAACAAGGATGATTCCTTTTTCGGATCTTATTACAAAACTATTTACTATCCTTTGAAGGTACCAAAATTTATAGATAATAATAAAGGTACAAAAAATTTGAAGAGTGAAGATACCAACTTTTAATACCTTCCCGTACCACTTCAATGTAAATTTTAATACATCCATAGAACGTTAAAAAGTGTCTTCTAGACATAACAGCGTTCCAAAGGAAAGTCTTGCATGTACCACTGTGGCCATAGGCAAAGAATGGACCAGGGTTATTGCTAAGCACACGATTCACAATTACGTCAAACTATGATTACGAAAAACTGATCCTACAGAAATATTGTATTTTAATGCACTTGTTAGCTATTCGTCTGGACTTGTTAGCTAGTGTCTTAATCTCTTGTAAATGAAAAATAATGTTTTAGTTCTGAATCTTACTGCACAAATCTCAAGAAAATGAAAGGTGGAGACCGGAGAAGGGTGGTGCAGCGGGAC